>WBND01000021.1:420547-452505 GCA_013398595.1 Tychaedon coryphoeus | reverse complement strand
GGATCATGCAACACAAATTAATCAAAAATTAATCATGTTGTTAATATAAGGGCTCAAAATCATCCCAGCACTAACAGATCAAAATGCCTTTTTGGTGTGGTAATCAATTAGTGCACTTGCAGGCAAAGAAAAATGGGAAATCTACACGGTTGGACAAATATTTATTGGGGAATATACTCCTTTCTGTACTTGTGAAAAGCTCCTATTCATGAACAGTGCTTCCACTGTTCTCTTGAAGAAACCACTTCATGTGCCATCTCCACATCCCTAAGAGCACAACGACTTACCAATCAACACCACTGCAAACTCCTCTGCCAAAGAAAATCTCCTATCTACTGGCCCAGCAGATAGGAGAACAAAGTAGCAGCTGGAGACAGCTCCTGCAAGGCAAAATCCTCCTGGCACGAACAACAAAGTATATGGATGGAGCCCAGGGCTTTTGAAATTAACTTCCATCTTTTCTTACCAAATCAGTCACAGGAATCCTTTAGTTCCCTAGTGGTATTTCAATGTTATCTACAGATACTTTTTCCTTTTTCTTATAATTAAAGTAAGGTTATCTCTAGCAAGCATATATATGCTCTCTCTCTATATACACACATAGATGTAAGGCATCAGTAAGAATGTATTTATCACTCCTAGGCTACCACTGAGAGGTGGTCATCAGGGCCAAATCAGAATCTACAAACAGACACAATCCAAAAGAAAACCCCAAAATTTTATCACCCCAAACTGTAACAAGCTGAAATTTCTCAGTGCAGCTCAATGACTAAAACAGATTTGGGGAGACACTTGCTCTATTAGAAGCATGGACTGAATTATATTTTCCATGTATTATGGCAGCCTTTCAGTGCCATTTTCTGCTCAGGGGGAGGCTAAGAGTGAGACCAATTAAAGCAATTACAGAATATGTACCAGGGGACATTTACTAATGGGACTAAGCTGTGATCCTGCCATTAACTTATTGTAAGTAGATGATTTTATACACAACTTACACGCTCTCATGGTCAATGAGATGCTGTAATTACACCTAAACCCACTACCCCTGCAGGAGGGGTATGACTGTGCACTCATACACCTGTATATATACACAAACACACAACTAACCTTATGCTGTGTGCCTTATACAGTATATTACTGCAAAATGTATTGTACATACAAGTATTATATACTACACCATCTGTATGCATTGCATAAAGTGTAAAAGGAAAGACAGTATTCTATATAGTATTATAAATCAGAGAAAAAAACCTGCATGTGTTTGGTTAAAATATTAAAATATAGCAGCAAACACGAACCTGTCAGTGACAATATTTTCTTCCTTTGCAAGATCTGGATCTCCTGTACCATGCTGCTTTACAAACAACTGATTTTTTTTCTAACGCTAAAGCAGAATACACATTGCAGGGATAAACTCATGTTCCTCCAGGAGAGGAACACCAGACTCTGTGGGAAGTGTGTTGAGGCCACTGGCTCAGCATGATTCATTTGAAGCTGATGCTGAAGAGAGCTCAGCTCTGCCAGGCTTCACCTGCCCACAGTGCAAGATGAATACTTGATCCTGGGAGTAAACAGCTTTGGTTCATCTGGCAGGAAAACCCAGAGCAAAGGGAAGCACAAAAAGACTGACAAAGTCTTTGTTCTGCAAGATGAAATTTGAAACTATAGGCTTAATTGTGAATCACTCTTTGTTTTTTTTTAAACCAAGACTATGCTATCTATCAAAAAACCACCAAAACAGAGCTCAGCCTCCCTTACCAAATAAAATAAATGAGTGCCCAAGCACAGATTTCTTTCTCCACACAGCTAGCACACTCTTCTCATCCACATCGTGACAGGTGCCTCTGTTTTGACAGTGATGTGCTGGAACAAAAAGACAACTGCACACAACAAAATAGGAGCACAATTCAGACAAATTCATTCTTAGTTCTTTAGCCACTTCTCTTGAATCTCTGCCTCAAGGAGAAACTGCAACTGTTTTAAGGAACTGGTTGAAGAGAGTAACTTAAAGGTCTGATAAAGGCTCAGGACGTGGGCTGTTGTGCCAGGAAGCCAAGAGCACGAGTGGAGTCTGATCCCTGCAATGAATAGAACTATATTCTCCACAAAGCTCAAAAATAGGGATAAAATACTTCAAAGTATTTATCCTATTAGGCATGTAATTACGGGCAATTATTACAGAGGTGATATCTGTAATGTCACCTGTCCAGAATCACTGTCATCCCCGAAAGATAATTAGAAGAGTCTATGTTCATCATCCACTAATTATATCCATTTTAATTCTCTCCTCTACTTTTAAGGAAGTACTTAAAAACTCCAAAAATAAAATTAAGGAAAACAAAGAACTGTGTAAGTGTGACAGCATACTGTACAGGAAAACACCAGTTTGTGGATCCTCACCTCTGACAGACTCAAACTATTCACTGCTGTTGAAAACACCTCAACCACGACCTCCATGTGGGATTTGAACATAATAATGCCACTCAAGAAAAGAGCAAGCAAAGAAATAATTACTTGCAGGCTTCCAATTTTGATTTATGTTTTGTAATGTAGCAGGCATAGGGTATGATTTAATGGTGCCTGGCCAATAGAATTTCATATGGCGTGCCTATTTCTTACAATAGCTTTTACCAAGTTGTAAAACTGAAATCATTGATTTAAACCCTTAAAATATTGACACGATGTATTTACCACCAAGTCTTAAAAATAATTGGATCATTATCATTAAAAGCTCCTTAACTGACTGCAACTTGAAAGTGCTTGCAATGATGAAGACATGATGTATAAAATGAGCATGTTTTTAATCTTGTTTTTAATCTTGTTTTTAATGCTATGTGATCTAAACAACCAAGGCATCAAAGACCAGCATTTTCTAACAGTTTTTTGTTTTTTTTTTTTTTCAGTTAAATGACATCCAGTTTTCCTTTGCCATTTTCCTCTTTGTCTCATGCCTTTCAATTTTCCCATTTATTTAAAATCACATTAAACCTACAGCAAAGAACAGATGTACAATCGTAAATGCCTGGGTGCATGACTCTCACCGTGGCAACCCCCATTTGAGAGCAGCCAGCACCACCTCTCTCAGAGGTCACTTTATTTCCTTTTCAAATACTCATCAGCTTCACAGCACAGGCAAATGAGTCAACATATCCCCTAATTATCAGTAAGCCAAAGATGACTTGAAGAGGTAATAAATGACAACTCTGATGTACCAACTCTCTGCTGCTGCTTTTGTCTGATTTCCACTTCTTAACAGAGTTGTCCTTGACCACGTGAGGGCACATCTGACTATGACACTGCCACGTACTAATGCATATCCTTTGAACCACAAGGTGGTTTAGAGATGATTTGCTTCTACCCTGCTCTGTGTGAAAGCAGCTTCTTGGAGCCACAGAGGCTCCTTGGTGAGGACTGCTGGCTGGCTTGGCTTCCCAAGGCACTGCAGCACTCATTCCTTCAGCTCCAGCCAGATGTGCACACTCACTCTGCAGTTACATTAGAAAATCTCGTGGTTTCTCCACTGCCAGTTGTTTGAAGCCACATGAGCTGCTGAGACTAAGGTTTAACCCTGTTTGGCTTGCTGGGACACCTGGGAACCAGAAGAGGAGGTAGCAGCAATCCACATGTGAAGAGCTGAGGGGGAAGGGGCTCCTGCTTCCTTTGTGGGAAGTTCCTTTCAAGACAGAACTTGGAAAGTGCAGAAAACTGCTGGCCAAAGATAGGAAAAACAGAAATGTCTTAGAGAAGACTAAGCAGTACTGCAGGTAATGTGAAATCTTGATTGAAGAAAGAGTGGAGAGATCTCTCCTCAGTCAAACCTTTCCAAACCATCCATATCACAGCCTGGGAGACACAGGAATGCTGTGGACAATCTCCTATGGTGGGACAAAGTCTAAGTTGACATAGAGGTCAACAGCTCAGCAGAGAGTTCAACTCACAGGCTGCAGAGGGGAAAAAGAGATCTGAATAGCTCAACACCTGTAACACTTTCAGCACTGAGGAGCACTGGGTTACAGAGCATCTGCACACGCCGTGACAGCGTGCGAACAAACTCATCCTCTTCTTTCTCCCTTTCTCCTTGTGCTTGCATTATTTATTTAAGATGTGAGTTGTTCAGAGGAAGGACCATCTGCTTTCTAACCTCAAAGCTGCTCTTCCATTATTGAAAACCTTCAAATAACCAAACTCTGTCTCTACTGTAAAGCACATGTAATATAGATACATTGGTCACTTAATGGTGTTTTTTTCGGTGGTGAAATTCAACTGTTAGTGTTTATTACAGGTAGCAGCAAAAGACCTTGTCCTAGATAAGGATCCTGCTGAAGTGCTGTTGTGTCATTATTTTCATCTTTGGTTTTTTGACTTATTTGTTTGTTTCCTTTTTCTCCAGAGATAAGGTTAGAGCATGGTGTCTCCCAGTTTCAGTCTGTTAGGACTGCATGACCACAACTGTGCAACACAGCCAAATCAGACTGGGCAACCCAAAGAGCTCAGCTGCTGTATCTAGATGTCTATATCCAGGACAAGGCACTCCTTCCTTGCAGTTTTGCTAAATAAAATCTGTAAAATTGCTGCAATAGCAATTTGAATTCTCCAGTTCTGCACAACTGCAAACATCAGAAACCCATAGGAAACATTTATAAGAGTGCACACAAATCAACACCTGCACTGTCTATTCTGAAAACACTATAAATAGGCAATGACCCAAATGTAACTGGGCTATGGTCCAAACCAGTCAGTCTGAAAGTTGGCAACTAAAATTATGCCAACCCAAGAAAACTACCTGAGAAACACTGCACCTTCATTCAGATGAAAGTCCTTATCTAAGAATGACTCATACTTCTTTCTTCCAAAGGAACCAGGTAACATGGCAGTATTGACGGCACTAATAAATGCCTGAGTACACACATTCTTAATAAAGGGTTTGAATATGGAAGTGGAAAGTTCCCCATTTACTTAGACATGTACACCTTCTTTGTGGTTTAATAAAAGCAATTAAAGAAACTGAAGTCAGGGTTAAACAAACAAGCTTATTAAACTGGAACAAGCATGTTCATGAATAATAATTACTTTAAAAGGTGTCCTGAAGATTTCTTGCTTCTTTCACTGGGCAGGCTTCAAGACCAATGACTGATTTTCTATTGTTTCAATATTTTCAAACTTCACGTTGGCGCAGGATTATCAGTATAATGTACTGAATTGTCCTGGTCACAAGTAATAACAACATTCAAATTTTCTTTTTTCTTCCATACTTGATACACATTCTTCAGTGCCATCCAAATCCTCTATGTTTTGTGGCTATAAAAGATGACACGTCAGGGTAAGAAAACCACCCTGCACATAGGATAGGTAATTGATAGTTTAAGTAATGATAGTGTGGGGACTATGACATTAAGAACTGTATTAATGAAAATAACCACATACTCCTTATTAGAAATGTGCATTTAGACTGTATACTGCTTAAAGAAGGGATTTACTTTTTACTCTCCATAAAAATGATCATGGATTTAGAAACTGTAGTGCTATTGCCAATATAAGCCAATTGCAAATGTAGTGAAAGCTTTCCCAAGACCAGAAGCATCTCTAAGCAAGAGACATTTCTGATCATGTGGTGTGAGGAAGGAGGCACTGAGACGCTGAGATACATTGCTTGATCTGGTCAAGAAATCTGTGCTAGAAATCCTTTCTGAGTTATGCAAGTAAACATAAAAACACCCAAAAGCAGCTGAGGGAGTCATTTTATCCAAGCAACGAATTCATAACCATTGCCAAAAAAGTCACGTGAGCTACAGGTGCCACCAGATATCAGAAATGCTCATTTCAGAACTTCCCATTTGAAACAGATGGCATGTCCTTAAAATAAAAGGGGAAGGAAAAGCAAATCATTCCCCAAACCTGATCTTTTTATCCAGCTAATGCCAGTTTTGGTGGCTACAAGCAGAATTTGGCATCAAGGGCTTCCCCCAAACAACACAGCACAGCAATATCAAGGACTCATACTGGAAGAGATGCCCTTGGGTCCCCATTCTGAGCTTCTCATGCTCAAGATGCTTGCCCTAGACACTGAAAATCTGTGAGTCCCTAAACTACCTAGAACAGAATTTGCATATGATATTGACCTTAGAACAAAGGGAGACCCTCTCCTCTTTTCTACACTCTCTTAAAAAATCCAAAACAATTTCCTTGTGATTTCTGTACTTGCAGAAGACGAAATGGTATCTTACAGCCTGCAACATGAAATACTTCTGCCAACAAGAAAAAGCATTGTGTCTGCTCACTCAGAAAAAAACCCAACAACTCAGAAGTGAAATAATTTAATCTTTCCTTAAGTTCCTCTGTTGTTCACAATTAGTCTTAAGGTCATGAAAAATCTATTATCACTGAAGGCAGTAACTAATTAAAAAAATCAAATTGCCCACAAAAAACCTCAATCAATTCTCTTGAATACCCTGGTGCCTCCACTGGCTACAGATCTCTACCATCACATTCCCTTTCTTTAAAATAAGCATTTAGCTGTGCAAAAGTCCTGCTATGTTTCATACATTAAAAAAAAAAAAAATTAAAAAATCTCCTGCCAAAGCAACAGAACTGTTGTTTGACGAAAGCCACACTGTCAGACACAAACAAAATCTCAATAATCTCATCAGTATAATGGCTGCTTAGCTCCTATGATGCTGGGAGGAAAGTTTTAAGATGGTGATGGATGACTTTGTTGAAGATGATTAAAACAATGAAATAAATCTGGTGCTGGTGCAGGACAGATTCAGGGAAGACAGAGACACATGAACCACACAATTTGTGTCCACCTGCCTTGCAGGGTTATGGCCAGCCAAGCAGGTGTAGGCTGGGTTTGTGTAGAATATATGGCACCACAGCTCTGCTTTCCATGCCTCCCACACCCTAATTCTTCACTGGACAAACATTTGGACTTGACCCTATGGCTGGGTATATTCTTCTCCTGCAAACACAGATAACAAGATACATCAGACTACAATAAAAGCACTTCTTGCCTACCTCACTACAGCGATATAATCTTTTTCTTAAGTGCATGTCTCTAATTCATTCTCTCCCATCTTCTTTGACTCTTTCTCCTCTCCTTCTTCCTCTTCATTCTTCTCTCTCGTTTTTTCCTCATTCCCATTCCATTTCCTTTCCTTAAATCACTTAAGTGAAATTTGAACTGAAATGTTGGCAGAATTAAAGAACAGCTTGGATGACCAAGTATCCACAGCAGACAGGTGCGCCAGAACAAATTTATCAGGAAAGGAAAAAATACTACTTTGTTCCATATCCCAGACTTTTTCTGACCTATATTCAAAACAAATGAATGAAATGTTTTTTATTTAAATACTTCACATTTCAATGATGGTATCAGAAAAAGTGCCCACATTTTCACTGCAACAGCAGAAGAGAGGAGTTTACTCTCTTCACAAGTCTCCATGTGCACAAGGACATAACAAGGGCTAGACCACTGTTGTTTGAAATTGTTCTAGAGGTGGGAAAAAGAAAAAAAATGCAAGTTCTCCCTCCCTTATTACAGATTTTCAAACCTCCTCATATCAGAGTGTTCCTGGGATAAAACAGTATTTTGTGTCCTTTTATCATTCCTGTGCACATAATCTTTATCACAGTTTGGCACGGCTTTGCTCTGTGCCTCTGCAAATAGGTATAGCTCATACCAGTGGGAAAATGGCCAGGGACAGAACTGAAGCTGCAAACCTCATAGTTACTGACTATCTCAATCCCACTAGCAGTCTCAAAGCTGACAGAGAAAATACACAGACTGCACACCTATTTCTGGTTAAACAAACGAAAATTGGATTTTTATCTGTTTCGCTGCCACCTTCTAAATAGCACTGTTTTATCAAGAGCCACTAATGAAAGAGATTAGCAGCAGATAAAGAACATACAGTTTTGACTGAATTCACAGATTTATCTAAAACGTTTTCCAGCCAGAATTATATTACATTTTTTTCAGAGATTAAATAGGATTACAAAGCATGAAAATGAATTTCTGAAAATATATATCCATATTATTGCCTATGATTGAAAAGCTTCATTAATAAAGATGTCTCTAAAGCTTTCAGGTCTGTGCATAGTCTTGGTGAAGGTTTAAATATAGTGACAGTACATGTCAGTAATCTATACTCCTTTCAGCTGGCATTTTGAATGGATGCCCTAGAAAAGAACAGAGGGCTTTAACAGTTCATAGGCTAAGACATAACCCAAGATGTAACACGTAATTTCCTTTTCTGTCCATGTCTCCTGTGCACATGACCAATGACGTGGTACTTGGCCCACCAAGATTCTTCTCCAACACCAGTTCAGTGTGTTACAGAGGCACTGTGTGGCTGAACTGCACTGAAGATGGTTGGGTTGACTACATACTGTGATTTTGGACATCTGTATAAACACTTAAAATAGACAATGCTAGCTGTCTAGCTTCCAGACCTGTGGCTGGAAGACCTGGATGTCTTTCTGAAATGCCCACCTAATCACTCAGTGGTGCAAGATGACTGGAAGAAACTTCAAAAAAACTGAAGAGAAGTTCTGAACCAACACACAGCTTTTAACTGAGACCAATAAAAGAATGTGTTAAAAAAAAAAATAAATCATGGGATGAAAATGCAAATCCCAATTGCAGAGTTGTAGAGCAAGCTCTCCTCGAAAACTGGAGAGGCAAACTCTTTTCCAGAGTCACATATAAGGCCACCCTGGCAAGGCAGCTGCCAGCAGACACCTTCCTGTGCAGCCAAGGAGTAAGAGCTGACTAAATAACATGGTAACCACATCATTTCTTTGTGCACACAAACTGCAGGAAACCTGTGTGCCTCAAGCGTACTCACCAGATGGGATAATTAGGCTCAGACAGATCACTGACCTTCCTATTAAAAATAACCCAGAAATAGAGGTTGGCTGAAGAAATCTGTGTCATGTTACTAAACCCCTAAACAGTCCATGGAAAGCCATCTATACTGACTCATGCAGCAGCTTGGTATTCCTACAGGTGCATTTTGTGAGGGCAAAAATCACTTGGTTTGGGGCATTCTTAAGTATTTATTGAATTTTCTTTATGGAAAACAGGCACTGGGATTTCACTGCTGGAAACTATTCAGTTGTCTTTCCATGAAAATGATGAAAGCACATATATATGCATTTATGCTAAGCTATTCTCTCTGTAATTATCACTGAGGCTAGTTTCCCACACTAAAACAATTTTGGAGAAGTCAAGTCTTTCAAACATCACAAAATGCAAATGCCATTTAACCTTCAATAAATGGAAGGTTGGCACCTACTTAAATAACATCATTTTATATGTAATTAGAAACGTAAATATAATCAAATAATCTGATGCTTGAAAATAAAGTCATTATTTTAGAGTTTCAAAGGCCATATGAAACGCCACACTCTCCCTGAAATCAGGGAGGTTTCCATCCTCTCTCCATCAGTTCTATTTCTCCTTCCTTGATGTGTACCACAATGTCTAAACTCATGTTGATGAACAACCACATTTACACAAGGCTACTCTTTTATTTTCCAGGCACTGTTATGTCATATAATTCTCTTCCATGTCCTAAACCAGAAAGGATTAGACACAGTGCCAGTTATTGCTAAGCACAATCTGCTATGAACAAAGCACCCACCACAAGCCCAAAGACAAGCAATTTTGCAAGTTCACAGGCAGAAGATAACTGCAACTCCTCAAGAGACTCATCACTCCCATGGAGATTAGGCCTGGCTCAGTGAGCTGCAACAACTGGCAGCATCTTTTCTTGTACACCCATGGCCTGGCATTCTCAGGCAGCCAAAAATTTAATGTACCCAGAAGCTTTCTGTGAACACAGCCTACAAACACATTACATACCCTAGCACAGACAGGCAGCTCCACTTGGCCCTGAACTGGATGCCCTGGCACAGATGGATCCATCTTGCTACTTGAGACTTAGATCTATATATATTGTTTCCACAAGGAAAAACCAGGCATCAAGGGCTAGTTAGTCCTCATTTTATTAAAACACATATATTCCAAAAAAACCAAACTAACTAAATATTCTCATTCAACTCAGAGCAATATCTACCTTTTACAAACAGTGCTTCTTTAGATGGAGTATTCAGAGGAGATTGAAGGGACCTACACCAAAGTCAGAAGCAGGGCTTTGGTGAAAAAGTTTCAGGTCTCTCATTCCACACATGATTCCACATTCATACACATGGACACCACCTCCTATACATCCAGCTGCTGTCCTGCAAAAAACAGTGAATCACAACACAATTGTAACAGTATCTGTACATTTACCTTCTGATCCCAACCCCTGACTGAAAATTATGTTAACAGCTACTCAATCCAAACTCTGCTAAAAAAGCAACCCACAAATTTGAAAAGGAACACAGATATTTAATTATAAAGTAGGCAAGTAAGCAGGGAGGGAAAAAGAGAAGATAATATGTCAAATCATCTTGTTACTTACCTTGAAAGCAGCAGTCACTCCACCAAAACAACAGATAACAAGAATGTATGAAATTACTCAACCCAACTATTTAACCTCCATATTTTACTCATTTTATGCAAGTCCCACCTGTGTAACAACCATCCACAGCTCAAACCTACAGACAATTCACTACACGGGAAGAAGAGATTTGATCTTAAAATTACTTTAATGCTGACCTCTAGTGACAATTGATGGGAATTTACCTTTTTATGGGCCTGCCCATTTGGGAATACATTTTTGGGCTTCTCTGTAATTACAGAGCTTGCTCCAATTCAGAGCTACCCCCACTGCAAGGAGTGTGCAGCCAAGGAGAGACCTTGAACTCACATTTATTACAGTCACAGGTGAATTAAGGGTGATTCACCACACTCTGTAGAAATGTTATGATTAAATCCAAACCTCTGTTCTCACTTACTAAAAAGAGGAAAAGGCAACAAAATACAAGCACTAGATTTTGAGCCTTGTAACTGTAACCAATGCATTACAGTATCAGCTGTGCACAGCTAATGACAACTTGTGGGCAACTGCCCACATCTTCAGGCAACCAAAATGTCATCTTTCATCTCCGGGACCGTAATAACAAGTCAACCTCTAGTGCTCCACAGCAAAAGCAGTCCTGCAGCCTGAGCAGTACCCCTGCAGCTTTCTCTGCATAACAACAGTGTGATGGGCCCTTGGGGGCAGCATTTTCCCCACACACCCATGGTAACATAGTCCAGATGGAAGGATATGCAGGTTACAGCAAGTCACCAACCACCTCGTCTCATGCAAGCAGACAGGAAATGACAGTGGCTGCTCCAGAATGCAGCCTTAAATACTTCCATTGATGGAGCATCAACAACACCCGCATCATAACAATTTTCTTCCTTATATTGAGTCTAGACCTATCTTCTTTTAGTTTAAAACCATTACCCCTTGTCCTACCCTAATTAAAAAGTTTGCCCCAGTGTCTGGGGGGCAAAGTAAAAGGGTGATGGACATAGACCACAGTAGGCAACTGTTTTGAGAGGGTTTCCAAAGTGGGACATGATTTCATCAAGAATGGTGATTGATGACCCTTGTAGCATGTGTTTGTGTATATATACCTGTGTATACACACACACTCGTTGAAAGAACATGCTTAGCCAGGAGGCTGGAAATCTGCCAGCTGGATCTCAGAGGGTGAGAACCTCCTTTGGAGCTGATCCCAGCTTAGGGTAAATAAGAAATGGGTTTTGTGTTACCTGAGTCTATAACGTTCCCTTTTGCATTGTCCAGATATTGTAACCCCGGTGTATCATTTATATGACTGGTGTCAGGGGATTTTCACATTCTGTCAGCTGTCCACTCCAAATATTTGTCACGGGCAGAGCCCTCAAAACCAGAGTCAAGAAAACTTCTGCCTTCCTGAAAGATCTTTTTTGAAGTACTGTAAAAGTTTCCAGACTGTTCCTCCACTCAGCTGATAACACAGGGATTTTTACAGAAGCATTTTCTGGTGCACAGCCATGGCCAGGTGACAGCACAGACAGCAGCACAGTCAGGGAGAGAGCCCCAGGGCCCTGAGGAAGCGTGCACCACAACACAACACGAAGCCAAAGACTTATCAGTCATACCTAGGCACAAACACAAACCCATGAATTTCAAGATAATTAACTTGACTCTTCAGTCATTTTCACTGGAAAGAATCAGCTGTCACAACAAACATAACTTCAGAAGACTGAAGATTAAACACTCAGCTGATGTGAAATTAAAAAGTCCTCTCATACTGACAAATACATCACCTTCTCACAATGTAGACCACACAATGGTTAAAACATCTCTGCTGAATAAGCTGCTGGCAAGAAAATCCAAAGAAGTGTTTATTTTTCAGCACCACAGGCCTATAAACGATACATTTTACAAACACCTGCTTGCCAGCAAGCCAAGCAGCCTTTGGCAGCAAACCTGGATCTTCCTTCCCCCAACATTTGGACTTGATGATTCTTCCAGTGTCTTAGCAGCTTATCTAATCACAAAACACAACAGTCACATGAGAAGGAAAGCATACCTTATTTAAACATACTGAAATCAAATCCCAATTTGCAGATTTAATGTCTAGGCTACAAACCAGGTAAATGATGCTTCCTGGTGTATGCCACCCGCATGTAGGAGTGCCTAAAGATGTACATATATAATTAGACAATTATCTAAGAAGGTTGGCAGGGCAGAGTGGAGAGGACAGAGAAAGCGGGGGCAGAGGCTTAATAATGGATACAGAATTGCCTCTAAGTTGTCATAATCATCACCTAGCTTCAGTATCAGCACAAAGTGGTCTTAGAAACAATCATTTGCTCATGTTAGTGGCTGTCAAAGCTCCATCTAATTCATTCATTAACAAAATATCAGGTTAGCAAGCTGCTGTGTCCAGAAGATAATTAGTTTTCATTGTGGGGTGGCACATTCTCTATCACATTGACATAATAACTCTATAAACTGCTATAATTTATTTGCTTCTGAGCCTTTTTTTTCCCCATTAGTTCTTCAGCAGATTGTATTAAACATGCATGAACTATAAATACAGAGAGTCCTTTGACCAGTCTCAGAAGTCCTAGACAGCCTGGATAGCTATTACATGAGCAGTTCATGGGTGACTTGCCTTTAGGTCATTTAAAGAAAGGCTGATAGAATGGCTGAGAGCAGACAATGCCAAAAAGGCATCCTCATTAGGTCTCATCTACAAGTACTGAGTAAGGTGCTATTGTGGCTCAGCACACACCACCAGGATTGTGCAATGGCTGTGCAGGAAAATGACTGCTGCTGTTTTCACATCTCTTCATTAGGTCTGTCTTCCTGCCTTCACAAGAAAGTACCTATCCAGGATGGGTTTGTCTGGGCTAAAGATAAGGTAGCCCAGTCCTTTTTCTGCAAAGTAATTAAAAAATAAGCAGTTCAAAAAGGAAGTTGTAAAATATGGACAGTAGGAAACAACGCTGTATTTCTGTTCACGTGAAAATGAGCAGGTTTCTGGGAGGCTCTACAGCTTGCCATCCCAGCCAGTTTTATGCTATTTTATTCCTTCTATCAGAGACATGATCTTCATTCTACTCCTAGGAAAGTGCGCATCAGCACTATCTTCTGCAGTGAGTTCATGAGTTTATTACTATATCTCTTATTATTTAAAGACCTCATGTATGATGTCTTTTGATTTTCTTGCTCCTCCCCTGACTTGTGAGCACAGGGAAGATTTTCATTGGTACTACCCTTCTCCGCTGGTACCACACCATCACATGATTTCTAATTCACGTGCTATCACTACTGGAAGCCCCCTTTGTTCTCTCAGGGGAAATTTGTTACTGCTCTTCTTTGTATTTCTGCAACCTCTTCTTGCTGACTGGAAGATTATACAAACCAGGTGGGAGGAACCAGCCTTCAAATACTAGTGTACTTCTAATAAATGCAAGCCTTTCTTAATGAAGCCTGGCAGATGTTTACATACAATATTTCACATTGATATGTAAATAAAACCACTTGGCAGAAATCTTAACAAAAGGTCATCAAAATACCCAAGCAATTTCTTTCAGTACTCAAAATGGTTTTGCTGAATTTCATTTACCATTGTGTTGCCTTGCTGTTTGGCTTCATGTGATATTATTAATGGTCACTACTCCTTGTTCTTCTGTCTTTAACCGGATTCATTATTTACCTATTTCCCCCAAAACTGTCTAGCTTAACTAGTGATTTCCCTTTTGAATTCAAAATATTCAAGAAGGTTTGCATTGTATTAGCAGGAAGGAATGGGAGCTATTTTGGAGCATAACAAGTTACTTTTTCTGGAAAAAGCAACTAATATCACACTTCAGTGAAACTAACTCTGACAAAAGAGGAAACACTGCAAGTATCTGAAACACAGGAGGCCCAAAAGCAATTGTCTGGATATGGATCTTCTTTATTCAATGCTGTGCACCAAAAAGTATTTTGAATCCTGTTGCTATGCATTGCTTGTTCTTTTCTTTTTGCCACTGTTCCATCTGATCAATTCCACTTGAAAAGGAAAAAAAAATTAAATAACATGTTGGGTGAGCACACAGTGAAGATATAGTTATCCTTTCCACGGGTAATAAAGAGTGTGTGACTTGCTGCTTGCAAGTATTTAAAAGAAAAGTGGTCAGTAACCAGTGTGCTATAGCAAGAAGAAATGATGCAGGAGAAAAAACACTCATCATCTACAAGACTGTAAGGTAAGTAGAATTTATGTATGCGGTTTTTTAATGGGCCCTTATCCAAGGGCTAGCAGCACAGAAATAACCAAACAGAGCTGAAGACTCAGCAAAAGAACAGGGCATTTAGAAGTGATGTTTACCAGTAGGAAGTCATTCCTCTAATGAAAATTTAACAAGCATTAGTGTAGTCGGAAAAAAAAAGAAAAAAAAGAAAAAAATTACAGTTTCCCTAAATGAAAATAGCAATCAAAGTTTTTGATTGCCTATCAGCTTTGAAATGCTAATCATTATGGTAACTGTGTTGGTGAAGGTAAGGAATTACTTACAGGGTGTTATTTTCTTTTTTCAGTTTTTTTTTTTTTTTAATCACTGCTGCTCTACAGCTGCTTATGCTCAAGGAAACAAAACTGTATGGATAATTACCCCTATGGAAATAATCCAAAAGTTCACAAGGTAAAAGCTCCTTCCACCTTAAAGATCAAGGTTTTAAATTAGGAAAATACTTAAGTCTCCAGCTGATAAAGATGTTTGACCTGCTGGGCAAAGGTAATCGCCAGGGAGTTAATTCAGGACTCTCTCAGCACACAACACAGAGGGGATCCCCAGTGCAGTAGTTTTAAACAGTAAGATGCTACTTAAAGCAACAAGAAAAACAAGCACTGCAATTTTAAAAATATTAATAAAAAATAAGAGAAGCTTTTAGCCTTTTCCCTAAGAACTCATCATTCCTTCTCCTTCAGAACCCTTTTTCAAACACCAGCAGAGGTGTCCCAGTCAGCTCCCGGTTGAGCTCATGTCAGGAAAGGAAACAGGTTTTCCTGTTGTCAATCAGATTTTGACTTCATTTACAACTATAGTTCCAGCAGGATCAGAAAACTTCTGCAACTCCTGTCATGCTCATGGTAAGAACCTTCAACAAACTCAAAAGAAAGAGGAGCTGTGTTAAGACAAACCTGGCACTAGTAATCCTGCACTGAGTGGAAAGGCCATCACGATTGCAAAGCTCAACCACAGCAAAGCAAAGAAGTAAGGGAATGAAATCTAAAGAAATCAGCTAATTCCCTGTTTCAATTAACCAGTAAGTCACTAGGATCAATTCACATCTTCCTTAATGCCTAAATCACAACTTCGTATGAAAAAATGAGCAGAGAAAATTACACTGCACTTAGAAATATAGGAGATTTTGATTGTATCATTAATCATTGGAGGGCAAGTGTTCTTGTATGAGACAGATATGCCAACATACCACAACACTTTAATGTAAGCCTCCATTTCCCCTCAAAGCCAAGCAAACTCTTGGATGCCTCATTGAACATAATGAAATAGCAGTAAAAAATGCAAAAGAACATAAAGCAAAATGAACAAGGTGTGTATCTTTCTCCATTGCTCCTTTTGATCACACCACAAAATACTTATCACCCATGTAGAACTGTAGCACCTAGCTAGTAAACAGCTTCTATTTACAAACAGGATTATCTGCAAAGAACACAACTAAGAGCTCACATGGACAGTAGCTCAGCTGACACTGGATAATGAATTAACCTATGGTAACTCAATCTGGACCAAGACAGGGCTTCAGAATCGAAGAGCTCACAATTTAATCAAATAGTGTAGTGTTCTATTCATAGGGAATATTACTCCAAGGATGTAGCATACAGCAAGATGCACACAAGTATTTCAGACCTTGAAAGCCTACATGCCCCCCCAGATGTTTGCCACAATTTCAGCTAGTGACACATACAAAATTAAAGTAAGATGTCCAGTAGCAGAATGGGGTACCAAAATTAGCACTGGGAATATTTTCTCTAATGAAAAGTATATAAAGAAATACTGGATGTAGGAGACAAGGTAACTCCCTTAATGTTTGCTTTCTCTGAACAGCAGAGAACTAATGCTGGGGGCAGTAAATGGAGCAGGGGGAGCCCACAATGTGAGATCTGTTTTTCTCTTTTTACATCTTACCTATCTCCACCTGTGTGGAAATAAAAATGCAATATAAACTCAGAAAATTCTCATATGAAGAACTTAAAAATATAAAAAAAAACAAGGAAACAAAACCCCAAAGCAACTGATGACTTCATTTTGGGGAGCATGAAGTAATATTCTGCTAGAAACCAAGCAAATGCCCAAATCTGGCACTATGTAACAGAGAAATTGTAAGGAAAGACAAATCAAGCAATAGCACACTGTTTAATCCAATACTCTGATGAGTACTGGCAGGAAGGCACTTTCCTGTCTGAACCCCAACCAGAACTACAGAGAACTGCAGAACTATACAGCATGGCAGATATGTGAAACTGCCATGACAACCACTATAAGGTACATCAGATACATGAAAGTTGCTAGAAAATTTTCTCCTCCCATCCCAGGATTTCAGTGTCTGCTCCTTTTCTATCAGCATGGTAAGCATGCTCATTTTTCTGCTCCCAAGGCCAACACAAAGCACACTTTAAGAAGCCAGGTAGCCATGACACATGGAACTTCTGACCACCAAGAGGAACGGGCAGCTTGTTTCCCACACTCACCTGGAACCATCACCACTAAACAGTCTGGGGCACATCATCACTGGCTTTTGTTTCAACTTACAATAAAATGACAATCCCTGCAAGCAGCTGCCACGAAAGTGGATTGATACAGGAGAATTTAGCTTTGATATACAACTTAAGCCTGCAGTATCAAGTAAAAGGCAAAAAACTGAATGCTTTTCAGACTCACTGTAACAGTCTGTAAAGAAAAAATATTGCAAAGTGAGTTCTGAAAACTTTATAGGATACACCACATTTACAGTTTAATAGGCTCTTCTACATCCTTCTACTTATATATAAAGTACCACATTAAATACCAAGGTTAGTATAATTTCTGATTGTCCTTGTATCTTAGCAAAATGATGGGATATTTTATACTCAGGGGAAGATACCACT
This sequence comes from Tychaedon coryphoeus, assembly GCA_013398595.1. NCBI lineage: Eukaryota > Metazoa > Chordata > Aves > Passeriformes > Muscicapidae > Tychaedon > Tychaedon coryphoeus. The sequence goes on along the minus strand of WBND01000021.1, from coordinate 434,913 downwards.
GCCTCTTGACAGCAGAACTTCCAACTGAGAGCATGCTGGTCTCTGGAAAAAAAAAAAATGCACACCATATTTATTTGCAATAAACACATAGAGACTATAATAATTGATTTATCCTTGTAACTGATCTAGGCTGAGTATAACTGGATACTTTCGTCATATCTTCAGAGAGATCCTTTTCATGCTCTAATAGGTTTCTATACTTAGGAAAATATGTATGCCCTGGAAGTTAACGTAACTTGTATGCTAAACAAACACCCTTGGAGGGAATAACTGCACCTTACCACTACTTAGCCAGCCAAACACAAGCGATGCCAACAGTGGATTGTATGCATGCACATGGAAGTCAGCTGGAAACAACAAGGCCTGTATGGTTTTGGCATAAGGCTTTGCTCAGCCCACTGTGCAGTGCTGATCCATGCACATTTAAAACAGCTTTGGATCTAAAAAATGGCACAAGAATAAAATTCTCTGATTTCTGCACAGGAAGCACACATGGCCTATGCAGCCACCAACTTTTCCACAGCAGAGAGAAAGTGAGCAGAGAGATGAAATGAGTTTAAAGGAATTCCTTGAATTAAGACAATACAGACCAAACTTCCTCTTAGCTTAATCAACAGCAGAAACCAAGAACGAAAGCTACTGCAACTAGTTCACCAACTTCACCTACCAGGTTTGGAAGCCACTTTAAACACCCAAAGCAGACTAAAAGAAGCCAGACTGCTGTTTTCAATACATGGCTGCCAAAATATCTGCTACAGTTTTTCAACCCACCTGCATAATCTGTAACCAATATTAATCAGATACAGCTGTTTGTGCAACTTAAATAGTGTTTTTCTCCCTGAAACATTAATTCCCCTTAGAACATTAATATTTCTTGGTGGTCATATATTATAAATCATTTTGTGAAACACAGTCTAATAAAGTGGAGAGTCCATGCAGAAGTTTTTGCTAAGCGACTCATGCACACAGAAGAATGGAATAAATGTTACCCTGCATACCCAAGCATTCAAATGCCTAAGCAAACACATTAGAAGGGAACAAATTGCATTGGTGCATACTGTGTGGGTGGAACTGGGATTATCTTGGAATTATTTCTTGTTCATTAGCTTATTACTCTTTAATGTACATTCCATTTTTAAAAATAAATGAAATACTGTTTCAATCTTATATTTACTATCATTTTATGGTACCTATATTTTACATCTAGAAGAGGCCACCATGACCACCTGACTTGATCCCTTCCTTATAATGTAGACTAAAGAAACCACTCTCAGTCTTTAAAACTTCTGGATCTCATTTGCTATATATAAACTAGCTGCCAAAGCATGACTGAAAAAGGTATTTAGAGCTACAATAGAAAGAGGAAGAGAGGACAATTAAAGGCACCGATTACTTAAATTTTACAGCAGTTACATTCCTGATGTTTGCAATTGTCCTGCCTTGACTTCTACCTGGACACCAGCATGACGTTCCTCATTGCTGAGATTAAGGCATTTATGGTCAAGGTTATATTTTATTTAAACACACTGCAGAAGGACATTAACTTTTACAGGTCAGATTCACCGTGGTACTTGAGCAAAGCCGGGGCTGCAGGGCAGAGCAAACAGCCAGTTCATGTGAGAGCTGCCAAGGTGCAACTTCCCTTCATGGGCCCAGAATAAACATCCTCATCTTTCTTATGGCCAGCCAGGTCTTTTAGAGGGGTGACAGGGGCAACAGTACTGCATCAACCAGCACCACTGAGTCCTGAGGTGAGACAAAGTCCTGTTTTATGAACAGCAGCAAAAGGGGATAGCAGCTCTGCCAGCCCTTACCAGGGTTTTGCTCCCTTGAGAGCTCCTTCTCTCAGATGGAGGTCCCCACTTGCCATTCAGAAGCATTTTTAAGTCACCTTGGGCCTAAACACTGTAATTGCACAGAAAGGTACTAAAGCAAGTTTCAGTGAGTCAATCTCACAGCACAAGGATACAGAGCCATCACCACACGCCCTTCCTGGCCACAGCACATTACACCTGCACCTCACTAGCAGCAATCATTTCCAACAAATGATGCGTGTATTTCAACCATAACTACGAACACAAATACCGAGTAAGGTCCTGACCCATTCCTCCTAAGGCACCTGAAATGACTGCAATCAGTGAAGTCTCCATATTGCACAGCCAGTAAGAGTAGACGTCTCCTGCAAATGTTACAGCCTTGAGAACACACTTGGTCCTCCAGGACTTGGTGTTTTAAATTTTTGACTGTACAGCTATGAGCCTTTGCTGAAAGGAGAAGCTCAGCCCTCCCTGCTGTAAACAGAGAAACAACACTGACACACAGATAGATGAACACAAGGAAGGCAACAGGTTTCGCTTCATTTTATCTGGGGCAATCTTTCAGCCATATAATGAAATAAAAATCTCTTGGGGACCTTAGATCAGAATGTTTTTTGGTCTAGCAACCACAACTGCCCCTCAGGCTCCACGTGGGTTAGGGGTTTAATCTCATCTTCCTGCAAGCACACCGGCAGGAGTGGGGCCACCCTTGACTCCATCGGCTGCTCCATGGCTGCGGGCTCAGGAGAGGCAGAGCTCAGCTGTGCATGCCTATCAGGGCTCTAATGCTGGGAACAGAAGTGGAACACACAACCAAGGAAATTTAATCTAGAGGAAGGTAACTCACTACCAGCGTTACCCCCTGCCCCCTTCCACAGTGCCAAATGCATCAGTGACCAGTACCCAGACTTTTCCCAGCGAAAGAGCGACTGTATGCCCATTATCTTTACCCTCAACTCTGCACAAACTGCAGGAAAGTCTGCACCTGAACCTAAGGTTATTGATACTGCTGTAAACAGGGATGTCTTCCACAATAGTAACCACAATGCTAATACTGTAAAGCAGGATGGAGATCTGAACTGGGAACCTGCTACTTAATGCAATTTTCTGAATGTTTTTTCTTGCGGCTGGTGCTGACGGTTATCAGAAGCACGAAGCTTAACATGTCAATCCACATGAGAACCAAGCCTGTCTTCCATCCCCTCTGGCCTCCTCTGTTTCCTTTCAGGGCATTTATATAAGATAAACACAAAACAGCTTCTTCTGTTGCAGTAACTTGAGACATAAAAAAGCAGGAAAATCCCCCTTATCCCAGTATCTTCTCAGTGAGAGGTTATATTTTGTCTCTTCTATATACTATTTTTCAGAGCAAATGTTCCTTTACAGCACTCCCTGTCCCTGCCCACAAAGGAGAAAATAGTATCTATGGAGGTATGCAGGCTTCTTTTTGAAAATCAGGATGTGATATAGAAGATTATTAAATACTACACATACAACTATTCTTTAATTCCACAAGTCTCCCATTCAACACTGCTTACATCCAAAGCAAGTCTGTACCTACACACGTGCACAGCTGTAAGCCCAATGTGCAGTTACACATCTGCCCCTCCTCATAAGCAAATCTGTGAAAATAGAGAGTCAACTACATACCTGCCTTCCTACAAGAGAGAAGGCACAGGGTCTCACACCTGTCAAGACACTGAATTCATTAATTTCTAATAATCAGAGGCTTTCACTAGATCTTCTCCATACTTCTTAATTAGGCATTTATACACATTTTTACTAGTGACAGAGGTAGTCACTCAGCTCTCACTGTTGGGTCACTGCCACCAATCTTCCACCAGGCAAGTTGGGAAGGTGTTGTATGTTAAGAAGTGTCAGGAAAGGGAGGGAAATCAATTTGATTGTGTGCATTTTCAACACAAATGCTAGTAAATGTAGAGAACCCAAACTTTACCTCCCACCCCTTCTTACTCTACTGCAGTTCATGATAGCACTTACCTCACTTGGATGCTTTCTTTGGCTTCACCTTTCTCACCACTCTGGTTAAATGGCTGAGCTCCCTCATCACCCAAAGCTCTTCTGTGTCACTAACATGATGTCATTGATGTCATGCTATAACAATCAACCCTGAAGCACAACACAATGATTGTTTCTCCAACTCACATTCATAGCACATTTGTTCCAGCAGGCTTGAAAATGAGAGGATGAGGCAGGTTAGGTTTTCCTGCTCAGTAGGTTTTTGCTCCAATCTAATTAAAAACAGCAATTCAGCAATCCACTGAAGTTCCTAGAAAACTGCACGTGTTACATACTTTAAAATAAGCTCTAAAAGCAAACAGTCCCTTTTTTTTTTTTTAAATGCATTCTCCAGATGGAGAGGTTTCCTCAGAAGTTTCTCCATGATCTTACACTGAAACTGCTGAACCAGAAAAATTGAGCTGCTTCTGAGCTATCTTGGTCTTGTTCTTATTGCTAATGGTTTTCTTCATCCAAAAGCTAACAAGGAAAGCCACTGCTGGTTCTCTGACATGCACAGAAGTGACAGTACAGCTCACTAGAAACAAGCAGCTGTGGTCATCTTGGTCTGAAACTGGGTCAGAGATGCCAGCTCTTGGTTAAATGGGCAAAATATGGAAGTAATATTGGGGATTCAGAGGCTGAGGAAAAGATCATCTGTTTCTTGCTGGTAGAACTCAGGTGATACAGCTTTAACAGCTCTGAAAAGGCAGCTTCCTCACAACAAAAGGTATGTTTCATGTACAAATTTTGGTAACTTTTCCTCATTTCTGGGAAAAGTGTCAGGGAATCAGTGTGAACAGCCAAGCCAAGCTTGCTACACCACCTTAATCCAAAGAGAGCCATCAACAGGAGATTGCTACTGCTGTGCATTATGTTGCTGCTTGTGGGAGAATGTGTGCTGCTGGAAGGTCAACCAAGCTCCAAACGCTGTTAAGATCACTGGACAAATTCAGTGGGAAAGACTACAGAGTCTTAACTATCCTGCTTGTAACTCCATCCCTGATACTGAAAACAGACCTTTTGCCAGCTAAAGTCACTTTGACCTGGGGAGCTGCAGCAGAGCATGCCACACACAGTGTCAGTGATGCTCCTGCCATCAGACAAGTGCTACAGGATCCTTCAGACTAGCTCGATGTGACATCACCAGCTTCCAAACCCAGACTTTCTCAGAAACTGTCCCTAAATGCCTCGAAAAATGCCTGTCCTCATCTCCAGAAACAAGAGTGCCCTTAAGCTGTACAGCCAAGAATAAATTCCTTCAGGGTTCTAACAACCAATTAAGGGATGTGAAGCAATTACTTTTATATCCATAGAAATGAAACTCCTCCAATGCAATTAACAATCCTTTATCATCTACTGTTGAATTTGCAGAAACCATATGCTGCACACTCTCTCCTGCCCCAACTTTCCCACAATTTTAAGCAGGTTGTTTTAGCTAATGTAATGAAACCTACCTATTCAAGAGAAATAATAGATGTGCGCACATTATCTGAGTATTTTTATATGTCTTTTTTAATTTTAAATACAATTTCATTTGAAATTTTGTAGCTTTCATTTCTATTAATAAATTATCATTTCTCCTTTATAAGTGATGAGCCACTATGTCGTGTAATTTCTTTCCTCTAAATAGACTAAGACTTTGATCTAATGCAAGTCCTTGCTGGAAGTACAGAGACTTTCTATCTCATTTAGTTACAAAAAATATTCAATTAAACTTCGGAGTTTAATTCATTTAGTTATGAAAATTAGATGAGCTCAATAAGGTACATTTGATTTGCCTTAAGGAAAAAAAAAAGAGGAAAAAAAAAAGAGTATCTGAAAGGGAAACAAATATGAATGGAGAACAAAAGTAGCTTTTCCTGCTCATGTTGAAAAGGTGGATAATATGAAGAGTCTGAGTTCCACTTGTGTGCCTATTTAAAACAGCCACAATGACTTAGAGCAAATTATATATCCAAGAGGTACATGAACAGCTGGTGTTAGCATCCTGTCTCTCAGGTAACAAAAATCCCTGTAGGTCATAACTGAGTCCACCCCAGTGAAGGGAGATCTGATTCCTCACAACAGGATTACACCATCCACACACAACTCCTCTCCATCTCCATTCGAGGACGAAGAAAAAAAATATCTGAATTTTTATTTCAAAAGCAGAACAGAGCAAGATGGATGTGTCTCCTGGTCCTGCAGCCCTCACTCACCGTTCTTGCAGATGGGACAGCACTGGTCAGGCTCATACACGGGATCCACACACTCGGTCTGGGGACAGGCTGAGACCGTGCACAGCACTTCGCCGTTGGCTTCGCAGCGACACCTCTCGCACGGAGAAACCTGGAACACAAACCCAGGCACCCTTTAATCCTTCCCCTCACGCACTCCTGGAGTGTGCAGCGCACACCTCCTCATCTGCCATGCTTTTTCCTTTACATCTTTTTTCTCCCCACTCTAAAACACACGGGTTATGTGGCCATGCAGAGAGCTAGACTGGGCTTCTGCAAAATTACAGAACCACGGCAGGGGAAGAAAACCAAAACAAAACAGGTTCTTCTCTGAATCTACACACCAAATGGGAAAGTCAGAGGGATGCTGGAAATAAGAACAGTGAAGACTTTTAATAAAATTAAAACAAAAATTACCTTACTGAATTTCTAATGAACTTCCAGAAAATTAAGTTCATAATCTAGTTTAGTTCTATTAGAGGTTAAAAAAAAATCTAGAGAAAAAAATTCATATTTTAAGAAGAAAAGTTTGCTAAATGAAGTTTGAAATTCATTTTAATGGAAATTCTTACTGTAATTTTTTCAGGTTTGAAAGTATTTTGGTAGCAGGAAGCTACATTTCATAATTTTATTGAAAATTATATTTTTCAAAGAAGTCAGGAAAAAACCTCATCCTTTTGAATTCAGGTATTTCCCAGAGGTTAACTGTTTTCGGACAATTCTTCTTGTTTTCGGACAATTCTTCTAATACCTGTAATTTTCCAGAAGGAAGTTGAAATTCAAAGAAAGGGGTGAAGGAAAATACAGGTAATCCTTTATACTTAGTAAAATGCTACTGAGTTTGAAGAACTCTTACAGAATAGGAATACCATGAGATAGTTACTTGAAAGACCTACTTAAAAGAAATTAATTCCCAACAAAAGAGTAGCAAGGGTCTCTTTAGTAAAAAATGGACTTTGAAATGTCTGCATTTGCCACATGCACAAATAGCTGTCCTCCTCAGCATTCCTGACTAGGCACATCACACTTGCATTGCTGACATCCTCATACTGAAAGATAGAGGGAAGCAAGGATGTGAAGAGCAATAAATGCTACACTGTAAATCTCATTGCTGCACTCCATAAAACCACATGGGTATCCATGCTCAGAACACAGGATGAAAATGCACCTGAATGTTATTATTAGTGATCCTCTAAATGTATAATCTGTGCAGATTACTGATCTACTTCAGGAGCAGGTTTTTCTTTTTATGGACCCTTTTTCATTCCAGATTCCAGCTGATGCAGACAATCCCCCATTGCACTTTTCCAATAAGAGTAGAAAAAAATAAAATCTAAAAAAGAAAATTATTCGCTATGAAGAATCACCTAGATGTCTAACTTGCAGATCATCTGCTTCTTCTCCCTATTTTTTTAGGCAGCCTATCACATTTTTTCCTCAAATCCATTCTCTGCTTGCTTGCCTCTCACATCCTTCTCACTTCCAAAGTTCAAACATGCTGATGCTTGCAAAGCATCATCTCCAACTAAATGCTCGTTCATGCTTTGCTACTTCCCTTCCCACCTGCCAAAGCTGTTATTTGCTTATGCACTCACATATCTTTCATGCCCTACCCTCTGCTTAGAAAGCCTAAATAGGGTCTCCTGCTGTGTTGCTTTCTGCTTTTATTACTATTATTTATTTCAGGTTTCCTTTGCTAGCTACTCACTTGGTGTTTTCTCTTTGCTTTACATTCTACCAAGGGTAACACCATGGCACATGTTTATGAAGTCCCACACAGAGGCTGACAGCCTCATGCAGAAGATCTTTATTACAGACTTTGGGACAACTTTGTCCTCCAACTGTTTTTAAACTGTCATGTTCACTTCCAGAGCTGGAGTGTCAGCAGATGAGGAGGTTTCTGATCCAGTGCTCAGCTGAAAGGCTCAGGTATTTCAAGTAATCATTTGAACCACACATTTAGTTTTGAATGTCAGCAAACCTGAGCTCTTAAGTATTAAGTCAATAATAAGAATCCTTCTAGAGTTATATCTAGAAACAATACTTACTAAATGATAAAAAACATGTTTTTTAAGGAGGACTTATTTTTTAAAATATTATTTTCAATATAAAAATATTATAAAATATATAATCCTACTTGAAAAAAGATAACAGCACTCAGTTCCAAGGATCAAGATCAACAAGACAAACCTACAGCTTTCAATCAAATTTAACACTTTTTGTCATGACTTGGAAAAGATGCAAATTTGCCAACCATCGAAGTTGAATGAGATCAGTAGCTACCACAACAGACATTCCTTAGTCCAGGACACTGCTCAGTAGCTGTGTCATTCAATATTGGAAGTGCTGTAAAAACTAGAGTATCTGATCACAATCAGGAAAAAAGGCAGCACACACATTATTCCTAGAATCTCTCCTCCATAAAATTTAAGCATATTCTAATTATATAGGTTTACTAGATTTCCAAATTTGACAAAGGCTAAAATGCTCAGAAAAATAAGTCGTTTACTATTGATTGAGAAACAAAGCTGATCTAATTCTTATCTAATAATAACAATTCATGATACACATTTCTGTCCTATACAGCACATACACCTGAAGGCTATATCTTTCATGAACAGAATGCACTGTTAATGTGACACTGCAGTAATGAAGACACTTCTAGCATAATAGATTATGGGACTTCAGGGGAATACTTATAGTACACCCCTGGTAAGTACTGTCATCTGTAGAACCCACCAACCTGAGTAATGGAAGCAGCGATAAGGAAGGTCTCCACGAGCTTATTTCTACAAAGCTCTTTTCAGGCATGCAAGTAAACCACAGTGGCTGCTGAAATGGTATCAGTGTCAGCCATTATTTGCTCATCTTTGGACTGAACAACAGCACATTGCTTTTCACTGATCATCAGGATACAGCAGAAACAGTAGAAAACCCTCACCTTCTGCGCCTTAATGGCAGCTCAATACTTGGAGACATAATTATCACTAGAGAGAGACAGTAAGACAGTGCCTGTATGCAACAGCAGCTAAATAAATCAGAATGAAAAGACACATTTGGTCCTTCATTTCCCCTCTCCACTCATGCAGTGCAAGTGCGTTCTCTGCAGCGCAGTTCCTAGTGGCAGTCAATGCAAGGAGCATCCCACTTGTTCCTGTGGGGAATGACCAGCCTGCAGCACTCATGCTCAGCACTTCTGACAGAACCAGGCCAGACTGGAAATAACACCACTTATCAATCCCTCTCTGACAAATAATGATACCACGTCTCCACGGCCTGCAGATGAAGCTGCTAATTCTAGAGCAGCAGCAGTTCTGCCTATGAAAAAACTGCAGGAAGACAACAAGAGGCAACAGAAGTCTTGTGTATTCACCAGGCAGCCAGAAAACCTCTAGAAAATAGACTACAGATGGCAAAAAACCCCTAGCTCTTTTGGGTTGTTTAAAGGGAAGTTTATGAGCAGAGGTATAGGAGTTGCAGGCACTGTAAAAGAACAAATGCACTACTGTGTAGAGAGCTAAGTTTTCCACTAGTAGGGTGTGAAGAAAGCTGGAGTAGTAGGTAAGGTAGTAGGTCAATCCAGCAGCTTAATGTAAATTATCATAATTAAGAAGTGACAGATCATTTGTAGCCCAAAGTAATTTGTGCTTTCCCCTACCACATGTCCAACTTTAATCACAAATAAAAAAGATATAAAAACAAAACCAACAAAAAACTGGATTAATAGCAGATATACAATCTTCATTTGGTCCCTTAAGCCTTGAAAACACCTAAAAAAAAAAAATCAGTCATAATCCCAAATTTATTTTCTTTTGTGCTGGAATTTTTACTAATATTTTCTTGCCAGTGACACAACTAAGGAGAACACGAATGGGGATTATACTGACAATAATCAACATACCAGCCATGCTTTTGTTCCTCTGTGCCTTCAAAATACCACAGATCTTTCAAAACTCACTTCCAGATTTACAAGGAACTAACCCACCAAAAAATACCATCTGTGGTAGCAAGGAAATTTTAAAAGACACACAGCAACAACTTTCAGAATTATAGGTCTTTTCCAAAACACTGCACTTCTGAAGATAATTCCTGGTTCTTATAAGACTTTATGTATCAGCCCTCATTTTCAAATTTTACTTGTAAGATTTGGACCACATGCTTTAGAAATCTCCAGCTTCAGTGCAGAACTTTAACATCCATTGCATTTCACCAAATAAAGATTTCGCTACCAGTTCCACTAATACAGATGTTGTGATCACACTGCTATTGTGCCCCACAATATCCAAAAGTGACCAGAGTGGTGCAGATGGAAACAGCTTTATTGAGACCTCATCCTTCCCTACAGCCAAGCTGTGTTTTGTGCTGACATCCATGTCCTTTTTGAAAACACAAAAGTGCATGCATACATGCACACACAAGCAAAGCCAGAAGGACAGACTGCAAATCAAAGAAGAAACACATCAAACCTCAAATTCCCTGGCACACTCAGCTTCTGGCTCCAGTCAGAGCAATTCTTTGCCATGCCAAGCCATAAATAGAATTTTATATAAGCAGACTTACAAACTTGCATGCATAATTACACATATATACATAAATGTTTGTGCAAAAAATGTCACTTAAATGTTAGGAGACCACCTTTTTCTTCCTTCAGTGATGTCTGGTACTCTTTGCCACAAATAGCAGGTGCAGATACAGAGAAAAATCACACCACTATCCATTTATAACTCCTTCCCTGACCTTAATCAAGAGAGAGCATATTAGTAACCTCTCTAAGACCATTAACTTTAAACTCACAAAATTACCTTTGAAACTGTGAAGTTGCTTGCATTTTGCAGTTGCTTCATCTGAGCAGCAGCAACCTGACTTTATCTGCACCTTGTGTTGCCAGATAACTCCACTGATTACAGTGGCCTGGGCAACCAGCTGCATTTACAGCTTGTGATCACAATATTGGAACCAACGCTGAAGCTCAACTAAAAACCAAGGCTCTCACACAGGAAAATAATCAGGCTGCAGTTCCACTGCCTGATTGCATCAATAACTTTCCTTGCCTGTCCTGAGCAGACATCCCTTCTCACTTCTGCTTCCAAAGCCGGGTAAAATAAAGCAGTAAGGGAACCAATGTTTCATTAGAGGAAGATATGAAGACAAGGCCTAAAAAACTGAATGGAGCTAAAAAAAGAAAGCTGAAACTCAAAATCTTTTCTGTAAATGTCACTGTTCAATGCTCCATTTTTACCAAGGGTGTCGTCAGCCAAATTCAAATGTACCAGAGAACATTCAGGTTCTACTCTCATTACACATTTAACACAGTATTTTAGCCTTGCTTTACAGTCATTAATACAACACCACTACAGAAAAAGGCTAAGAAATGAGACTCTGTAGGAGAGTGTGAATGAAAAGCAGGGAGAAGCCTTTAAAACGCTGACCTATGGAGAAAGTGTGGAGAAGCTTCATCTTCTGGCCACTCCTCAAGAATTAAGCTTGCTGGGAAAAAGAAAGGATCTCACAAGCCATCTCTGAAAAGGTCACAGAAACCAGCTGCTGCTAAGGTAGCTGCTCCCTCTTAAGTAGAAAACTGCCACTCTGAAGTTGAATGCAACCCGTAAGGGTGACATGGAAAAAGGAAGGATGATACAATGTCATACCTTGCAGTTCACCAGTGCTCTGAAAATTATTGCCTAAGAAGGGCAAACGACAATGCTCTTACTTATTATGGATAAAGTACTTCTCCTCTATTATTTATTTTCTCTTAAATTGAAGAATATGGAAAGACATTACGAACCAAAGTTAAGTTTTCTGGAATATGCAAATACCAGAGAACAAAGGTGGCAACTTACTTTCAGCCTTCAAAAACATATTTTCTTTTTCTCCATCCTGAGAGGGGCTCAGCTTCCAGTACCTTGAATTATATTTCATATTCCTCTCAATATATTCACATGAAACTCTCCTGTGTATTCAGAAATGGGTTTTGGAACAGCCCTGTATCTAACAGTCACTCACAAGAAAATTGACAAGCCATTCTTAGAACCTGCTCACCAGTCTCAATGACAGTAAAATACTAAATGGAAACAGACAAGGTAAACAACCAGAAAACTGGCCCCAACTCCAAAACTTCTGAGTGCACTGTAACATCTTGCATTTTCAATAACAATGCCCAGCAATGCTAAATATACCCTAGTCTAAAAGGATTTCTCTGTACATGAAGTTTTTCAAGTTTTTTTTTTTTAGGTATCACTGCAATCTAGACTGTAAATCACACTATTATTAAAAAGAAGGCCTGTAGTCATTCACAGAAAGCAAACATCATGCAACCTTGGCAGAACTAGTTTAAACAGTTAAAAAGGAAAAATAAATTACTATTTAAAAAAAGGGATCATCACAGAATGATTACTAGGAATAGAAGTCAGTCCACAAAATCCTGCTTGATTCCTGAGAGGCAGAGGTTTAACAGTTAATAGTAAAATAAGGAAACAAATGTATTGCTGAAAATTTTCACAAAATCCATAACACCGAGTAGCATCCTTCCAAGTAGCATTTTTTACTGTAAATACCAAAGGAATTAATAAAGATCAGCACCCTTATTTAAAAATGTTAGAGTACCACAGAGCAAGAAAGGTCATGTTTAAGGGGAATATTTTACAGGACTGCAGAAGTAATATTAACACAAAAATGAAAAGAGGAGGGGGAGACCCAGAACGCCCTCTGAGAAAGCAGTTAAAGATCATAATACCGCTTTAAACAGGAGAATAACCCACAAAATGACTTTTGGCTTACCATGAACTCCTCCAGGGTCTGGTAGGTCTTCCCTCGGAACTCGCAGTAGTTCTTCCTCTCCTTGCACTGCGGGCAGCACTGCGTGGTGTCCACATGGATGCAGCGAGGGTGGAGCCTGGGGCACTCGGGCTGGATACAAAGCGGGCCCTCCTCAGTGCACAGGCAGGGGCAGGCGGACGGGCCCGGCGCGAACTTCTCGCCGATGGCGTACACGAAGCCGCTCTCGTCCACGCAGCCTTTGCCCCGGTAGTCGGGATAGGCGTACTCCTCCGGGGGCTCGGCAGTGACGCTCGCCACAGACGCCGGCAGAGACGAGTCTTCAGCCACCTGAGCTTCCTCAGGAGCAGCATCCCTCTGCTCTTGCACTTGAATGCTCCCGGATTTACTGCTTGTCCCCTGGCTGTTCCAAGCCTGCTTCTGCTTAGTCCAAGACTCCTTGTTCGAGTAGTTCCTGTTTCCTTTGCTCTTCCAGTCTCTGCTACCCTCCTCCCTCCCGCTCCTGCCGATCTCATTCATTTTCCCCGGACCTGTCTGGCTGTCCCTTGCAGACGTGTGATCCCTCTTTTCCTGGCTCGCCTTTATCACTTGTTTGTCTTGAGCCTTGGCCAGTTTTTGTACGGGTACGGTGGAGCTACAGAGGGCAACCATGAGGCAGCAGGTAACGAGAAGAGAACTCGAGAGAGCTCCAATTGCCATTGCAGTAGAGCTGGGCATCACCTACTGCATCCCACAGGGGACACTGCATTCACATCGGAGGGAAGCGCTTCATAAAGCCACAGTCCCTAGGAAAAGGAAGGATTAGGAATACTTCAGCTTCTGCACTTCTTCCCCCCCCGCACCCCGCCTCGCCTCCACCGATGCAACATCTCAAACAATATGCAACCTGCCTCGGTAGTTTATGCAAAAGGCAAACAGCCTGCTGCTGCATCCCTCCTCCTCCTCCCCCGCTCTGCCAAGTCTTATAAATAGCAGGGCTCTGGACACGGACCGGGCATCTTCGGCTCCAAGAGAGCATCACACAGAACTCCGGGGAGTCAGCGTGTGCAAAGGCAGGTGCAGGCAAAACTCAGAGTGCTTGGGGGGTTATTTTTAACTTTCAAATGATAACACGTGAAGAGGACGGACGCCCGATGAATTAGATGGAGCTCCCCAAAATCCAACAGGGTCCGGAATAGAAATCACCCAGTTAAGTGCTATTCACTGTCTGTACACACGACAATTTTCATTAACCTCTTATTCAGTCTGGAGTACGCTGGTTTGGGTTTTGTTTAAATACCTACCAGCGAGCACGTTTCTGTTACAGACAACTAAAACCAAGCACACTAAAGCGAGCAGACCAACTACCTCCCTTCCGAACTGCCCAAACCAGCACACACCGCCGCCTCTTCCTCGCCCGTGCTCCAAAGACAAGGTAGAGCAGCTCCGAGTTTCCGCAGCCGAGGCTCATTTAACCCACATCCTCCAGGAGTCCGGCTGCGCTCCCGGCTTCTCTCCCTGAAACACTGCACGCCAAATCGGAAAAAAAAAAAAAAAA
>WBND01000021.1:387414-419887 GCA_013398595.1 Tychaedon coryphoeus | reverse complement strand
GTCTCCGCGCGGCGGTGCGGGCCGGGCGCAGGGCGCGGCGCGGGGAGGGGACTCGGTGCCCGCCGGGGGGCGGCAGTGCCGCGGCCCTGCCCGCCCCCGCGGCCGCCCGAGGGTGCGCGGGGCGGGGGAGCCCGCTGCTGCCGCAGGGCCCCGTCCGGAGGGAAAGCGGGGCAAGGCGGGCGCGCTGGGGGTCGGCCCCGCACGCCGGCGGCTCAAACTTTTGGCGGTGTTAGGGGCGTCGGCTCGGGACGCGAGCTGCGCGCTGCGGCCCGGTGCGGCGATGGGCGCTGTCCCCGCGGTGCAGGTGCGCACACCTGCGGGCACAGGGGCGGCGGAGCAGCCTTTCGTCCCGTCTGGGGCCGCCCGCGCCGCAGCATCACGCAGCACCGTGCCTTAGCGCTCCCCTGCCAGCCTGCTCTAGCAGCGATCTGGTTACGTGGTTTACTAGTTGAAATACTTACTTTTGTTTTTGCACGGCTGATGGACGGTTAAATATAGTTGCGTTTTTTTTCCTTTATACTCTTTTTGATTAAAAAAAAAAGACGGAATGGTCTGTTATGAAAGGATTGCTGAAGGAGTGTTGAGACAGAAGCACACAAGATAAGCTAGAGGTACTTTTGTTCAGGATCTAAGCAAGGGCTTGGAGCCCCAAAGGTTATTTATTTATGTAGTTATTTATTTTTAAGCTGCATTAGATGACATACCAGTATAATCTTCTTTTCTGAATACTGCTTTACAGATGTTCCAGAACAGTCCCAGCTGCACTAGCCCTCTGCTGCAGTAGCACTTTAACATCTGCTGTGCCCTGCTCATGACTTGGGCTGGATTTCCCAATGTATTTGGCACTGTATCTGAAATTTTTAGGCTAGGTATAATTTTTCGGTTTGTTTTGGTTTCTTTTTTTCCTATTGAAATGGTAGCACTGCAATATCAGTACTCCAGAGAGCAATGAAAATCTGCTGTACGCTAATGTTTCATTGTTAAGTACCTTCATGAGCGCCTGTTATTTGTGACAACCCAGATACTTAAATTCCTCCCCAGGAGGATGCAGGTGCTAAACTCTTTTGGCTGCTGCGTTGTTACTATTAAAAAGTATTGACTCCTGTCTAATTTTCAAAAATATTTCCCTTGAAACCACCCCATATCTTCCAGTCCAGTGTTCACCCGCTAA
Source organism: Tychaedon coryphoeus (assembly GCA_013398595.1). NCBI lineage: Eukaryota > Metazoa > Chordata > Aves > Passeriformes > Muscicapidae > Tychaedon > Tychaedon coryphoeus. The sequence continues at coordinate 418,716 of WBND01000021.1, read as the reverse complement.
ATAATGCTTTAATTCTCAAAAACTTTAAAATACAAGACTTAAATTTTGAAGGATATGAAGAAGTAATTTTTTTCCGTAGGTTGCGCTAGTAATATGAAATTCCATATTGCTAGGGGGGTTCTAGACAAATTCCTAAGGAGTTAAGATAGATTTTTATCCATATCTGACTAATAATAATAAAGTACTTCCTTTCAAATTAGCATCTCATTACCTCTGCAAAAGAATTTTATCTTTGCCATGTCTAAACCTAAAACATTGTACGCTTTGTATAGTTTAAACCCTGATTGGGGGTGAGCATCCAGTACACTCCATTGCTAATTGTAGAAGAGCAACTTGGATGACAGACTTACCTTTGAGTTCAAAAGCCTGTGTGAGTATTGCTGTTCATCAGCAGCAGCTTGTGGCTAGAGCAAGGCAGAAGAAAATAAGGGCCTTGGGAAGGCAATGCTATGTCTGTGATAAAGAGCAGAGAGAAGCCAGTTTGTGGTTCTGACATTTTCATGTGTTCCCAGGTGAAACTTTGTAACAAAATCTGAGATCTTCAGCATCCAGGGCTCTTTGTAGGAGCCTCTCCCACCCCTAGTTATGTAGCACACAGGTCATCAGCTGGAGCTGATGGTTCAAGACACTGCTCTGTAGCAAGAAGGGCAAAGCCTCAGAGCACTTTCCTAACAACAAACTGCAGCTCATCCTAGCCTGCCAGGCAAAGTAAGAGGTAAATGCCCTCATTTATTTTTCTAAAGGATTTCTCACTGGACTTCAGGCTCTGTTTATTCAGATTTGTAGGTATATTAAGTGCTGAATTGTAGCTGACGTTAGGACCCTTGCAGAACTGACACCTGACCACTTCATTAATGTCATAGAATCAAATTGCAATATGTTACAGTCCAAATGATTTAACAGCAGATAGGCAGGAAATGTTTGGTGTTTTCTTCAGTGAAGTGAAGTCTGAACTAGGAGAGAGAATAACGAAAATCTGTCATCCGAAAGCAGCTTCTATCAATATTTTTACTTAGAAATGGTATACTTATGCTTTAACAGGTAAAGTCCTGGAGACTGAAATCCTGTTTATTCACAGAACAAACTCAGCATAAGAATACAGCTCCAAGTTTCCCTACTCTGCTCCCCAACCAGTCAACAGCAGCAAGGACAACTCTTATTTGGATAAGGATCAAATTCTGCATCCCATTCAAGACTTTCCTCTGGGTCATGTCTGTGTGATGAGAACTTGGTATTAGCTAAATAAGAGCTGTCACATGCACAAAACAGTTCTCGCTGTGTTAGCTTAGTTTTCATAAGAATTACCCAAATTTTATAGGATGCAGTTGAATGGGAAACAAAAGGGAACTTGGTAGTTGAAATAAAAATTGTTCTGTCAAGGAATAACTTAAGCTGACCATCTCTATTGGACAAGAGAAGACAGTGGAAGTAGACATCCATGCCGAAGATAGCTGGCTATTAGTCGAAATTAATTAAACATCTACTCTTGTAGGTTAGGGAGACTGACATTTTGATGAATATTTTTAAAAGTGACCTTTGTATGAACAACAAGAATTGAAATGTAGGATCTTTTGCCAAGTTAAAATTGGTTCTCTGACTGGGTAATTGTAACATGAACTCAAAACCTCGCAGCTAGGCAGGCATGATCTAGGCAGACATCTGAGAGTATTGAAGACAACCACTTTTAGCCTAATATCTTGGGTATGCACATATCCCTGTGTAGACGTGCAGCCCTGCACTCCAGGGAATCACCTGAAACATCCAATCTTTTCACGTTCTCATGCAGGGACCATTTTATTGAAGGAAGTGTCCCCTGCCTCCAGTGAGGGGACAGGGAGAGAAAAGAGGAGGCAGCTCCATGGCACCCTGGAAAGCTGGGCAGGGCAGGGGGGCAGGAGAGGAGCCCCAGTGCAAGTGGGGAGTGGATGTGGGTGTTGGAAACCCCCCCAGAACAGCCAGGCTGGCTTTGGTGGCAGATACCTGCAGAGCCCAGAGGGAGGACAGGGTGTGCTCGGGGGGAGCAGTGCTGCAGCAGCTCTGAAACTCTGCAAGATGAGAGGGGAGGAGACGTCCCCAAAGCATGACTCCTCCGGGAAAAGGGATGGTTGTGCCTTTTTATTTTGCTTTGTTTCATTATTCCTCCTGAAAGGAAGAAGGTTGTTATATGAAAGGTGTTTTTTTTTATTGTGGTGCTAAAGTGGCAGTTGTTCAGGCAGGTTGAAATCACAGCCTTCAAAAGGTGGCAATTTGTGCAATAGCATTAGTCCAGCCATATAAAATAAGGCCTTCAAATAGCAGTTAGTCTGAAGACAGAGAGAGACAAAGCTGAAGTGCATATTACTCTAACAAATCATGTGTATTCGAAAGGCTCAATTATAAATAAGCAGTTTAAACAACTCTTAAAAAATAAATAAAGAAGAGCAAGCTTCCATAACTATTTTAAAAGTAGGTTAGCTTTCATCTTTTCATTTTTATTTGTTGTTTTCTTTATGCCACTTGCCAAAGGATACTCAAGACACATTCCCGTTTATTTCTTTTTCACTTTTCTGATGCCTCCTTAGTTCTGAAGTTATTAATTTTTTAGTTGTTGAAGTATTACACAGCATTGCACAAGTTTTACTTACAATTGTCTTCATTAATTGTTTTTAATTTAGTTTTTTTACAAATATTGATATAATTTTTTTTTCAGCTTTGTGTTCATAAAAACTTAAAACCCCCCTCTGTCATTTAGAGTTTAGGATCTTCAATACTCTCCTACACTTATGTAAATCACAGTTTGCATGCTGGGAAATAAATAATAATGAATTTTTGGTTTAAGTTTTGCTTAATTCCTGTAAATAAATTTAAAAAAAATATTTCTGTAGACCAAACGGAGATTTGAACTTTAGAAGTCATAGGTTTAGAAAACATCTTTTAAACAAGATTTTTGCTGCTACTGGTTAATGTTCTAGGAACTCTCCTTTAGCTTATTATTTGTCTCATTATTAAGCAAAATAATAAATATAAATAATATATAAATAATATATAAAAAATATAAATCTAATTATATGCTGGTTTTGACTGGGGTAGAGTTAATTTGCTTCATGGTAGGTGGTTTTGATTTCTGCTGAAAACAGTGTTGATAATTCAGGGAAGTTTTCACTGTAGCTGACCAGTGCTTGCACAGAGCCAAGGCTTTTTCTGGTTCTCACCCCACCCCACCAGCAAGGAGGCTGGGGGTTCACAAGAAGCTGGGAGAGGACACAGCCAGATCAGCTGATCCCAACTGACCCCATACCACACAGTATGGCATCATGGCTGGGGTGTAGAGCTGGGGGAAGAATAATGACGAGAGGTGAGGAGTAAGTCTGGAGTGATGGTATTTGTCTTCCCAAGTCACCATTACATGTGATGGAGCCATGCTTCCATGGGGATGGCTGAACACCTGCCTGCCCATGGGAAGGGGTGCATGGATTCCTTGTTTCACTTTGCTTGTGTGTGCTGCTTTTGCTTTACCTATTAAACTGTCTTTAGCTCAACCCGTGAATTTTATCACTTTTCCAGTGAAGTGAAGAAGTGACTGCGTGGGGCTGAGATTACATCTGGAATTAAACCGTGACAAATGGAGATAGAACACTTAATTTAATGTAAAATATCCTAATTAAAGGTATCTATAATGAAGCTTGTTTCAAAATGTTGGAAAGAAGACTGGTTTTGTTTAAAAAAAACTCTGAAAATCTCTCTTTGAAAATATTGATTTCTTTGCCCTGCAAATTCTGCAGAGATTTTGATGCACAAAATAATATGAAACATTTAAATACACAATCTTTTGTGTAAACAAGTCTTAATACTTTGCCTCGTTCTTTTATTTTGCAAAGCCAAAGGATGCACTAAAAATGTTTTTAGTTTTTACATTGTCATTGTTTTGAAAAAGCGAAAAAAATATTTCTTAGGTTTGTGTTTAGGTCTCTTCACAGAGAATCTAAAATTCAGTTAAAATTGCACATCACTATTACTTTCTCCTTTATTATTTATGATTAAATTCTTCTTTTATTTATAGTATTTAAGTTTGTCTGGATACATTTTTGGTCACGTGAAGTTCTTCGATAAAGGAAATATCAACTCTCACAAGGTTTACAAAAATTTTGGTTCCTATCTTGTTCCACATTTTAAGTTAATAGATCTCATCCCTCCATTGCTCTTTAGTTTACTGGAGGAAAAAAAAAACCCAAAACAAACAAACAAAAAAAAAACCTAAAATCAAAAACCCAGCTTTGCGCTCTCTCCAGTTCTCTCAGAATTTCTTGACTTTTATTGTATTAAACATTGACCTAAACTTAATAAACAAATGGAATTGAGAAAAAAAACCCAAAAAACAACAAACCACAAAACTTATGTACCTTACAGGAAGATAGGGAAAATGAAAACTATTATTGGCAAAATTGATTTAGCCCTGTAACTCACACCAATATTTATTTCCATTTTCTAACTTTCTTTAAACTTCAGGAACATCAATTTTACTGTTTAGTATTTGTTTTTTCTCTTGAGCTATTTGAAAAACAACATAGGTGTTTTCTGAAATATAAATGTATATGAAATAAAAATATGTTTAAACACATTGCTCTTACTTACTCTGTTAATATTGTTAGTATAGATAAAACCATTTATTATACAGTTGTTGTTTGTAAACTCTTGTTTCCTACCAAGACAAATCCCTAAATAGAATAATGAAGTTGTTTCCTATATCAAGAACTGGAAAGATAAAGAATTCACAATATCTGTGCAAAAGCCTCCCTTCTCCCCATAGTTTATAGGATTAGAGTATAACCTCCAGGTACTTGATCCTGTTGTATTAAAAAAAAAATTTAAAAATCCAAAATCTTAACAGTCTGCAGACTCAGAGAACCATCATGGAGCTTAAGCGATATTCTCCAAAATTCACTGAGCATAACCCTCTAGTTACAAAGGCCTCAGTGATATGCTTTCCAGAAGACTTCTTCAAACTTTTCCTATTCTTTGCCCTCTTTTTTTTCCTCATTATTACTATCCAGTTTGTAAAAATTGCAGCTTTTGCAATGACACTCCATGCATAATGCATACGCACCTGATCCTACTGCCCTCCTCACTTTTTGAATCTGCTGTCTAAGCTCAACCAAAGGAGCTTTGACAAAGGAATTGCTTTCTCAAAGTTTCACAAAAAGGTGAATTGATAGCAAAGAGCAGCATTTCAGTGATTGTCCCCAAAGATGTGCCTTGTTGTACCCACCAGTGACTTCACTGGAGACCATACCCATGGAAGTGCCCAGGCCACATTAGGCAGGTAGAGTTTGCACCTTGGATGCTGGAGTTAACAGATTTAAAGTTACCAATCTATAAGAAAATTCTGCTAACTGTTGTGCTCAAATGCTTTTGCTTTCCTGTCAATATCCTTCCCTATGTTACTATAGAAGTCCCTGTGTCCCTTAGCAGGTACCTTTGATACAGCACCAGGTGAGCAATGGATCATTTTGTTGCTCTTCTTAAATTAAAGGTCCAATGAGGCTTTAAATAAATTCATATACATTTGATAATGTCATCATTTTAAAAGCTGGGTAAATTATGATTTGTAACATATTGAAAGTTTTATGAATTGCAGATTCCCAAGTGTTCTGTCCTTAGATCTAATTACTGGAGTTGATTACATTCAGGACCTTCTGAAATCACAGGGGCTGGTGATACAGTTTTCTCTCTAATAAGAAAAGTTACATGGCTCAAAAATCATAATTTAGGCTTTAGGCTAGCAGAGCAGAGCAAAAAAAGTCAGAGTAGACAATCTTTGGGCTGGAACTTCAATTAGGAAAAAGACAGAAGGCTTATTAATTGTTGTGTTTGCACTAAGGACTGAGACACTCCAGGTGCAAACTGGCACTGCACAAATACTTAACAAATTGGTTGGGATCCCTAGAACTGTACATTCTCCAGTGACCAAGAAAGAAGGAATAGGATGGAAATGAATGGCCTGAAGTCATACAACAGGTGTGGGCTGAGAAGTTTATGTGAGACTCCTGCTTCTCTCTCATCTTTTCTTTCCATTTCACCTTTCCCAGTCACCTTTACCTGCCTCTCTTCCCTGGTAGAATATTGACTGCACTGCTGCATAGCTGGTATGCTATATCCCTTATATATGTACAAAAATTTAGGTCATTCATGCAAAAATCTTGTTCCATTGTTTGCTTGTTACCACCAGGCCTTGATATACTGATATCCTTAGGTAAAGTGTAGCCAGCAGGGTACTCTAGCACCATGGTACTAATATGGTATTAATATGAAATAAATGGAGGTATTCTGTAATTGCAATAATGAATGCAAGCTTGTCATGCTGGTTGAGTTTACTATTTGTTTGAAGAAGATAACAGGGAACAGCAGAATGTCCATTGCTAATCACAGCACTGCTTGAGAGTTATTACAGACAGGATTTGCTAAGAACTGACTTTTTAAATCAGGTCCTTGCCAAATCAGTGAAGAAACTGACAGCCTAGATGCTCACAGAAACTCCCCTGTGACACTACTGACACTGAATCAGGGACCAGATAGAACCACAAGTTTCTTCCTTCCCCCACCTGAGGATATTTAACCCCATAGTCCTACCTTCCCTAACCACCAGACTACTGGCACTTAATTACTCAATACTGCTCTGCTTTAAATAGTTTCCTGGAGAAAGACTGACCAAGACATAGCCATCCTCACTGTCAAGGCAAGCAACTTAAGCAGGGAAAGGTGAACAAACCTCTTTTAATGTCCATCTGCAGCTCTGCTCAGAGTTTAGAGACAGATTGAATTCAACATGTGATCCTAGAAGTCTTTTCCAAACTCACCCATTCTGTGATTTTATGTGTTTTCTTTTAATAATTCTAACTCTTACCAGAAAATATTTTGTAAGTGTGACCCAAATAAATTTTCAAGTGAACAGGCCTTGTGCTCTAATTTGTCAATCTCTGCTTTGGCATTGCCAAAAACCGAAATTGTTCTTCAACTGGGTTTTGGAGCAGAAGCCATAGACCAAGAACTGACAAAAAAGTCTGGCTAAAAAAAACAAAAGAGAAGGGGTGAAATAGTTGTTGGAGAAATATAAGGATATTAAATCAGCCATGAATTGGTTTGCCTGAATGAATCATTCATAGCTTGGTAATCCTCACAGTGTTAAACTCTTGCCTCTAAAGGCTTTCAAAATGCATCCTTCCTTCCCCTATTATTAAAATTTATGCAGATTTAACATAATTACTGATTGATAAAGCAGATTCAGGCTGCTGACCCAATGCAGTAATTTCATACAAAGCTATACCTCAGCCTCTGCCTGAGATCAGCAACAGAGGTATCAGAAGAGAAGGAAGATCAATGCATCTAGTACCTTCAAGACTCAGGAAGGATTTGGCTAGCTAGGACTTTTGAGAGGTCAAGAATATAGTTGCAAAAACAAGGAGCCTGATTGTCAAAGATCCTCAGTCCACTGGGCAGCAGCCTGCTCTGAAGAATCATGGAATTATAGAATGGCCTGGGTTGGAAGGCACCTTAAAGATCATCTAGTTCCAACACCCCTGCTCTGAGCAGGGACATCTGTCCCAGAGAGAAGGAAAAAATCAAATATCACAGTTTTCTTTTATTTCACTTTAGGCTAAAAATTCATTTCAAAAATTCAAAATTTCATTCATTCAAAAATTGCCATTCCTATCCTTGAAAACAGTCTCAAAACTCCATGTAAAAAGTACTTCCAAAGCATTTTTTGCTTAATAGTAGCTTAACTGATATCAAATGCTAATTTTGCAAGTAGTCAAGATGTATAACTTGGCACAGGACAGAAAAAACACTCAAGATATAAATAGTGGAAAACAATATGTCCATACTCTCTTGAGAAATCAGAAGTAATCTGGCAATTAGTTTTACAGGAGAAACAAATGAATGTCCAGGACTTCTGAAAATCTAGTCCTTAGCATGCCCTATAAGCACTGCCTTGTTTTTAACTGAGTTTCTAACTACCATTGAGCCCCCATCACCATTATCCCCAAAATAGCTATCTGCTGAGAAAGTAATCTAGGTGTTGACAATGAAATGAACTTTGTTTTGCTAACTGTTTGATTTCTGAAATTTAGGTTACTTTTGCTTCATGTAATCTTTTGCCTTTCTTTTCTTACAAGGGTCCACTTAAGTTCCTTTTCTGTAATAGATTCAAGAACAGGTGTTTATGTGCACATATACAATTTTCTTTTACTATTGGAATGAATTCTATATACTTAAAGAAGAAAATTTTGTTTCTCCCTAGTAACTGCTACACATAAAGATCATTCAAGAAACTAGGATAAATAACCTAGGAGCCTAGGTTATTCCTGAGTGCTAAAGCTGTCATATTACTCGTATTATGCCTGACAGTCCATTAGAGTTTTCATTTTCCTCCTGTACCTTTTGGAATCAATCATTTCCAGTTGTGAGGGTGTTTTGTTTTGGGGTTTATTTGGTTGGTTGGTTGGTTGTTTTTTTTTTAAACTAAGGAGACTAGCAATCAATATGGGTTGAAGCCACAAAAGGAGATGCCTTTGCCATTACTCCATCAATCTCTAACTTGGGCCTACGGAGAGATCCTTGCATTGCAGCTTGCAACCACCCCAAGCAGTCACATTTCTCTCTGCAAATTAAATTTCTTTAAAAAAGTCTCATTTTATCCTGAGGCTGAAATTCTGTTCCAGCAAATTCTGATCTACAGAGACATCTACTTCCCATTGAAGTTGATGAGAGCTGCAGGTGACCAGTGCCTCTATAGCTCAGACCCTTAGGCTGGATTTCTCCCAGAGTACGAATATGTTATTAATAAGAGCTAGCTTTCTTTGGCTGAAAGCCTGGTGAAAAACACTTTTGTGCTTTAAAAAGAAGTGAGATGGTTGATTATGGCACAAACTCTCAACTCTCCTCAAAAGTTTTTGCCTTAGTTTATTCTAAAACAAATTTTTTTTCAAGCCAAGCCTTAAGTAAGAAGTAAACATAAGAGCAGGCTCCCAGAACTTTTCTACTTTTTTGATTAAACAGAATGGAATGAGATAAACGGGGAAAAAAGCAACTGTCTTCTATCTCCAGTGCTTTTTTTTTTTCTGCTTGGGATTAATTTTTCTTTAGAAAGATAGAGGTTATAACTGATTTTGGAAAACGAAAATATCAAGCACACCTGAGGTTTTAAACAAACAGTTCCTGCTGCTAAACAAATCCACGGTGATTTGTAGATGGAAGAAAAATCCCTGAAGCAGAGGCAAAAAATCCAGTAGTAGTTCACTGGATCTGTGTCTAGGCTTTTGCTTTGGTAGTAATGGGATTTCTTTGATATGTTGACTCAGGCTTTTGATAGAGGTAAGATTTAGTGCAAAAATGTTCACAGCTTCCTTTGCTGCTTTAGTTCATATGTTTGGTTTCAAAGTTTGGTGTTTACATTGCTTTTTAGAGTCTGCATTGCAGAGATCACATCTGTAATTTAATTTATCTGGGTTTTTTTGTGCTACTGTGCTCAGATTATTCAATAGAAGGTTACTCTGTTTTGATATATACCTGACAGAGATTAATTTGCCAGGAAGTCAGGTTCAAATTAAAGAATAACTTTTTGCCCTTATTCTCAGCAACTCAAGATTGCTGAGCACACCAGAAGATAAAGGAAAATGTGTGGATAGGTGTTACTCTGTTCACTTGCTAGCTGGCATCTGGTCAATCAAGGGCTCTTAAATTCTTAGAAATGTTTTGTTATTTGTTGATCTATGGCATGTGAGTCCCCCAACCCATCTTCATCTTAAACAGAGGGTTCAGTAGATTATTTGGGAGGAAACCTCTTTCAGATTATCCATTAAGTTCTTGCCTAGGAGGGAAAAATTGAGTGTTGTGCTGGTGTGGGGAACCCTCAGTCCCCAGGGTTAATTGTCACAATTGCTGGAAAGGCCTGTCAAAGCCAAACAGTCAATTATATCAAGCCTGCAGGAACCTGGTGCCAGGCCTCAGGTCAAATCTCTCAGCACAGATAAATACCATATTTTTTCAGTTGCACTAATATTGAGCCAGGGTGGGAAACAAGCAGTAATACAGCAAAGCTGGAGCATCACATCTTGGATTTTTTTGTACTCAGAATAGAACTAGAATAAAGAAACAATTAATTATTTTACCTCTAGTCATCTAAGAGGATTTTGGAAAATAGACCTGAAAATGTCACCCCAGAATTTTATATTTTAAATGTTAAAACTAAACCAAATCTCACAAGCCCCACAAAAGCCAAAACAGAAATCCTCTGCCTTCCTCTGATCTTTTCCTTCCCCACACAATGGAACCTCACTGGACAGGAAAATACAAGATGTCTCAACCCAGCCTGTAGAATTGCTCTGGCAATGCAGCAAGTGGCCCGCCTGAGAGAAAGGCAGGGAAGTGAGAAGACAGCAGAGAACTAGAGGACAGGTTTGAGTGGGAGGGTTGGACTGGAACACCATCTGCAAACCCTCTGTTTGCAAAATCCTTTGATTTTTTGGCAGGTAAATTCAGATAAAAGTATGGCTAGAAAGTTTAATGAACTAGCCCAATTTTTGGTGTACTGTCTCTATTAAAAGTTTTCTTTGAGACCATCACACCATGAAAGGCAGAATGTGGAAGGATGTGTTCAAGAGGGAGAATACATCTGAGAAAAAATTTCTATGATGTTTCGGGATTGCTGGTGTATAAAAAGTAAAGTGATTTTCAATTCTTTTTAAGAAGTTGGAACTTGGATTTTGATCAAATTAAATAATTCATATTAAATTTTGTTTGATGGTGAAGAGCTACATAGCATTGCAGAATATCTGGTTTCCATTCTCAGAAGCCACACATCAGTAACACTCTCAGTGCTACATTTTCATGTTGTCCAGACTCACATCTATGGTTTATAGATATCAAAATTCTCTCTCCCTAACAAGAATTATTTACTTAAGTGTGGAGAGAGAAATTCATGAATCAAAGTTCACTGAGTGGGACTGACTCACTTGCAACTTATATGGACAGTAAAGGATAAACATGAAGATTTCCTGTATCCTGTGCAATTGCCACAACCCCTGAGTGAGAGTTATTTTAATGCCACCCAAATACCTCCTGATGAAAATCCCAGTGAAGCAGCTACAATTCCATGGCTATATTCAGTCTGACTCAATCAATCAGAACCATTTGACAAAACATCTCATTAAAAAGTCTTCATCAGGCAGAGTGCAGAACTCTATTGCAAGGCTTTCATTTGTGGCAGAAAAGAATTTCCTCAGTTTCTTGTTCAAGACAGACTTTTTCTCCTTCACTGAGTGTTCTTTTCTGAGTGTCTGGACTTAGCTGCAATACTGATTTTATTCAACTGCTTCACCAGATTTATTCCTGTGTGTGTATAAGGTAAGAGTAAATGAAACTTCCCATCTTTCCCATTTTATGCCACACACCTTTCTCCTGCACAGTGTCCCAAATGTAGGTATGACCCAAGAGTGCATGTATGTTCTTGGTGCTGACCATAACAGGACAACCCTCCCAGGATATTCTATTCCTTGATTCCTCTCGCTGGAAAATAATATATTATAGTTTTGTAGTGGAAACAGAAGCATAGGCATCTTTTTGAAACAAACTACATGAGAAACCCTTGGAGGAAATGTGCCCATAATAAAGGAGCTAATTTAATTATTTCTGCCTGTTTACTGTGAAGGAATCTTTTTTTACAGGGGCACATCAGAGGTTGTATCTCAAAAAATCTTTGTTTCAGTACAAAATTGATAAAAAGTAGAGGGACCATTTCTCAGGATTCAGCCAAGAGTTTTAGCCTGGTACTGAACTTTACCAGCAATGTGCAGTTTCTCATGTCAGCCTTCATACCAGGAGATTGTGATGCTAACTCTAAGGGTTTCATGGAGTCCCAGAGATACTACTTTCCAGAAAAGCCTGACATGATGTGAAAATCTGTAGAAGAAAATCTGAACAATGTACTGGCTAAACCAATACTGAAGAATAAAAATAGTTGGCATATAAGAAAAATAATACACCATGGGAGAGTCAAGCAGGGTATTTATGCCCCACAAATCTCTTGGCATTGTTTGAAGAAACTGAGAAGAATGTAGATGAATATGATCCAGCTAATGACACTGATCTGGAGGGGTGAAGGCTTTCAAAGTCTTTTCCAAAAGACTTTAACTGAGATGGGTAAAAAGGAAGGCATTCTCATGAACTGGAGACTAAAGCAGAAGAAGAAAAAAAAGCATGAATAAAGCATTAGTTTTCAAAATGAAAAGAAATAGATATTTATGCTGGGGTATCTTCACTCTAGTGTATTCAAAAGGGATCTAGAAAGTGAGTGAATACAAAGAAAATGGTGTGAAGGGTAAAAAGAGAGGCTGATTGAAAACCATTGCAGAGGATTTCTTATAATAAAAAAAGATTACCAATAAAAAAGAATAAATTCTATTTTAGTAAAGGAAAGTAATGAGGGGAAAAAAATCTAGAAAGTCCCTAATGATGAGCTGTAAAGCAGCTGCTACCACTCAGGAATGAGATTTTGGAGTTCTAATCGCTAGATCTAAGGCAATATCAGGTTGATGCTAGTCAAGCAGGGACTAGGATGCTAGGCATCCAGTTGGAAAGTATGGAGAACTTCCATACATGCAGTTTTGATTCCAATCATCTCCTGATGAATACAGTTGACTGAGGAAAGGAACAGAAAAATGTGACAGACAGGAACCATCTGCTCAACCAACAAGGAGATGCTGTACCAAGACTCCTCAATTTATAAAAGACATGACTCTATGAAAACATGGTAGTCAGGAGAGACATAAAGAAGCTGGATATAGAATGATGATTCAATTTTATCATAATGTCAGAACTAGAAGGAAGCAAATGAACACATATTTTGACCATATTTTTCATACTGAACAGTGTAATTGATTGTCAAAAGATCTTGTGGATGGAAATGGGTTCAGGAAGCAAACTCACTTGGACAGATGCACAGTTATGAAGTGTGCTGGCTCTACTCTCCCCTTGTTGCTAACTGGTGTCCCTTTTCAGAGGGAAAATATCCAACTTTGGAGTTTTAATCTAGAACACAACAGCTGGTCTTGCAAGTTTTTAATGCACTGTCCAGGAGTTGCGCATCCTCATCTCCTTCAGAAGATCAGTGAGGTGGTCCAAGAATTATTCTACATATTCTGAACTTTTTTCCCAGAAGTACCTAGTTCCTCTAAAGTTAATCTTATGTTCAGAGGGGTGGGAGACTTCTGGTTTCAATGCAATTTCTGGCAAAATGCAGTGCTTCACCTCTAATTTTCTTCAATGTATGGTCCTGTCATACTTCCCACGATCAATGATTTTTAGGATTGTCTCAGACAGACTTACAGCGTTCAGCCATGTAGTAATGTCTATCATTGTGCTGAGAGAAAAGGGTGAAAACTGAAATATTTTTCAAGGAGGAGAGAATGGCTTCATTCAAAGTGACCTTGCAGCTGGGAATGCTAAAGATGTCAGTATGGGAAAACTCCATTTATTATGCCTAGTGTTGCCTGGTTTTAGGCAAGAATTCTGGGGGAGAGGTAACACACAACACACTCTCAGACATGCCCAAAGCCTTTTGTTCCAGTGAGGCAGGCAGTGAACCCCAGCCTCTGTAGGATGAACTGAGCCAAACAGAGCCCGTGTCCCTGTGTGTCTGTGCCACCCAGCGTTATTCGTGAGGTGAACGGATAAATCTGCCCTTTGCATTTCAGCCACGGTTTGGTGGTTGCCCTTGGTTACTGTACATGTCAATTCACACATTTTGCAATTTTTCTAACCATTTTTGAAAGACTTCTGACCGACTTTGGCCTAGCTAAATCTGGAGAGAGATTATGATAGATCTCCAAGAAGAAGAATGATATGCCTTTAAGGACTGGTTTCCCTAAATACAGGAAAGGAAAAAAACCCAAAATTAAATGGAGCAAAAGAATACAGTTAAAAAATTAAAGAGTCAGGAGACTTCAGTAGTACAGAATCATTGCATCTTAAAATTGCATACCTAGATGCAAACAATGTATATTAAATGTGTTACATAAAGTATAATTGACCACTCAACAAGGACAGTGATAAGGACTGCATAGTGCTGAAAACAAGTATACAATATTCAATAGTAGTAGAATTCACTTATTCTCAGTGGTAATTATTTGGATAAATTTTAGAAGAAAAAGTTATGGAGAGACTTAAATTTTTGACATAACAATGGCATTATGTTAGACTATTTGTTGGAACAATAAGAATTTACAGAGCCAAAATTTAATCCCAAGCAACAAAGAACCTGGTAAATATGTAACTGACAATGATCCACCCTATTACCATAGTTAAAAAAATCAAAATATCCTCTACAAAACATTTAGGTTCAAAAAAGGGAATTACATGTAAAGCTATGAGAGAGGAAAGGGTAAAATATGTTTTGCTGTCAGGAGAACTGTTTAGAGACCCCTTTTTGTTGGGCCAGACTAAGTCAAGATTATGTCTCAAGAAGAAATTACTAGGACAAGAAAAAGATGGCATACTTTTTATAGCAAAGTAAACAAGGTTAACAGAATTAGTAGATAATGTCTGAAAATGTGTTCAAATGGAGGGAATATGAAACTGATGGTATAAGGATAGAACTTCAGTAAAACCTAAACTAAATTCTATTCAATACAGAATATTTTATAGGGATATATTAACAAAATATATTTATATATTATACATACAGAAAGGTGTTATGCAATATGAAAATACAAAACCATTATGTTGTTAAAAGTAAGCCTAGAACAGGGAAAACCAAAAAAAAGGATTTTTGAGGAACACTTGAGAAAACAATTCAAATCTCCAAAGATGTTTTTCAAAACATTAGAAAAAAGAAAACTATTAAAGTGCCAAACAGAAAATGGGATACAATGGCAGTAGTTAGGGGGCAAATGACATTAGGCAGATTTCTGTGCCAGAATCCTTTTTTACAGGATGCTAATTCATGAAACTATGGCCAAACTGAAGCATCAGCAAAACAGCCTTTGAAATGAATATATAAAATTCTTATCAGAATTAATTCAGAAAAGAGTTCTAGGATTTCTGAATTCTAAAAGAATTTAAATGTGAAATTGCTAGAAGTATTGTGTTCAGTATTACACTTATGTTGGATAGAAGATATTTTAGAATTCCAGTTACATATTTTTTAAAAGGCATCCAAAAGTACTTATGGATCAGCAATTTTGATATTTCTGACATTTAAATTATGTGAGGTCTTAATGCATATATGGATGTATAAACAGATATGTTCTAATGAGGAATAAATCATGCCTCACAAATTTCTTAAAATTCTAAAAAAAAATAAAAGTCCATGGAAATATTGTAAAGAATAATCTAGCTAGTGAAGTAGACTAAATTGCAGTTTTCCATAAAAGCTTAGATAAAGTTCTTTACCAGAAGGTGCTAAAAAATAAAGTGTGGTATGGGAGAAAGATCTGCTTGTGTATAGGAAATTAGCTAAAAGGCAGGGAACAACATAGACAGACAGGAGTGGAAGCATTCCCTAAGGCCAACTAATTTTTTTTTTTCACCATAATATGAGAGATCTAGAGAAGTAAAAAAAAAGAGTGACAAAATTTCATACAATGTGACAAGCAACATTTAAACAAAAGGCAAACAACTGATGGGTTGAACTTGGGGTATATTATCACTTAAAAAAGACTCCTGAGGCACTGTTGGTAGATATTCAAAGTCTGCTCTACAAAGCTCACTGGCAGTCAAAAACAGAAGATAAAATTTAGGAACTGTTAGGAAGAAAGAGAAAACAGACCATCATTATGACACAGCATAAATTCATACACGAGATGTCATTATGTACAAAAAGTACCTATAAAGATAAACATAAATATAAAATTAGAGTTATTGAATGATTTATATATCAGATAAAATTAATATCAAAGGCTACAACAGTTTAAAAGTGAAATTACTTTTGGGCACAGGGAGCAAGAGGAAACAGAAATCTTTTGGATAACCCAGACAAATCAAATGTCTGGGCAATCAACGACCATATATAATATGGTTAGGTGCAGATTCTACACCTGGCAGGGGACAACCCTGGATATAGGTACAGACTGGGGAAGGAGATGCTGGGAAGCAGGGCTATGGAAAGGGACCTGGGGGTCCTGGTCTATGGCAAGTCCAAGCCAGCAGTGCCCTGGCAGCCAGGAGAGCCAACCCTGTCCTGGGGGCATCAGGCACAGCATCACAGCCAGGCAAGGGAGGGGATTGTCCTGCTCTGCTCTGAGCTGGGGCAGCATCACCTCTGGTGCTGGGGGCAGCTCTGGGTGCCACAATATGAAAAAAGACATTGAACTATTAGAGAGCATCCAAAGGACGGCAACAAAGATGGTGAAGGGTAGGAGGGGAAGCTGAATGAGGAGCAGCTGAGGTCGTTTGGTCTGTTCAGTCTGAGGAGTCTGAGGGGAGATCTCACCACAGTTACAGCTTCCCCATGAGGGGAAGAAAAGGGGCAGACACTGATCTCTGCTCTGTACTGACCAGTGATAGGATCTGAGGGAAGGGCCTGAAGTTGTGTCAGGGGAGGTTTAGGTTGGATATTAGAAAAGACTTTTCACCCAGAGGGTGTTTGGGCACTGGAACAGGCTCCCCAGGGAAGTGGTCACGGCACCAAGGCTGACAGAGTTCAAGAAGTGTTTGGACAACACTCTCAGGCACATGATGTGATTATTAAGGTATCCTGTGCAGTGCCAGGAGTTGGACTTCAATGATTTTTGTGGGTCCTTTCAGCTCAGCTTATTCTGTCATTCTCTGATTCTGTGAACTGAGAAACTAAATGAGGATGGACTTAGGGGAACAATTTTTCAGCACTTCTTGTGCTATAGAAAGTAGGGGTACCAAATGAAAAGTTAAGTTTGAAACAAATCAAACCCACTATTTTTAAATATTATACCTACTTGAATGGTATTTTTTCTTTTTTTTGTTTGTTTTGCTATGTTTTGTTTTTAAATCAGATATTGTCTTTAAAGAACAGTTAAAAATTATGAAAGTAATGTCAGAGACTATTAAATAGGATGGTTGGTCCTGATGCAACGTCTGGTTCAGGGTGTCTCTAAACTACAGACTGCCAAGAGCAAGAGTCAACACCATGAAAACTTTATTCCATTTTTGGCCTGTTTCTACATTTTCCCCCTAGCAATCCTTTATATGCTACTGTAAGAGAAATAAAAACAAAACTAGAATTTAACTTCTGGCAGTTCTCTTAGGTAAACCTGTCTTGTGGATTTTGGGATTACATGTAGTCTGTCATTTGCTGCATGTTTGTTTTTTAATTTTATTTATTAACAAATTTTCTTCAGTTTTCATAGATTCAATGAAGCTGGATGCCAGTTTAATCTAAAATTAAAAAAAACAACGGAAGTCCCTTCTGCTTCCTTTTCCTAACTTTGAACTTCTGGATTTTACTCATGTTTTTATTACAAAATGATAGCTCTAGACCATCATTCTCTAAAGGGATGCTGGCAACGTGTATTAAATAGTTTTAATTCCCTCTAACTATTCCCCATAGCCCAAAACATTTTCTGAGATCCTAGGAAACACCATTTCTTTCCTCATTGATTTTTTCTTTACTATAAAACAAAGCATTGATTTTCTTCCTTCTGTCTTGTGTTTCTAATGGTACGTAAATTAACAGGGTTCATTTGTATGCCACCTTACCAGGACTCCTTGTCAGAGCAGCATCACCAATAATAGAATGTAGGACCCTCCACTTAATCAGCAACCTGATAAATGCTGCACCAGTTGACAAGAACAATGGTTGGATTGGTCTTCCTCTATGCCCTTGAGCATGACACTTTATCTAGCCTACCTTTTAATTCTATGTGTACAGCATAGGGAAACAGTTTATTTATGCCATGCATGTTTGAAAATGATTCAGACCCATTAGTAAATGTTACATGGGCCCAAACACCTCTCACAGAGGCTGAACACACAATCCCACTATTTGGATTCAGAAGAATGAACATATCACAGCTTCACTGGCACAGCCTCTCTCGTTGCTGCAGTAATCAATACATTCTTGAAGCTGTACTATTCATCCTCTCTTGCTGAAAAGTCTTCTGCTTTACAGGTGCTATTCAGCATCACTAAATAAAATTTGATTTTACAGAATAAGAACTCACAAAGAATTTGTTACCACTTGCTTTGATTCTTATGAATTTCTTACAGCTTCCTTGCTGTGTAACAGCTGCTAAATAGACCAACATTACCATTATGCCTTTCTAGATGTACTCATGGCTTATTATATACTCATGGCCTCTTTGCTTAACATTTCTGTGACTCCCCAATACAGAGTAGTGCTTAACTAGCATTTAATCATTTGTTCCATTGTCTTTACCTGGAGCATGTTGAGGTTTTTTGAAGAGCTTTTTGTTTGTTTTGGTTTGGCTTTTGTTCCCCCTCTTCCTTAATTTGCAGTGATGCTGATGTATCCAGATGCAAAGCAAGCCAAAAGAGCACAAATGTGAGGGGTTTTGAAACAGTTGTAAAGACTACCCATGGCTCAGGCATTTGGCAAGAAAATAAGGACGTTTTATATCTCAGGACAATGTTCCTCAAACAAACAAGTCAGAACTGAGAAGTGGAAGAAACATTTGCAATAAAAAAAAGTTCTGTTCCTGTCAGTACTCGCCCTGCCAAAAGAAAACATCTGCAGAGCTGGATTTGCCCCCAGCCAGCGCTTGGACTCTGAATGAAGACCTAGTGTTGTAGTATTCATTCATTCAGCACAGCTCAAAGCCACATGGGAAGTGCATGAAGAAATAAAATCTGTTGACCGTGGCATTGGAGATCTCCCCTTTCAAATGCCTAGTTTCTTTGCTGAGGGAAGACAGGTGTAGAACTGCACGGTCTAGTTACAACAGCACTTGGAAATACGTTGGCAAACAAGACTTTGTCAAGCGCCACTGGCCTGAAAATGTTCCTAAGCAAAATGCCAGGACCAGATTTTAGACAAGTCTCCAGTAAATAACTTACTTCAAATTATCTATTCTTAAAGTTAGATATTTCTAGAGCTGCATTTTCCTTATGCTTATGCTGTGCAATACTGCCATGGCTGATGTTCCTAAGTGTAGGGGTGAGAAAAGAATACCATCCCTATGGATGATATATGAAGATAATTAAATGCTCTATGTGATAGAAGAAAGCTTGTTATTATTTTTCTGTCATTAAATTATGTATCAATTAAAAAAGTAGAATGTTTAAGTGAGTATAACAAAGTGAACCACATAGAATAAATCAGTGTTAGAAGTAAACTGATCCATTCAGGCAAATTTGCAACACAACAAATTTTGTACATCCAGGTAGTAGCTTGTTTCAAAGACAACTTTGCCAGTAAAATCGAACATCAGGAGAAATGAGTACCACACAGTAGAAAAATACAATGTAAGTGAATCATTCATACTTGCCAGAATTTGCTGGTTCTTGGAATGTCTTTTGACCCTGAAATGTGTTCTTAAAGAAATGAAAAGAAGTCTGCAAACCTGCACTATGATTGACAGACAGCACATTATCTTTTTTTTCTAAGCAAGAAACAAAACGCTTAGAGCTCATTAGCCACAAACACTTATTAAACAGGTAATGAAAAAAGGCAGGCCTAGAACTGAAAGAACCTCACTTACACATAAGTGTGATTTTCAGCAGTACCTGCCAAAAAAGGCGTGTGTGAGGTGAAATTCTCCTCAGGATGAGAACCATTCCATTGGAAAACTCTTTATTTATTTAATTCCTTATGCTTGATACTGAACAGGGAAATTTTTACAGACCTCTTAATTTTTCAAGAGTTGATTCAAATGGATGAAAAAGCTCTATTGATAAACTGTTGTGAAAGAGGTTGGAGATTTCCCTCACAGTAATTAAAATTAACTAAACCACCATTCACATAAACCACCACTGATATTAACTGGCATCCCTAATTATATTGCTAGTAAAGCTAGTAGGAACAAAAATGGCACTAAAAGCTGAACAATGTTCACATTTTGTATACCTCAGCTTCATCCAGCCAGTAGAACAGCAGGGGACCACGTAGGTATGTTGATCTGTTATGCAGTTTAAAAGGATTTTTCCGTATTAGTCTGAAATGCTGTACCAAGACTAAATTCCTAGCAATATTTAGTTAAAGGGAAGCCATATATGACAGCTTTGTTAATGGGCCATGAAGCACCTCTTACAAGTGACTCTGACAGCTGTGGGTAGGTCTTAGGTTTCCCAATGTTTGTAGCTACATAGAAAGCAGCTGTGTTGATGAAAATCTCTCAGCTACAAATAGTGAAATTGTTTGAAAATATACCACGTTGTGCCCGCAATGAGCAAAGAAACAGATATTTACCTGTTTACAGCAGCGAATCAAACACATCTCAGGATAGCAGTGTACAACCTAGATAGAGAGTTGGGGGTGTAATATTAAAATGACAGTGGAAAAAAAGCAGATGAGTAAAGAAAGGTATATTCCACAGGTCAGCAAGCTTACCTAAGGAAGTCTCAGTCCTGGGAGTGGAGACAGTTCAGGCTAAATAATCTCTTCTGATCTCTCCACAGCAAGAAGAGTTTTCCCCCATTCATACTATGGGTAAACAACAAACAATCACAACTTCAGTCTGGTTAAAATTGAAAGCAGTCAATTCATTTGAAATGAATGAAGTCCACTTGCAACAAACTTCCTGGGCTAAAGTGAGAGAATGATGTAACAGAGAGAAAGGATCAGATTAATATGGTAGAACTTTGTAATAAAAGCAAGGAAGCCAGCAGCTGGGAAGCCAGGCTGTGAAGAAGAGAAAGATCAACACTTTCTCATCAGAAGGGGAAAAAAAAAAAAGAAAGGGAAAAAAAAAAGAGTTATATAACACACTGCAGCAGCTTTGATTTTTTCCTCTTCCTGGCCAGAAAATCCCTATGGGGAGAAAAAATCATTGTGAGCTTCATCCTACTGTCCACAGGTAGGCAGAACAACAGGGCTCTGAAACTGAGATCAGGTCATTAAAATAGGGCATGAATAGTTGTGCGTTCCTCCCTGCCTTGGAGGCTGCAGAACTCAGAGAGCACTGAGTTTAAACTCCAGTCATCTCCCTGGGGTTATCTCATGTAAAACAGATTCACTCTAAAACTCTGTAATCTTTGATACCTGTCTCTCAGGTCCTACAATCATAGTTTCCAAATTTAAGTTTGCATGAAATACTCAAAGAACAGCCCCATGACTGCTGTCTGCTGGGCACAGTCAGAACTGTTCCCTTGTTGCTATTTGCAGGGACATTTGAACATCTTCATACCTTTTCACTTTGATTTTGTGTAAAGGGGTCAAAGCAAAGCTGCAGATTAGCATGGGATCTCTAACAGAATGGTGTCTCCTTGAATTAGATAGAGTGCATGTATTTGCATTAATGTTCAGTATAAAAGGCACATGTCTTGCTCTGTGAATGTGTTTGCAAAATGAAATAACTTCCATCTGACTGACAAACTCTATCCCAAAGAAAGTGCTCTGAATAATCTATTACATAAAAGGAAACAAAAGTGCAGCATACAAAAAGTGATGTATTTAAAGATTGTTCATTTAAGAGACACTGGAACAAGAGCAGACATCTAATACTCTAGCTTTATACCCAGTCAAAGGCATTTGTGCTTTACTGGCAGTAAACAATTTCAGGATGCTTTTGAAATGTCATTGATCTTGGTTTGTACTGCTCAGAACTGCAGCTGTCTTTTACTGCTTAGCTGGTGCTGGGTGCTTGACTTCATTCACTTACATCTTCATTTCAGTTGCCCACCTTGTGAGTTCACTGGGTAGAAATTGTGAAGATACCATGCATGGAACAGCAAATTACAGCCATTCACCAGCAAGCCCTGAAGCAGACTAACAAAATACTATTTTCCTCGAATATTCAGACTAAAATTTTGCATAATAGTGGGATGTTACCCTTTACTGAGCTTTAGGTTAATGACAATGGATTTTACAGTATAGTGTGTCCTGCTTCTGATAGCCTTAGAAGTCTCTGGGGAAATGCTTATTTCCCTGATGTTTGTGATGGGTGCTCAGTCAGGAAGCTCAGAAGAAAAGAAGAAATTAAATAATTACCAAAATTAGCCCAACTAGACAATAATTTTATTATTTGCAGGCTTCAGCTCTCCTGATAAAGCATGCAACAGCAAGGCTAGGGATTTCTAATTGCTGGCCTGATGTGTGCCTATTGCAGCAAACAGCAAAGCTGCCCTTCATTCACTTTTTCAGTGCATAGAGACACTAAATAATACCCTTTTCTTTACTTGGTAAAATTTCCAGCTATCAAGTAGAAAGTCCCTTGAGTTTCAATAATTTCTCTATACTTCTTGCATTCTCAAGTCCAAAAATATCACAATTTCAGCCACTGGATGGCAAAAAGAAGAGAAAATATTTCCTTTTGGTTAAAAAAAAAAAGCCTCTTTTTGAGCAGCATCACCAACAAATCACAGCTTGAAGCCCAACCCTCATAAAGGTAAACATTTTCATTTCTGCAGAAGACCAATTTTTGACTTCAGAATTAGGATTTTGTGAGAATTGCTTGCTAATGATGCACAAGAGATCAATACAGCCCCTTCTGCAACATATTTTGAAAGCATATGGCTTCCAAAAAGATGATGACTGTTTAGTACCCAAATCCAAGTGCTTTCTTCCCCAAGGAAATATTCAACTTCTTCAGCTTTCTTTGAAAGTACCCTTCCTGTGCTAGACACATATGTGAGACTTGCCTGTGTTTTGTGCTGCTCCTCTCTCTCCTCATTACAGCTGACACAGCCCAAGACTCAGAGGTGGATGTTCCAAAGCCATATGCTCATTTCCTGAAAACTCAGCGAAATGCGAGGACTTGGGGATTGTGTGTGTGAACCAAACATTGTTGTTCTTCTCCCCAAAAAACCCCAAACAGCCCAGCACTTCAGGCCATATGCAGCATATGAGTTGACAACCAAAATTGTGTTTGGCAAGATTTCTATGGATGCTACTTAAAATAAAACCAGAATAAAAGCACAACCTCAGCAGGCAAAGTTTTGCACACAGCCTGGTTGCACAATCTGCCGTAGAGGAACATATACCCTGAAGAAATTTTTATATATTTATTCTCTTTCAAATCATCTTCCTTTCTGAAATAGATATTAACCCTGCATAATCTTGTTCTCTACAGAGAAGTGAATCTCGATTTCTTTCACATCCAAGGCCCTCAGACCTGCCACACAAATCCTGCAGAAAGAGGGTAAAGGAGCCCCTGCTTTGTGGAAAAAATTGCTCTCCTGATGTCTAGCCAAAGCTTTGTTAAATGGAAACACAGAGAAATTATTTTCCTTGTCACCAGGGCTCGGAAGTCACTAAGGGAGAAGTGGTTTTTACCTTTTCTTTCTCTGCTGGGCAGAGGGCAGACAGGAAGCTGTGCTTCTTTCATCAGCACTGCTCCGTGGTGTAGGTCACAGAGGTTTTGGTACAGGCTGCATCTCCCTCTCCTGCACTTGCAGGACAGCCTGCCTGCAATGTGTGGCAGAAGCATAAATCTCTCCTCTGCTGCCATCGCAGCAAGGTTATCAGATTTGCTCTTCCAGGAATCCCAGTTTTCCTTTATATTTTTAGTCTATCTGTTGCAGGCTACAAAACCAAGCAGGCTGACCAGCATCTCCTTGATATGAGGAGTGGGAGGGTGCCAAGGATATCCTTGTGTAGCTTGGGGACTAGGGCTAGAGGAGCAGAAAAAAGCACTGCTTAACTCCTGGCTCCCAGCACAGCAAAGAGTGTGCATGAGGAAATCAGAAGACATCCATTTCTGTACATGAAAGAATCCCTGTCTTCAGTAAAAAAAAACCACTGTGAAAAGCAGAGTCTTGACTTTCTGATATAAGGAAAGGAAAAATAATAATTAATCTTTAAAATTGTGTGTGCATATATGTTTCTAGTGCATATATTCACAATATTTATGTATGTAGAAATCTCTATTATATGCCCAGATTTGTATGGAAATATTAAAAATCTGGACACATAATAGAGATTTCTACACACATAAATATTATGAATACATGCATTAGAGACATATATATATATACACACAATTTTAAAGATTAATTATTAGGAGGCTTCATTTCTTTAGACATACTAAATATTCTTTCTCTAACAAGTACTTTTGTGAAAGAGAAAGTTTTAAATAATGCAAATGAATAAATATGTCCCAATTCCAAACAAATACAAGACTTGGAACTTATTCTATTCAAAACTAGCCACGTTGTAGCTGCATTTATGTATGTAGATTGGCATCTATGTAATCTTTTTAAGAAAATAATTGACTGTGATTGCACCTGTACTCCATCAACTATTGCAGGAACAATGAGATAGATGACATTTTAAGTGGTTAAAGAAAGCACAGTACAGCTATGTTTATCCCCTGATAAAATGTATGTTAGCAAATGTCTTTCAGGACTTCCCAGTCATAATTTCATTAAAATCCAAAAGTTTTTAAAAATTTCCTAGAGACAACTGAGCTCTTCTGGTTCTTCAGCATGTGCTCTCAGACTTCACAAGAAATTAGAATAAAGGATTTCTGTCTCAGCAGCTGCAAGCTCAGAGCACACGTATATTTCCTGACTCTGTTCAGCAGTGTTCAATGCATGAATCATTGAATCACAGAATCATTAAGGTTGAAAAAAACCTCTAAGATTATTGAGTCCAGCTATTAACCCAACACCACTGTGTTTACCTCTGAACCCTGTCCCCAACTGTCACATTCACAAGTGTTTGGACACTATTCCAGTGCATAACCACCCTTTCAGGGGACAATTTTTTCCTACTATCTAATCTAAACCTCCCCTGGTACAACTCGAGGGCATGTCCTATACCTTGAGCACAGTGCTCCTTCAGCTGTCTCTGCTTTACTTCCCCCCTTCCAGAGATCCTCATAATGATCCCCAGGCAATAAGGAATCATAGCTCTGCATCCAAGGGAGAAAGTTTTCCCTCATGGGGCTTTCTACCTAGGAAACAAAGCTATTGATATTTCTAGTAATGACTTCACATCAGACAACCCACAGCATAAAATATCTTGCTGCGAAGGTGTGTATCATGGGACTAAGGGAGGTCTAAGTTGAGACTTTAAAATGCTGTTTGTTTAGCTGGTCCTGCCTGGTGACATCAGGGCAGCAATTTTGCATGTGTTCAAAAAAATGAAGAAGAAAAGGACATTTATGGATGTTTGGTCCATAACTGTCTCTGGGGCGATCTGGCGAGGAACAGAGCTATCGGTTATATTTATCTTGCTGCTTCATTTTGTGATTGAAATTTTATGAACAAATGGTTGATTCTGAGTAGCAATTGTGTGTAATAAAAAAGGATACCAGTGTTAATTGAGGCCACTGATCTGCTAGATCACCTGGAAGAGCCTGCTTAGAGCTCATCATACTGCCATACCTACAGCAGTAATCAGTAGTCATTAGGTGGTCTCTAATGACTATTGACAGAATACAAAGAGGAGACAAATTCAAACACAATAAGCTATTAATTTTCAAGGGCTGTGGTATTATCAAGACCTTTAAGTGAATGATAAAAAATAGGTCTATCTGGTAACTCCAAATATATCACATTTTATTTATTTAGAGGCTGAGGTGCTTTATATATGCACACCCAAAGGGAAACTCAACACTACAGAGCAATGCCAAGGTGATGAGTTACTGCAGGATGCAGTGCCTAAGGCTAACAGGGCTGGGTAGTTCTGAAACTTGTGCACAAGCCTCAGCTCTTGGGCTGTGCAGCTTGGATGCTCTGAACTGCAAGAGCTCCTGCTCTACCATCTCAGGGCTGCATGTCCTTCTTCAAATAATTCCTCCTTGTCCCCTCCCCACTCCTCCTGAGCTGGAAGTGAGCTGCACCACAATGCACCAAGACCATAGCAGAGAACAACTCTTTCACTTGGGCCTAGCATGCAAGGAATGAGGGAAGGAAGGAGAATTTATCCTGATGATGCTGTGAACCAGGGAAGCAAGCCAAGGTTTAAAGCAACAGCTGTCATGGCTGACCTGCCAGCCCAGAGCATCCATCTGTGACTGACCAGCTGCCACGTACCCTGAGAACATGAACACAAAAACATGCTTCCCTACTTCTGCTGTGCTGGATCTTTCTCTGTTGTGTCTGTTTTGTCAAATGTGAGAAAATTATCTCTGTTCTCACAGCACTCAACTTGTAAAGTCAATAACACAGCCTTTTTTGCCAGTTTTACTTTAGAGCCTAGGAGACTGTCTGGCAGCCTCTTTGGGCCAAAGGGGCTTGCATAAGCTTCAGTAGCTGGTCTTGCATTACTACTCAGCTCCAGTTTCAGAATTAATTGTGACTTGATTTTGGTTTTGCCTTTCTTGGGTGTTGTACTTTAAATAGTTCCAAAAGTAAATGTGTGTTTTATATCATCTTCTGCTAGAAAAAGTAAATTGAAAAATTTATACTCAAAGGCTGAACCTTGCTGATTAATATTTTAGGAGAAAAACAGGATTTTACAATTTGAGCTCTCTACATCTTGGTTTTTCCTTGGAATTAATTCCTAATTAGTTTCTACAGTATCAAGGATCTATCTGTTATGGAAGATGAAGTTTCAACTTGCAGAAACATGGGAAGTAGTTATATGAAAAATAAACACCACTTACCAGAAGCACTTTAGCAGCCATTAACTCCTTCTTCCCCCTTTACAGTTTGGGTTTCAGTAGGTAAACATCTACTTGCCATATAATTTCCCTTTTGCCTTGTCTGATGATGTCTGCTATCATGTCTCCACCAGGAGGTAATTCCTGCACAGCTACTCAGCAAAGGAGACTTGCTCTCCAGAGCTCATTGCATTAGAATAAAGCAGATGCAAAAACATGGTATGTTCTGTGTGTGGGTGGGAAAAGTATGAAATCAAACACATATAGAGAGGTCCATGGAGAGTTGCTGATGAAAGGCAGAGGAGAGAGCTTTGCTTTTTTGCCTTTAAGCAACTAATCAGTTCATTCAGCTGGTCTCTATGTGCTCTCCAGAACCACAATAGTCTGCCTTCCAGATCTCAGGTGCCTTCAGGCCAAACTGTCTCCAGTCCCTAGGCTAGCCCAGAACTCAATGTTTCTTCATTCTTTAGTAGCCAATTAGGGAAGACCGTCCTTGAATATTGGGACTAAAAGGCAATAATGTTGCATGTTATTGCACAGAGCCATCAGCTTCGTATGATTTCTCATTTAGGGATAGAAGAACGAGGCTGGAGTGCAGGAGGTACTGCTGGGAGTGTATTTCCTGTCAAAAATTGGATCTTTGTTTTCCACATCTTGTATATAACCAACTGTCATGGGAGGAATTGTGGGTAAAGACCTCAGGCAAATGAAAGTTTATTTTTTTTTTAAGCTCAGCATTTCTCTTTCCAATATCAGACAATGCCATGATTACCTTCTCTTTGGAGACCTAGTTTTTCTGGAGTTTTAGGTGAATATTTTGAGTACTTAAAGCAGCTCTGCTGTTGCTCTTTCCTTGTTGGCTAACATCACAGAGAAACTAGCCCCACACAGAGGGATTTGCTGAAGCTTCACAGCACATCGCTTTAGTTCATCACTTTTCTTTCCTTCCCTTTTTTTTGTTAATAAGCCAAGATAGCTTACAAAATGTGTGAAGGACCAATATGAATGTAATCTATGGGAATTAATACAACTACATTTCATGAAAATGCCTTTAAACTTTTTTTGTTAATGCAGAGCCATGGCCCGCAGAGAGGGTGGCAGCCCACAGATGCTGGCAGACATGAGCATCATTCCCCACCCTCAGAGGTGCTGCCCCATACAGTCTCATCCTCGTTGGATCTCCACTGCTCTCCTTTACCATCAAACAATGCTAGATGTTTAGGAAGTTAAAGGCCTGCAGTACAATTAATATGGCACGTTCAAAAGGGTTCTTCTTGCCTTGGGAAATGGTTTATGGCTAGCAGAGACCAGAGACTGAATTCCCAAGAAATGTAGCCCTTTTGTAATAACGCTGCTGCAGCCTTTATGCTTTGCAATCATGGTTAAATGGAAAGAGAAATCCAGAAACTTAGAATCCATATCTGAAACTTTTATTTTGTTCTAATTACAGACTTTTTTCCCCATCCAAAATTTTCATACTGCCAGTAGCAAACCAATAAAACACCTGCAAAATGACAACATATGCTGTGGTATGTTTGTCAGATAGGACATCAAACCCATCCTAATCTGGTTATAAGGTCTGGTTTTAAGAACTGGTTTTTAGATCTTTTGAACTAGAGTTGCCCAAGAAGAGTGTTTCCCATACTGACATCTACAACAGCTCTACTAAGAGGAATTTGTCTGTCAGTTATGTCACACCAATTTTGGTCCAAGCAGATTTGGTTGATCCTGGCTATTTTTTATTGTAGAAGGATTCATTAGTTATTTGATAAGAATTTGTACAACTAGGAAAAAAGTTACAGTGTATTAATTCCATTATTAATGAAGTTATTGACACAAGCTTCAGGTGAATTTGTTAGTCATAACTTATGTTGCATATCTTTTCCTGTTCATTGCAAACAAGGTAATTCTAGAGGAGTGTAGTGACTCAGAAAGATCCTGTTTCTGGTTTATCTTAATTTTCATTCTTTCATAATCCCATGTGTTCTCTCTGATAAACCTTAAACAAGACAGTTTGCACTTTGTAGCACAGAGTCACCAGAGAGTCTAGTCAGGCTGTTTTTCAAATTCCAATGTTTCTGCATTTGAAAAGAGAGTGAATTAAAATAAGAAATAAAAATAAAAATAATTATTTTGATAAAGCCTTAATAGAAAGCTAAGAAAATGCAAAACAAATGAGACCTGTTAGAAATGAATTATTAAACCACTTAAGCTGAAAAGCTGGTCAGCTAGGATGCAGGGTACATGGTTTCAAATAGCTGCTTATTTCATTTTCCCTGTGACTGTTCATATTAAAGCAGTAATAGAAATGGCACTAAAGGTTGATTAATAAGACATCTGAGAAGGTGAAAGTTCACATTCAAGTCGCTATTTTTAAGGTATGAATTGCTTTTTCTTTTTGTTCCACAACTTGAATTAAAACAAAAACATATCCTATAAATTGGAATTATTATTCCAAATTAACTGAAAATATTGAAATAAGTAGCCTGTATCTCTGTCTTTCTTAAAATGTGTGTGCATTTGCATAGTTTATTGTACATGTTTTTTAACATTTATAAAAATATTTAGGTCCATTGGTGCTGGCTCCACCAATGTAGGCTGGCCATAATCAATTTGTTTGCTCTTGCAGTTTTGATACAAACTCAGTAATTTTAAAGTTCTGGGAAAACTGAGGATAAGAGACACTGCATTATATTTACAGTAATTGCCTTGCAAGTGTTTGCTGAAAATCTGAGAATTTAGCATATCATCAAGGTAGAATACATAAGAAAAAATACGACCATAATAATCTAGATAATAAAATAAATGTGTTCTGACAAGAGGAATGGCCCATGGCACTATACTTGTTAGAAATACCAGCAAAAGGATGACCCAGCTAAAGCCATTTGCATACCCTCTGAATACAAGTGGTCCAATTGTTGTAAAGTGGTAATAGAAATGTGCCTGGAAGTGTGCTTAGCATTTTTTGTAGGATTTAATCAAGGTATAAACATTTAACAGAGGAGGTTTCTCCATGAATACTGCATAATATTCTCTTACAAATATTATGATGTTTTCTCAGATATCATGTTCTACATATATTATCTTCACGGCCTTCAGTAGCTACTGTTATTCCAAAACATACTGTTTTCCTCTGTGGGAATGCACTAATAGGATTTTCTTCTTCTTCCCTGAGAGTTATGATTGTAGCATTGGTAATTTCCGGAAACTTTGAATGCATTTTATGCACTAAAAATTAGATGTGTGTTTTTGTAAGTGCTTGGCATGTACAAATAACCAAAACATACTCTTTTATCACTGAATAAAATCAGTCTTCACTCAATATTAATGTCTGAGAACTCTGCCAAACTCAATTTTCTTTTGATAGAAATTCAGACCTGTACTCTTTTGGCAACAATTTCTGAAAGCATATAACTTCTAGAAGCAGTTCATAACTGTAGAAGAATATGAGAACCCTAAGGAAGACCTGGATAAGTATTAAAATTAGATGTTCATGTTCTAACACATACACTATTTATTAGGCAGCTGTATAGCATAGGCTTTAATTGATCTGTTCAGAAAAACATTTATAGAATGTGAGAGTGGGCTGGGACACTTGTCTTTTTGGCTCAGGTACAAGGCTTCATTTAAATTTTATTTAATGCAGAGGCATTCTCTTGTAGCTTCATAAATATCCTATATTAAATATATTCTTCCCCTCCTTTGCTAATTATTGTAGTTTTGAGGCTGTCTTCTGTGCCTGAAGTTTTTGCTTTAGAGTTCACGGCTCCCACACTCCCTTGTGCTGGGATTATGCTGTTTCACTGTGCAGCCGTGATGAGCAGAACTATTAATAGCTCGCTCCCTCGTGCTGCACTTGCTGGGAACTTGCGAACAGCCGGGAGAAATGCAGCGGCGCAGCGCTACGTGTCCTTCTGCTACGGCCTTTCATCTTCCCTCTGTACTCAACCTACTGGATTACACAGGGAAAAGCACAGGTATTCTGCTCTTCCACGTACCTGGTGGGCCCTCACACGAAGAGGCATGCCATTCAGGAAGGCACCTGTGGGAATTCAAAGCTCTGGTCCCACGTTTAGCTGCTATGCTTAGTGGTATCAAACCACTTCGTTTACAAAAGCATTGTTTACTTTTTCTTGCCTGCAACCAGGGCTGCTTGCAAGCACATTCAGAGCTGGCAGCAAGTTCTCAGGAGCTGCTAAACATGCAAGACCTTCTTCTCCACAGTGCTCATGCACCCTACAAAGCCAGAGCTGCTGCTGCTTTGCTCAGGTAAGGCATAGAAGCAGGATGGGGAATAAGGTGGCAGCCTCACTCCAGTGCTTCCCAGCAGCAAACACAACCAGTCCCCTACCCTCATGCTGTCAGGAGGCACAGAAGACTCCTCTGCTCTGGAGTTACCCCAAACCTGATTGTCCCAAGCAGTCTTGGTCTGCTGCCACAGGAACCACCCAGCCCTGGGCATCTCACCCAGTCACCCTCTTCCTACTCAGGTAATAGTTGAATCTGCTCTGCAGCAAAAACCCCATGTTGCCTACCCGCCCTACAAAGCCAGAGCTGCTGCTGCTTTGCTCAGGTAAGGCATAGAAGCAGGATGGGGAATAAGGTGGCAGCCTCACTCCAGTGCTTCCCAGCA
>WBND01000021.1:330585-387405 GCA_013398595.1 Tychaedon coryphoeus | reverse complement strand
AGCAGTCTTGGTCTGCTGCCACAGGAACCACCCAGCCCTGGACACCTCACCCAGTCACCCTCTTCCTACTCAGGTAATAGTTGAATCTGCTCTGCAGCAAAAACCCCATGTTGCCTACCCGCCTAAAAACACCTGAGCTGGATCTGCTGCTGACCCAGGTCCCTCTGGGTCTTCCCTCCTTGTTGTGCCAGCTCTGACTTTGCAGGCCAATGTACACACATAGAGAAACTTGCTGAAATCCACCTTTCTTTTAGATGTCTTGTTCAAGGAATTAGAATGTAGTTAAGCTGTTGCTAATTAACCTACTGGGAGGATCCAAATTCAGTTAACTATCCATTCCTCTCAAGATCATTTTGCTGCAGAGCTGAAATTCAACTACAGATCACCTGATAGGAGAACAGGTGATTTTTGAAGATGGGCACTGAGGGGTACGTGCCCTCTAGCTTGCTTTTAGTAGGAGAGATACCACCCTTCTGCAGTCTTCTTGCATCACATGTAGCTGGGTAACAGGGAAATGGATTAACTAATTTGCCTCTTA
Source organism: Tychaedon coryphoeus (assembly GCA_013398595.1). NCBI lineage: Eukaryota > Metazoa > Chordata > Aves > Passeriformes > Muscicapidae > Tychaedon > Tychaedon coryphoeus. Next base: position 386,867 of record WBND01000021.1, on the reverse strand, counting down.
AAGTGGGGAAATTACATGGGAAAAGGTGCTGAAGGCTGTATAATCCTGGAGGTGGGACAGCAGGAGCAGAGTATGGAGACTGCCCTCCCCTAATGGGGTATAACAGGCCTTAACTGGCAAGTGGAAAAACCTCAGGTTTTCTCAATATGGTGTGCTGATGCACTGAAAGATTACAAGGAATAACTTTGTAAGACTATTTTCACAACCATCTGAGGAACAAATCCCCTTTTAAAAGAGAAAAAAAAATAAATCCATGATGGCATAAAGACTGAAGAACAGGGATGTAGAGAGAAGAGTTTCTCTTCAGCTATTTTAACTCCTTCTCATGGTTATCTGTCAGCTCTGACTCCCTTGTTTTTCATATGCCCTCACCACCAATTTTACTATTTATTTATTTGGTTGGTTGATTTGTGTGCAGAGAGGTAGGGAGCACTTTGAAACTCAGGAAACACTTAGCTGAGGAATCCCAGGGAACAACCCACCAGACCCTCTGTTTTCTAGGAAAGTGTGCCATGCTTTGAAGAATCCAGGTGTGCATAGCAGCCTCATTCAGCAGCCTCATTGACATACTTCTCTTTTTTTCCGCCTATTTTTTTCACAGACAAGCCCAGCAGGTTCCCCTTTCAATAGCTGACTTTGAAGCTGTGGCTTTTTGTGCTTCATTCTCTAAGGGGTGCAGCAAGAGCACCTGAGCAGTGACTTCTGATGAGAAAGTAGGAAAGGTGAGTTTTCGCAGTAGCCGTCATGGTCAGGGTAAGAACTTGGCAGACAAAGTCTTTCATCTGTCTCCAGCCAAAGCATCATTTCCCACACACATTGAGAGCTGAAATACAGCTGGTCCTTTCTCAAGTGAACCTGAGTATGCAGTCTGCTGCTGCTTTAGCAGGAATAATATGCCAGAAAAGAGAGTTTACAGATCTTTTGATGAATTCAAGTCCTATACCATCCACCAAGACATGGGCAGAAATTGTTAATGCCAGGTCCCAATGCAGGCAGTAAATTATTCTTTGTTTTTGACCCACAAATGTGAGAAATGAGGCACCAGTGAATCTAACCCAACCAGACACCTTTTATAACTTATTTTTAATTAATATCTTTCTATCCTTCCCCTCCTCCTCAAGTTAGGTTCTTACTGCAGTTCATTTACAATTTTCAGTGTATGATAACTGTGTTTAGCTTCAGAAAAAGAGCTGATGCTGCTCAATGAAAGAAGAATATTTTTTGCTTTGGGGAGAGAAAAGGAGTTTGTGTCTGGGATTGTGGTGGAATATTCAGGAGTGGTTTCAAGATGGTTAATAATTTTTTCCTCTTCTTATTCAAAGCTTTTCTTTTCACAGGGGTAATATTCAATTAGGAAACTCCTATGGAGCAGAGGGGGAAACCAGCAGGCAAGGAGTCAAAATCTCTGCAATCAGCACTGATAAAGGGCTGTTATTTTGACAAATGGGATAAAAATAAAAAGCATAAAAGGCTGCAGCAGGAGGCCTGAAATGGACACTGAGCACTCTCCTTACTCAGTGAGGATGTGTTTGCCATGGTAAGTCATGCATGATTGTTGGAGGTGATATTCTTTGATTGGTTACTGCCTTTTATCTTATTAGCAGTTACTGTAGTTTGAAATGTGTTAAGCAGAGCAATGCTCTATGTGTGTAATGCTTTCAAGAGTTTGACTGCAGCATTCTGAAAAATTTCACAGGCCTTCTGTGTTGAAAGAGTGACAAATGGCTCAATGGTTTGTGTTTCAAGGTCTGCTCAGGTCTAAAAGAGCATAAAAATCAGGTACAGAAGATGTAGGCTCAGATCAGCAGGTATTGACCAATGTTTAATGGGCCACATCTTTATTTGTTCAGTGCATCAGGGAATCATATCTGACATTTGGCTCTCTACTCTTTACCACATTTCAGAGCCTCTAGGATGGCCAACATGTTGCCCAAAGTAGTTTCCTGTGGCTCATTGAAGCACAGTGACTGGGGAAGCACACCTGGAATGTTACAAATCTACCACAATCACTTGCAGCACTGGCCCTGCAACATGCAAACCTAGCACCATTTGCCACAGAAGAGGAATTGTACATACCCTAGGAACTTTTATAAGGCAGCCCAAACTAACACTGCATACACACAGAATCAGTGGAGAAAAGCCAGAAAGGTGGATGTAGTAAGCTACATCTGAAACACTTGCAGCTATTAGCATGCTGAATTAAATTGGATTAATTTTGAGGCCAAAAGTTCTCAAAAGTTCAATCAGGAAAATTAGATAAGATGCAGATGCATCCTTATCCAGGTTTCCAGGAAAATTATATACTTCTAATGGTTAGGACATCAGAGTGTCCTATAGCTTCATTTCTTGCTTCACTTGTCCTGTGCTGCAATGTCTGATAAACCTGTTCAGCTCTCATTGTTGAGGCTTTTTATCTGTAAAGCAGGATTAAAATACTTGCTACCATCCCCTGAAGCACATGATGGATGCATGCACCTCAGGATGGAGACAATGATGAATTGTCTTTGTGAGCCAATTTAGAACTGAAACAGCTTTCTGTGGACTTACTATGTCCAGTAACATCACATAAAATCAAAGACTGTCCTAATCTACAGAATCCAATTGTTTGGAAAACGCTGGATTTTTCCACTCAATGTGAACGCCTTTTAAAACTTCTCATATACATTTTAATTCTAAAGAAATGGTAGCATGTTGATACTAGTCTACTTAGCAGACTGATATAATATTCATTACAAAGTGATCAAAACCAATCATACAGATATAATCTACTGGGGAGACAAAGGCCCTGAAAAAGAGTAAGACATTAGTAGCTCTGCTATATATGGAGTATGATGATGACAAAAGCCAGCTAATTATTGCAGTTATGCCTTAATAATTTATAAAGTCAGCCATTTCCCCAAAAGATCTATAGGTCTCTTTTGACTCCTCAAGGGAAGAATAAATGTATCACAAATAAGAGTCTAGGTTTTCCACAAAGGGGTTCAAGTGCATGGTTAATGCTGATCTCCTGTCCTTTGAGAGAGTAAAATTTACTGAAAATTTACATGGCTGTTTGAATGAACATCCTGAATTTTGGACTATGCCTCTCATCTCTGAAAAGGCTCCATGGAAAACAGAATCTTTTGTGTCCCAGAATAGTTTTCTCCAACCCACTCATAAGCCATAGACAAAAATTATAACACCCCAATATTATACTCATACAAATATGGCCTGAAATTTTCGGAACTGTTTAGTGTTTAAATATCCAGGTATCAAAGTTTAGTCTTTCAGAAGGTCCTAACCCTTTACTCCTGAAAAACTTCTATCTTTATCTGGTATCTCCAGTTCTTCATATAAAATTATAAAATTATTACTATCTTTTTTTTTTTCTTTTTTTTTTTAGCTAAAGCAAATCACAACCTAATTTGAAGGGTAATATAAAGATAAGCCAGTCTATGAAGTCTCAAGGTTTAATATGGGTGCACAATTTCATTTCATACTAATCAGTCATCTTTGCTATCTTGGAAAGCAGGTAAGAGAGTTCACTGAGCAGTTACCCACTTCAGCTTTTAGAAGAATATTGAAACAATTAAAATCATATACCAGTGAACTGTGTGTGCAGACATTCAGGGGAATACTGTTTGGGAAATTAAAGTGGTATGGAACCTGAAGAGACAAAGACATTAGTTTTCAACAGTGTTTATAACAGAGTTGTTTCCAGGTTCCACCTGGTGCCAGGTTAGGCTTTTAGTGTCTCATGCCACTTGTGTGCAGTAGGCTGATATCTGTATGTACAGGTGATGCTCCAAAGAGGCACCAGGAATGCACAGAATGAGCATTTAGATAATTTTCTCTGTGCAGGTAAGGCTGCCTAGCAGCAGTGTGTGGTTTGTCATGATGCTCACTCCTCTTCCCCCTCACTGCACTTCAGTGTGATAAGGAAAGGCCTCTGGCCAGTTTACAGTTCTCTTCACCCTAGAGGGATCACAGGTGTATGTTGGAAAAGACCTTCAAGATCTCTGAGTCCAGCTGTTAATCCAGCATTTCCAAGTCCACCACTAAACCATGCACCCCACTGCTACATCTGCATGTCTGACACCACCACTTCCCTGGGCAGCCTGTTCCAATTTTTTAGACAACCCTTTCAGTAAAGAAACTTTTTCCTAATGCCCAATCTAAACCTCATCATTACAGCCCATTCCCCACTAGAAGGGGATTTATTAGGTCTGGATGAAGACACTTTCTTCAAAGCCCATTCTGAAGTTTTCACTGAATTTATTGAAAAAACCCCACCACTTTGGAGCCAAATAATTATGGAACACTATCAGTTTCAAATTGCCCTTTTTCCAGCTAAAATTTCCCTTAGGAGATGGTGTAGTGGTTTAGGAGCTGTACTTCCTAATTTAACATTCCCACTGAAATTACTGCTATCCACGTGCCACTTCCTCACTCCCTGCCTCCTCCTGCCCCACCTCTGCAGTGAGCTAGGGAGGAGAACTGGGGGCACAAAAGGTGAAGATCATGGCTTCATATAAGTACAGTTTACTGGTAACAGCAATAAGATAAGAAAAGGAACAGTGACAGCACAATATGAATGACAGAGGGTACAAGAAAATAATTATGATTGCTCACCATGGAATCCCTAGACAACAGACAACAGCCAACCAGAGCCACACTATCCCAACAGCTCCCTCTGGTTTGGGACCAGCACCATGCCAGCAACCCCTTCTTCCCAAGAGATAGTCCTTTCCCTCCCCTCCTCCCACTCATCTCCCCACCTCCCCTCCCAGCAGTGATGTGAGGTTGTACACAGCAACCTCTGGGTCCCTATCAGGGCCCCATGCCAGCTACTGAAAAAATTAACCCTGCCCTGGCCAGAACCTCTCATGGTAACCTACTCTTCCTTTTCAACAGCAGGGAGTAAGAATGCAATTTCCTCTTTTAATTGTCACAGCTAAGAAATTATGAGAATTTATACCTTTTAATCCTCTATTCTAAGAATACTGTACTTACATGAGAGAAAATAAGACTTAGAATTGTAGGTCTAGTTTCATACAATGTCTAAGGATATGTACATTATTGTTAGCTCAAAGAATTCAAGTTACAAAAAAAAAAAAAAAAACCATGATAGATATGAGGTAGAATATGAGCTGATAAAATATGTGTGATGGGTGGCAAAATATAGACATGAAGTCAGACAGCCTGAAAATTCAAAATTCTTAACAAGTGCAGAAATACATCCTATTAGTAACAGAACTCACTAGGAGAAGGACTTCAGGTTATGGAAAGCACCCTCAGGTGAAATGAACATCCACAGATTTTCCCTTTTTCCAGCTCTGCTGCAGCTGTGCTTTGATAATTTATTCCCACCCAGTCTCCAGCACATTGTGCCCAGTCATCCATACAAACATAAAGCAAACAAAAACCTGTAATAAATTAATCACGCTATTTCTCCTGTCTCCAAGGAAGAAGAAAGGGGACTAGCTGTTATCTCTATTTCAAAACACTTGGGTGACAGCCACATAAGTGTTTTAAGGAAAATAAGTGAAGAGCAGCTTCATTAAAGGAATGAAACTCTATTGAAATGCACGGGCGCAGTCAGAACTTTGCAGTTTTATACAAAGTTTGCTATCAGGAACTTCTGCTGCAGCTACCACAGTTATGCTTACACATTACTTATCTTCTGTCACATTTATCTGTCTCCTTCCTACCAAGCAACTGTAATTGCACTGATGTACCACAGTAAAACAAAGAGGGTAAGTTACTGGTCCCTAAGGATGCACCATCCCATAACCTGAAAATCAGCCTGAAGAAGCAGAAAATGCAATCAGAACAAGCACAAAATAAACTAATTTATGCTTTTGGCTTTATTATGCTGCAAATAAACCAAACCAAACCAAACCAAACCAAAAAACCAAAACCAAACCAAAAACCAAAACCAAACCAACAAAAAAAAAACCCCAAAACCCAAAAAGAAAAAAAAGAAAAAAAAAAAGAAGAAAAATAACCCCATAAACCTAAAAAGAACCCCAAAAAACAACCAGTGAGAACGGGAGATATAAAAGACTCCAAATAATATTTGCCCCAAACTTCCAACTGAGCAAATTTTTCCTTGTGGCACTAATGAGAGGACAAGTATGGTGAGGGTTGTGTCTTCACCTGGTTCTCAGGCATGCAAAAGCTGTCTGTTTTATGACTGCAGCCTGCTTAGCCCCTGCAGAGGGAGCAGGAACACCTCATTATCAGAGATGGGAGATTTGCAAGCAGGAATCTTGGATGAGGTGCACCTAATTAGACAATACTCTTTCCCTCTGTCATCATCAAGGATTTTTACCATTGGCAATGTGTTCTGAATGAAAAGGGCCTATTGTGTATTTTATTGTAGTATATTCTGTAGGAAATGCATATGAAAGCCATTGCTGGCAGCCAGTCCTGCCTGTGCAGACATTGCATAATCAAGGCCAGAAACCCTAGGGGCCTGACAGTCAGTGGCTTTCAAAAAATCCTGCTGTTTCACTGCACTTTGGAGAAGATTTTGTAACTTTTGCTTTGATTACTTTCCTAAGGAAAATCCCCTATCATTTTTCCATTGTTCCTGATCTTGCTGGTTTTTTTTCCACTGAACAGGGTTTAGAAAGTAGACATTCATTTTAAATAATTCAATTACTCCTACTGCTGCACAGTTTGCCTTAAACTCCATTTCTATGCCCAGAGCTATGCTCAGGGCAAGAGAAGACTTCTAATTATTTGGACAGTTTTGCTCTTTAATTATAGAAGATCTTTGGCTAGAATGACATTTTCAAGAAATGAGGAGAGGCTTGTTAAAGAAAGATAACAAAAGAACCCACAAAACCCAAAAGGCGGAAATCTTTATGTATTCCTTGTTTTGATATAGTGCTACTCATTATGATAGTGTTGAAGCAGGTTTAAAGCCTGAGGTGTTGGAGGGAGAATAGATAACATGGTGTGTTGGAGAGTGTGAGAAGTACTGCTACTGTCAACGCTGATTTTTCTATTCTCTGAGCTCAGTGTTAGGATATCCTAAGAGCTGTTCTCAGTTTGTTTAATGTCCTTGTAGGTTTGGCTAAATCCTTAAAAAAAGTAGAATGATAGAGATCTGTGGAAATGGGATGGTGAAAAACATATTTTATGTGTCAGCCCTGCTCTCTTATTTTTCATGCAAGGGGCTTTCATTTCCCAGGAAGATTCCAAGTCGACTTACACTCTCCATCATTTGGGAATCCTTCCCTTCTTCTTCCTCTTCACTCTCTTCAGTTTAACTGAAGAGTGGCCTGCCATTGTCCATACTGCTCCACCTTCCCAGTGTCATGCCTGCCAGAACTTCCTTCATATGTCCATTCCAGGTCCTTTGCTCTTCCTCAGCTTGTTTCACAGGATGACATCACTGTGCCTAAAAATATGGTTCATTCATTTTTGAATACAGATACAGGAAGTGCTTCCAACCTCAGCTCAGCACTTCCAGCATCACAACATCTTCCTACTTCTTGAACAGAAGATAGCACTGGAGAGGGAATCTCATCTTATGAAACAATGAATTATCTCATCAACTTCAGAATGAGTCAGCTCTACTGGAAATATTCACTCCAGATTGCAGCTTGCAGCAGTAACTCCCCACAAGTTAACTGTGTGCTGCTGGGAATGCAGCAGCAGCTCCTGGCACTTGGAAAGGTTTTCAGACAGAAGCAGCATCATGCAGACACACACAGGTGTTATGTGGAAGCTTCCAAGCCACAGCAGCTTTGGCACTGACCCTGATGCTACTTTTTGTGACACTGTGGGCACAAGTTGTCAGATAAGGACTGAGGTTCATGGAGCACCTGTCTCTGAAAAGATAATACATGATGATACCTGACATGAAAGAATTATCAAACTTAGTCACCACAAAAATATGAGCATATTCTGCCACAAAACATGTTCACATAAGGAAAAAGATATTCCACTCACTGAATTAAGTAGACTGCAATTGAATATTGCCAGATTCTATCAGTTGTAAAGTGTTTAACATTCTCCAAATACTTACAGTTGCTGAACTGAAGCCTGCCTCGCAACACATGGTGCCATCTCTAAAGACAATATTAAAGCCACTGCACAGCTTTGGACTTATTACCTCCAAGAGCTCAATCATTTCTTACTGTGCAGCATTTTGTGCAGGTCTGTGAGAAGCAGGTCTGTTAGTGAGTCCAGCAGCTCACTGCATTCAGTCCAGCTGCTGTGAGCATTGTGCTGCTGCACCCACTTCTGAGATGGTCCTGGGAGGGATGTGTCTACCTGCAGGCTCTGGAGAGGATGATGCTAACTACATCTGCTGCCTAGCACATGCAATCACCTCATGCTGTCTGTCCTTTGGGGTTTTGTTTACAATCTCTTTTTGGCTGATATTTCTCAAGTTATAATCTCCACCCCTAAATCAAAAACTTTCATCTATTCAGAGCCTCTATAACTTCCCTTCCCCCACAGATATATCCTTTTCTCATCTAGAAATGTTTCCTCTGGGATCTTGCACACTTACCTTCCTAATCACTTGTTGACTTTGTTGTTTATACCCAGGGACTATGCTGATCCCCAAATACATCACTTTGCTGGCATTAAACATGGCAGGAATTTTCCCCAAACACGTCATGAATCCTTTACTGCTATTTTTGCCACAGCATATGCTATCAGCTGATTATATTAAACATAGGCAACCACCAAACAAGTGAAGTAGAGGCAGCAGTTCTCCAGAGGCTGCCTTCTGAGCCTTCAGCTGAGTGCTAAATTCCAAGAGTAAATAATAATTAACTGAAAGCAATTAATGTAATAAAACTGCTGCAAATGGTACCATTTCATATCTGCATAAGCATCCTGCAATTGATCTGGCACTCCCCTCCTGGTACAGTGATGGATACATAGTCCTGATATCAAAGCATCTACATTTTCTTCTGGTTTAAACTTCAATTTTAAAGGAAAAGTTTAAAAAATTTTCTTCTGCAATTAAAAAAAAAAAAAAAACACAAATAATTACCCTTAGCTAGGACCAAGAAAAGCTGGCATCATACATAAAACTATAAATGTAGCCAAACAGGCTGTCTTCTCACACCAAACGTAGCTCAGGAATTTAGTTCTTAACTTACTAGAAGGTCACATCTTTCCACAGGTCCTTCTGCTGAGATTCTGAAGCTTTTAAATCTAATATAATCTTCTAAGCAGATGCTAAGAAAAATAATAAGGAATGGGATGCAGTGAGGCAATTATGCCAAGATTCAGGATTAAAGAGGCTTCATTACTATTTCTCTCCTACATCCCCCCCTCATCATCAGGTGGAGGAAGGATAGTAAAAGATGTGTGCAAGGGAAAAAGAGAAGGAAGTGGATAGTTTCTTTGCTTCTCCAGCCAAATCAGTACTTGCTAGTACAGCTCCTTGGGGATTACAACTGGATCAACTTCTCTGTTCCTTATTTTAGAGTCAGCTTTTGCCAAACTGCTGTGCTGTTTTCCCATTTTGCTGTTCTCCATAAAATCCTCACATTTTCCTTTCTCAGAGAACCACTTTTGAAAAACCATGACTCAGCCAAAATGCTTTAGAAGATTAAAAATTAAGGACTTTGGAGTATTTTGACTAAGTCAAATGGGTCATCATGGAGCACCCTTCCCCAGCATGGCAGGGCCCCTGCTCCCCCTCTTTCCTTCCCTCTGCCCCTCATTTTAGTGTCATTCATAGACTTGCAAAATTGCATGGGTTATTTATTAATAAATACATTAAACAATGCTGGCCTCAATGCTTGTCCCTGAGGGCTGTCGCTACAGGGCACCAGCTGAATTGAGCCTGATGGTTCAGCCAGTTTTCCATCCACCTTATTGTCCACTTTTCCAGACAAGAATTCATCACTTGAGCTGTAGGGGCCCTATGGAAGACCATGGCTTTCCTAAAGTCAAGGTATACAATATCTAGGCAACTTTTTATACTACTCCTGGGTAGTCTGCCCCACCTTTCCACCTTCTATGTGCTTTCATTTTGCCTAAGAGTTCAGCAAGGTGTTCCCTATTTCAAACTATATAGCTTCTTGTTGAGAAAGGATGAGTTAACCCCTTATTGAAGAGATTAAAATGAGTCTCATAAAGCATGGCAGAAACACTCACACATTTTTCATGGGGTTAAAGGTACTACAGCTCCATTTGCAGGACTGAAAGGAAGCCAATGCCTCTTGAACTACTGGAAGAGTAAATGGTCTGTGAGACTTGAATTTCAATACTTGGCATGGATGTTTTGTTGAAGAAAGACTGTATACTGATTTTTTGTATCATATGATTTTATGTATCATATCTAAGAATGGATATCAAGCTACTTTTGGGGAGTATGAGTTCCTTTTAAAATATCCTTTCAGCTTTCTCTGCTTTGCTTCAGGCTTCTGAAATCAGCCTCACTTGGTTGGTGCATGACAGATTTGCTAACCAGACCTTCACCCATCTTATGGAAACCCAGAGCAGGAAGGGGCAGATACAGTGCCCCAGAAGCCTCACAGCACAAGGCAACAGGTGGAAGAGTAAGTCCCCTGCTTAAAACCCAGGGCACAGCATGTTTTTACTCTGGAGTTCAAGAACTACTGCTGTAACAAGGATGTGGACTTTTATCTCATACATCCTCGTAGCAGAGAGAAAACCTCAAGAATTGGAATCACTGCCATAGCAGTAGGCCACAGGTATTTGGAGAGAGTTGATATACAAATGGAAGGGATGGTGAAAGATTTAACAAACAACCTGAAATGGACTGTGAGAGATGGAAGCCAAGATCTATCTGTTTACTAAGAAAAATCATGTACGATCTGCAATTACTTCTCTAGTAGAGTTCAGCAGACCACAAAACACCAAAACAAGAGCACTTTTTTGGCAGCTTCAGATGTGACAAAATGTAGGAGAGAGCTTTCAGTTGGAAGGTAATGAACTTGGACTATGAAACACCCACAGGAATGAAAGGTAGAAGAGACCAACTCACTTCTTATGGCTTTTATGTAATATTCCTTGTTGACAAGCATGAAGTGTCTGAAGCTGCAACTGCATGCCAAGGTAAGTCACAAGAGTATGAAGTTTTTCTACTGTCTTTTACAAGCAGACAATATATGGAGGTGGAGCTTCCTTATAGATAAATCACTCATTTTTACAGAATAAGAGGAAAGCTCAGGAGATCCTGAGGAACCTGTGAGTTTTCAGAGGTTAATGAGATTAAATCAGAGTTGCTGTTCAGATCCTGTTTTGATTTCCTTTTGACTTTCCCAGTGCTTTCTGGTTATACAAAGGCCAGCCTCTTTTTGAGACATATAAAACTGTAAACAAGGTCAAGTGCAGAGAAGTGCAATATATTTATTTTGTTATGCCCTAAAATACAGATAGGATTGATTTCTGTTTCACCTCAAATATTTTAGCAGTGCTAATGTAAAACACAAAATCATATCCAGAGAGACTTAAGAAAGATCATGTCTTGCAGTAAGAAGATAATCCACTGTAGTCATAACTGTAGGGTCAGAATTACACCTGTCAATTTAAGACTCCACATTTACCATTTTCAAGAAGTAAAATTTCTTATTAAAAAACTGTACATTTAATTACTAAGGATACAGTGGTCCTTACATTTCTCCTGGTCAATTTTACACACTATTATGATTCCTTCACAGATGTGATGGGATAGCCCTGAAATAGAGTATTGCCAGTACTTGTAACAAGTTTGCAAGGACTCAGGACTGAGGCTTTTTACGTTTGTCTTGCTGGAAGGTTTCTTAACCTGCCTGTAGCTTTGTTTTACTTGTTTTACTCTGCCAACAGTTTTTTTTCTCATAGACCAGGTGTTTCAGGCTAATTTGGTTTACTTTTGTTTTTCTTTCTCAGTTACAGCCATTGTTATATATAGGTAGCAGTAACAAGCAGTTACTCTATGCAGAACGAGATATTTATGATTCTGCAGTGGAATTCCCTTGCTCAGTTTACATCCTTTCCAGGTAATTATTTCATAATGCATGGATCCTTGGGATTCTTGGTTAACAGCAACATCTGCTATAGAGACGTTTTAAAAGCCTTGTTTTTCTGAACATAAAATCTCTCTTTCAAGCATGTAGAGGGGGAAGGATTTTTTTATTTTTGAAAAAGAAAAATTTTAATTATACTCATATATTCTGTCTGTAATCCTGAAGCAAAGGACCCAATTCAGATTCCTGAATGTTTGTACAGAGGCTCTATTAAATTCCTTAGAGAACATTTGCATGAGAGCATGGTTTTCTATTAAATTAATATTGATCATGTTCACAGTCTGGAATTATGTGGATAATTCTTTCCCATGCTTCTACCACTCCCATCTATACAGAACAATTTGATAACTGTATTCAAAGAATAATAAAGCAAATAATACATGTAATCAGTATGAGATCAAATCAAGGTTCAGCTATGGGCACTTAATTCCATTTCCCTATATGTAGTGTTGAAAATGAGGAGGGTGTGTGGAACTGGATTCTTCTCTGAGCTCTTCTCTTTATAGCATCATCAATGAAATACCAATGGCCATCTTGTAGTCACTGCACTTCTAAAGATCCAGTTTATATGGTTGATAAGACAACTCTCTACTTATCTTCATTCATGCTCTAAGGACTACAGAAAGTGAAATACTTATGTACATATGTATGTAAAGAAAATCAGGAACATCAAAAATGGTTTAATGTGCAGTAAATAAAGAACTAAAATTATGAAAATACACTTAAAATGTTACTGCTGTGGTTTTGCAGAAATTATAATGAAGATAATGGATAGATTCTATTATCTTAGAGGCATTTTCCAACCTAAATGAATCTATGATTCTGTGAAAGGCTGTCAGCTAACAAAAGCAATGCACAGAATGCTGGAAAATAACTGCATTTTTATGCTAGAGCCATTGGCAGACCCTGTAATGCAAGTAAGAGTGAGCTGGGTGACCATGGCATAGAGGAAAACTGTGCACTTTTCACAATCTATGACCATACACAAAATTTAGCTTAAAAAATTCATGCTGACAGCACCTTCACTGTAAGCACAAATAGAAGTATGTTCTTCCTGCAAGATTTTTTAAAAAAATAAATCACTGGTTACAAAACTGGCCACAGAAACCTTGTTGTGTTGCCACCGGTTACTGTCATAAAGTAATGGGTCTTGATACACATAAGATTAAATACTCACCACAACATGTAGCACATGAAATCTATAATGAGGCTTTCTTATGTTGTTTGTGTTTTGGAAATAGCCTATTAAATCTTGTGTGTGTATTTCTATCCGTGCATCATAGACCATACATCACTCAAACACAGCATTATGACTGGAAAAATTTAACTCACCAGGGATTTTCGTGTGTAGTGAACAGACAGGTTTTTTTGTTCTTATGTAGTACCAAAGTAGAAGAGCAAGCAAGTACATTTTAATGTATGGAATGAATACATGGAGTTTTATACTACTGCAGGGTGCTTTAAATGTGTTTTTCTAAAGTGATGGGACCAAAACAACTCAGAAACTGGGGAGAGGAGTGGGACTATGTTTAGAAAAGGAATAGTAATTCAAAACCCCCAAATGCTTTTCAAAGGAAGAATGCTTGTAACTTATAAAGAATTTATAAAATTGAGTTATACTCATTTTGAGAAGAATAAACATAGTGGGCAGAGTCAGTGTTATCTCAAAATAGATTTCCAAATACATAAGAACATACAATCTTCATTTTCGTCATGAAGATTCACAGTAATGTTAGCTGTACTTCTGCAGACCCTCCCTTCATTGGGGCTGTTAAATTTTATGTTTAGTTTATCACAAGGCAAAACTGACATGGTCAGAAATCATTAAAATTAATGAAATTACATAAAGCACTGCCTGCTAGGTCACAAGCAAAATCAGCCTAAGGGCTTGGGAAATACAGCGTGCTGCATCAAGATTTCCATTTTATTTTAAGAAGAGAAATTGCTTCTTGGCTAAGTGATTTTTTTTTTTTTTCTCATGTTTACATGAATCAGTACAAAGAAGCTTAGTCACATCTGTGAGGCAGTGGAACTAGTGCATAATACAGCACAGGCCATGGAAACAGTGGGTTAAATGCTGTCTTTTGGAGGTTTTTTAGGGTTAAGTCTGGCAGAGACTAATGCCTGAAGGAGCAGTCACAGCCACTGCGTCTCCTGCAGTCTTCTCCATGTTCCCAGGTGCCAGGGCTGGCATTCATGTAGCTGCACTACATCAGGAATAACAATATTCTTCTGCAATCTTCTTCAGGAACCACATTCACTCTGAACGGCTTCCCTCTGCTCAGCTTTCACCTTACACCATTTTCATCAGTTCTCATTCTTAAGCCACACAAACACTAGCTCCAGCATAAAGGCAAGGGTAGAAATGACCTTTTCAGCAGCAGCACAAACATATGCCAGATTAAACTGACTGTGGAATTTAAGTCAATTCTTCTGACATTTTCCAATTATTTGTAATGGCTTAATAAATATATAATTCTCAATCCAAAAAGGCTGTAATTGGGCCCATCCTAGGATAGTAAGTGTAACTCTGCCAAATAAAATTACAGGTTATATGTGTCTTGAAAATCAAGATTCATATTAATTTCAAAAAGAAAGTTATACTGGATTTGATAAAAAACCCACATCCTAAGTTATACAGTCTATTACCCTATGATTTATAAAGTAGCCTTTTTCTGCACATTTAGCACAGGGGAAAAATACAGGGCATATGTGTACTTGTTACTGTCCATGTTGCTGACTTTCTTTTTCTACATCCTTCTGGCTGCTCATATTGTACATATTACAGGGTATTTGTAAAGTAACAAAACCAAACACTATCAATGTTATATTAGGACAATAAATGAGAACCTGCCAGATCAAGACAAACCTTCAGAATTAGATCCAAGTCAACCTGGAAAATCCTACTAAATTGAAAGAAAAATACTGAGGAGGTGCAGTAAATGGAAGGAAAGAATAATATCAAACACATCTCATTTAATTCTACCATTACTTTTGTATGGCACCAATGCAGCTGAAAATTAAATATTCGGCTGTCAGACCAGAAACATTTCCTCAGCTTGCTGAGAGCCACTTCTTTAGAACAGTTTATGTCCTTATTCTGAATTTGTACAAAGTCCCACAATGGCCTTTGGGCAGTGAAATACAGCCCCTCCACAGGCAGGATCATGAGCTAACATGGAATTTCCTTTAATGGAAGGTAAATTATACACATAATAAAATAAAGAGCAAATAACCAATGGCCCTGAGAAAAACAGCAGGAGGAAATCTACAGGCCAGGAGTCCCTGCTACCTCCAGGGCAGCAGAGGCAAAACAAGGCTTGGGAAAAAGGTCTTTCTCCCACTCACCTTGAGCAGATGGGAGTACCAAAGGCCTCAAACCACCTGAGTGAAAAATTAATCCTTTTTCAAAACATTCAAGCAACTACATCAAGAAAAAAATAGTTAACATCATTTAAGGAGGCAAGAACCAAGAAAAAGTGAGCAACAGCAGCAGAAGTCCAAACATTTAGTGCTTTTGGAGAAATGGCAATCTCCACCACTAAATTGCAGTAATACATAACAGCTCCCTGGGGCTGCAGGTAGTTGGCTCTTCCAGGCTTAAAGACCCAGCAAATATAACTAAAAGGAGAGGTGGGAAAGAAAGAGCCAGTGGTAATCCATCAAAGGAAAGTGAGTCCTTTTTTATGAGCACTGCAATACCTGCTTGTGAAGACGGTACACTATCATACCAAATAAAAAACTACCAATCATGTTTGCTTTAACTTAGGTTGTGTTTATCCACTGTTTTGTAGGAGACATAGTTTGAGTTGCATCAAATTAATTAAAGCAGCTTTGAGAATCTACTTCAGATTTAGATTAATATTAATATAATTACTGTATTTTACATGATAAAATATTAATATTATTTTAAATAATATTGCACATATACTTACATAGTTTGGACCAGATACTGCACCCCTTTAGTTCATGTAAATATACAGATATTAAATTTAAATTTAGTTAGCTGTGCTTTTACAGAAAACAGAGATGAGTGTTTACAATTCACATGAGATTCCATTCAGGTTTTGCAAAAGGATTTTATAAACGTTCCGAAGTCCTAGAATTCCATCACTAAACTGCTGACATCACATGTGCTATCCTGAGGAAAAGGTGATCTATCTCTGTCTGCTTTACAGGTTTACCCCTGTTGGCCTGTTTTTGCTAGAATGCTCAAGGGAAGTGTGTGACCAGGACCTTGCTTTTAGGTGCACTTATGGAAAAGTGTATTTGTTGCAAAGTACATTAAGGAAATGTTGTTGTTGTTGTTTTTCCTGCAGGCATTTATAGTTACTATTCTCAGTAATCTAATTCAATTGAGCTCAATCGGTACATTCACATTTTTAAAGGCTGTATCTTTGAAGGTCTTATATAATAAAAAACCTCTCTTAAAATAGATTATCAAAATAAAGTAGGAAGACAGGTTTAAAACTTGGTATTCATGGAGTATACTAAAAAAGTCCTTAAACTTTCAAGGAACTTTAGACTTTCATCTTTTAACAGTTTTACAGGGAGCTCTAACAGAATTCAAGGCATTATTTCAGAGCACTGCTCTAAAAACAATAAAAGAGTTCTTCTTCAAGTCTAGTTCCCAGTGCTGTATGAAAAGACAATGTAAACAACTGGTGGCAGGAGTGTATATGAGCCATAGTGGCATGAATATTAGCATATACTCAAGCTATCCATTTCTTTTCCTTAGAGCACTATACATCTCAGTAATTTTCAGATAATGTAGATCTTTATTAGAAATGCTTGAGGGTTTTATCTCTCTTTTCTAAACTGGTAAAATCATAAGTTATCAAACATTTGCATTTTAAAGAGGTAGCTCTACTAGGTAAAGGTTCTGTTTGAGCAGCATTCACCTAATGAGTCTGTTCTAAGGTTTTTTCACTTGTTAGAAAAACCATTTTGCACTTACATAGTTTGTAGCTCTGGCAAGGCCTATCAGGTTTTATGGACTCTTTAGAGGTCAGCAATGCTGCATCCTTTCCATTACTTAGTCAATGCAACAATTTTTTCCCCCCCTATTTTTTCTTGGTTGAGAACAGTGATGCTTTTTATTCAGCTGAGCTGAACATATTATTATCTGTTCCATAGCTTTGGAAAGCGTTCTTTTCTATTTGCATGTCACATTGTGTGTCTGTCTCATTATTTCAGTGGTACACAAGTGACCAAACATTGTAAATGCTACACTCTCTAAAACAGCACAATGACTGCAACCGCATTGAAAATCTTTCTTGGTTGCCACAGTACAGGATTCATTTTGATCACACCAGGGAGAAACATATTTTAAAATGGACTATTAGAAATCTTGTAAAAAAGGAAAAAAAAACCTATTTAGTGAAGCAAATGAAAACACTCCTATGGATTCAATTAGAATTGAAGTGGACCCTCTTTTCTCATTATCAATTATTAGTAGACTCTGTTGTTTGCTTTGAATACTACTGCAAACCACAAATACTTTTATTGGGATCTCTGAAGGACTATTTATGTTGTGCAATAACCTACTCCACATGAATAAAGCCATCAAAATTACCTTGATCATTTGATCAAAGGCAGTGTATACTTAGGGACATTAACAGAAATTCTGGAACAAAGAATTTTTCATATTATTTTGAACCCAGTGACTGAAATTTAGGACTCCTTAGAACGTTGCAAACACTAATTACCAAAATGCCTTCTCATCCTGTCTCAAAAAACCTTTTTACTTCCATAAAGTGATTAAAAGTATGCCATTCTTAAAAACCCAAGCAGAACTGTTGGGAGCTTGGTATTTCTCTTATAATCTGTGCAAGCTACAGAGAATAAGCACCTATAGGCTGGCTGCATTAGTCTGAAATATACGATCATGTCACTGCAGCAGGGCTGTCTATGGTAACACACTGCCCTTGTGGTCATTCTCTTTCTGTCACCAGAGGCCTCAGTGAAGATCTTACAACAATGGTATTTATCCTACAGTGCTGGAAACAGCAGTCCTGCATCTTAGTGGTTGTTGTATGGGCAGCACATTAAAGGAATAACCTTTCCTAGTTAAATTGATCATTATCTTATGGACGAGTTGCTGATTCAACATTTTACTAGAAATTTCTGAGAGCTGTGGAGCTAAATCTCTTATTTCTAGATATGCCTATCTCCCAGTTACCAATTGATAATTCAGTGGATTTTGCATGTCCTCCTTAAATATTGTGATACAGTGGGGCAAGAAGCCTAGGTTAAACTGATAATGGTCTTCTTGTCATCTACCTTTAGAATTCTGCACCTTTTCTCCAGCTATAGATAACAGTATTCAGGTTTTTTTTTGAAATCAGACTCAAACAGCACAATGAAAATCTGAGAGAAATATAAAAATTTGAGTCTTCTTTGTAAGAAAAAATTTTACATTACCAAACCACTTGGAACAGTTCTGGACCAGAGAATAGGTTAGCACACAACATGTTGTATTATCTTTGCTGCTGGTAATAAACAAGATAATAAACAAGATCCAGAGAATACAAGTGTAAAAATAAGTGTGTGCACATGCATGTGAATGTTTGTATATGTGCATGTATACATGTTTTATATCTATGTATCTCCTGCTATGTCATTAAAAATAACTTGAGTGTTTGACTTTCTCATTTCCTTCTTTGTTTCTTGATCACTCTTATGTCTAAATCCCTGTATCCACTATTCAATTTGCTGGCTGAACCAATTGTTCTGATTTTTCTTTTTTTTAGTAGGCAATATTTTTAATGCAAATTCTTTGATCAGTTTTACTGTCCATGGGCAGGTTTCTAAAACGGTTGTTCCTGGAAATCAACCAGAGCTATAATTAATATACGAGAAATGCCCCAGGATACTTTCTTATTTTTCTGCACTGCAAACAAAGTGTTTGATGGTGGTTTTTTTAACTATTCATTTATCTGGGATCAGAACAGAATGCGGGAATAAGAGGAGAGGCTGCAGTGATTAATTTTGGGTGAGAAAAATTTAATACAAAAGAATCCTAAACCTAAAAGGGAAAGAAATTTGTAAAGTTTGGGATTTGAATATTCTGGAGGAAAATAAAAAGGTATTATTTCACTTTATTAACATTTATTAACATTTGGTTAACAATTCTATGTCATTTACTGAGAAAATGTGCTGCTAGATGGCCATGAGATATTTCTCACACTATGTAAAATTCACAATGATAATTTTTTGAATTACTATTTACAGACAGAAATCAAGCAAAATAGTAAAATGCTGATAAAAAATTTTCTGGAAGGATCCAATTATGTTTGCTCTTTCCAAAGTATCGTGGTTTGACTCTGGCTGGACAGAAGCCACCCCTGTAGCCTCCTCTACTACCAAAGCTTGGCCACGCAAACCCAGTACACCAATATTAACCACAAGAGATCAGAGACAGCATTTTCACAATCCAGTGACAAATCTCTGATACTAAAGCTTAGCTGATATTTTAGGGGAAGATTCAGAAATCCTTCAGTGATCAGTTGCAGAGAAATATGCTTTAAGGGTACAATATTTCTATCTTTGAATGTATTTCTCAAAAATATCTTCAAAATTAAAAGAATCAAATTCCAAATCTGATTCTGAAAGACATATTCTTTTATCAATTTAAATGTCCATTTAAAATGAGAATAACATCAGCAATACCTTCACTTAGTATTCTATTAAGATAGATGTCAGTTATCATTTGAGAATGAGTTGAACAAGCAATGATATTTTCAAATATTTGGTGCACATCTATGACTATTCATACCTTTTTATAGTTACTGGAGCTTGAAAATGAATTCTTAAGAAATCCACAGCTTCTGATACGGTCTTTGCTATCAGAGACAGGAAGAAACAAAGACTCAGTAAGTAGGAGGTCTTACATAAATTTCTTTTCATCTTACCTGCCCTTGCATGGCACTGCTATTCACATGGGATTGCAGGATGAAGGTAAACACTTGTTATGTATCTATATGACTGTAGCTATCTTTATCTGTCTGCTTATAACAATATGTGTTGATATGTATGAGCACAAACCTCTTTTTTACATAGAGGTTTGTCAAACACTTTCACAGATTACCTGAAATGATTGTGGAGTCTCTGTGGAGATATTTGTAATGTAACTGAACATGGTCCTGGAAAACTTGCTCTAGTTGACCCTGCTTGAGTAGGTGACTTGATTGATTTCCAAAGATCTCTTCAATTTAAACTCTTGCTTGATTCCCTGTGATATATGTTAATGGATAGCTCCTATGAATCAACTTGCCAAATTACTCAATCTTGATGCCATAATTTTGCTTCACAGAACAGTTTACTGAATGCCTTACATCTTATAGTTCTTGTTGCTCACTTCTGAACACTCTTTATTTCTTTATTCTTTTCCAGATTGACTCTGAGGAGAGTGTTCCATTGATTTCCAATGGGATACTTGTGTGCTTTATATCCCATTCATTATCCATCTTACCAAGTTTCCTTTCCTTAATTGCTGCTGTGAAGTGCAGAGTGCTCTTCAGTTTGAGCTGTCTGCAACGATAATTACTATTTATTCTTTCCGTGAATCTTTACATATAGATACCTTAAAGCAATTTACATGGAAATATGTCTTAAACATCAGCTTTTCCAATTCTAAGGTTTCAAACTAAAAGGAAAAGATGAACTGTTTTCATCATGTTGGTAGCACAACTCTAGAGCATGTCAGGAACTTTTATTTTAAACTAAATATTTGATTTTGTTGATTTCTGCCTCAATCAAAAAGCAGCAGTCTTAGAAATATATGATTAAAGTATTACCTCATTTACACTATATTTTATCCTTTTATACCGTATTTTATTCTCATGTTATTGTCCTCAAACCTGCCAAAATTCATGCATCTCAGTTAGTTTCAGAAAGTCTAGACTCTGGTAAGGACAGAAGAGATTCTGATTAACAAAACTTTGATGCTAAGCAAAGCCATCATTACGTAAATGAAAAATGCTTCTTGATACCTCAAAGGGAGCATTCTTAACATCACCAAAAGTGCCAGCAGAAATGTCACGTACTAATTGAGGGCAGTGTGAACCTACAACATGAAAAATTCTTCACAATCAAATTATGCAGGAGGTTAGTACAGGATAATGTTTAGCTTTGAGCTCTTTTGCACTTTTTCCATTTGCACAAGAGTCACTTTGTGAATGTGGTAGAGGCCTTAGCCTTCTTAGCTGAAGTCATTACCCAGTGCCTCTATGGAAAACTAATCACTTCTGAAACTACACCAGGCAGGAGGAATATATTCAATTTGATGCTAAAAAGGGTATAAGCAGCCGTGTGTATACATTGGCTCTAATGGTGAAATAATGGAATCTTATAATATCCTTTATTCTGTAGAAGCCTTGTTGCCTAATGGACTGATTCTGCTCTGATGCTAAGTGCAACATAGGCTTTAACAACAGCTGTAGGAATGTCTCCTCCTGCTCCTCCTCCTCCTCCTCCTCCTCCTTCTGCCTCTATCCTACATGATAGAATTGTACTGTAAATTTTATAGTCTTTTCTGTGCTACAAAAAACCATTATATTTCTTTTTCTAAACCCTTTCTAACATCAGTAAATTGGTTTGAATGCCTACTGCAAAATAATAAAACTTAATCACTTTTATGTGGATCCACTGAAGGGTTGAACAAAAATGTTCAGAATCGGCCATCTTAGTCCCTAATCATCAGCTAGTAAGGATGATATGGTTGCTATAAGTTTACAAGTTCAGAATGATTGAACAATATCATAGAAAATTCCATAGAGGGTTATTAAACAGACAGTTAAGGTGTCCAGCTGAAGAAATTCCTAAGCACAAATTTTTGAAGGCTGCAGAGTATTTTCAAGAAGTATCACTGCTTACTTGTCCCGTTCTTATACTTACCCTTATGTGTCTTCTATTGCCCATGGTCTTGGCTGTTCAGCTCAATAGATATTTAGTGTGATCTATTCTTATATTAGAAAAAAGCTATTGACAGTTTTCAAGAAAATTATTTGTATTGTCCTTCTTTTCTTCTTTAAAAAAAAAAGGTCATAAAAGCATTTCAATGGGGGGAAATCCATGATAATGTCTATTTCAAGAAATGTCAGTGAGAATAGGACCTGAGTTAGTGAAGTTACTAGCACAGAGTTTTTCCTAGTTTAATTAGACTTCTTTTACTGTGAATTAAAGCCAAAACATCAATACTGCTCATTAGGAATAACAAAATGTTGGTACACTGGTAAAGATTTTTTTTTTAGTTAGAATTCTCAGTTTAGCCATCTAATCTAATTCGTAGTAAGAATTTTACTCTTAGAAGAGTATTTAGAGATTTAAGGCCTGTGTCTGTACCTAGCATGTTAGTTGAAATGATAGTTACCAAGAGTAAAAACAGAAGTGTCAAGCATATCATGAAGAAGAATAAAAATTACTTCTGCTAAGGAAAATCTCATTTCTTAGTTTTTTTAAGTTATTTGAATATATCTATAAAATGGTAAATGAAGAAAAAATATTTCACATAATTTGGTGCAACTGTTTAGAGCCTTTGGCATGGTCCTGAGCAAGATTCTATAAAATAAACAGACCAAAAAGACCAACTACATTCTGTGGAGCATCGAGCACTGCATTGCTAACTGGTTGAGGGAGGTGATTGTCCCACTGCACTGGCCCAGCATCACCTCAAGTTTTGTGTGCTGTTTTGGGTGCCTCAGTATAAGAAGAACATCATGTTATGGTAATGTGTCCAGAGCAGGTCAATCAAGATGATGAAAGGCCTCAAGGGCAAGACTTACAAAGAACTGCTGAGGCCGCTTGGCTTGTTCAGCTTGAAGAGGAGGAGGCTGAGGGTGACCTCACTGCAGCCCTCAAGGGGGGCAGCTGCAGGGCAGGTGCTGATCTCCTCTCTCTGGAGACCAGTGGTAGGATCCAAGAAAATAGAATGAAGCTCAGGGGTAGCTCATATGTACATTAGGAAAAGGTTCTTCTCTGAGAGAGTGGTCAGCCACTGGTGGTTAGCCATCAGTCACAGGCTCACCAGTGAGGTGGTCATGGCACCAGGTCTGTCAGAGTTCAAGAAGTGACTGGGTGATGCTCATAGTCATATTGTTTAGTTTTAGGGCAGTTCAGCAAGGAGCAGGGAGTTGGTGATCCTTATAGGTCCTCTCCAGCTTGAGATGTTCTGTGATTCTATGAAATAAAATAATCTCAAAAGGAGCTGTCATGAAGAAAACCTTGTCATGAAGAAAACATTGTCATGAAGAAAAGGCCAAAGAGCACAGTGAAATGACCAGTTAAAACCCAAAAAAAAGCAGCTAACTGGACACAACAAAGACTTCACTGCACTCAAACTTTTTATTGTTCAGTGCTGATCAATAGTTTTAAAAGAACTGTAGAAGAGGACTGGCTCTACTTACTGAAGTTTGCAGATTCTATGAAGTCATTTGAGTCAGGAAAGGTCACAAAGGCTAAAAGGAACTTTGGACGCTTAATTCAAGTAGTTTATTCATCAACATAATAAATATTTGATATGACATTGAAAACGAAATGTCACATTTTTCCAGCATCTCAGAGGACTCTAAATTTCTGGAAGCAACTCCAAATTTGATAAACTATCACCATGGTTGCTAGATACAGGAGAATGATGGATTCACTGAACTTGGAAGTCTCTTTTACCTTATTTTCCTAACTCATTCTCACCAACACCCTGGAGTACAAGACCCTAATATTTACAGCACATACCACCTTCAAACACAAAGCAGGTGTAGCATTACCTTTAACCAGCTGAGGGGGACATGCCCCACTTTATGAAAGGAATGAACTAGGTTACTACAGAGAATGGAGTCTGCTTCCAAATTGTGCCTGACTCATCCCAGAAAACACTAAGAGAAGTGTTTCTTCTACACTGGAAAGCAGAATTTTGCAAACATTACCTGTTAATTTACTTTCCTATTAATTTTCAACCTTCTAACATATAAGTTACATTCTCATTTTATAAGGTAGTGATGTAAAATCTTGCTCACTAGAAAAAGGACAACTGAGTGCACAAAATAAAGAATAGGTTCTGCATGAGTTGAGACTAATTGGTCACCTCAAGGCTTTCAACCAAATTCAACTGCAAGACAAAGTAGGTTTTGCTGTAATATGCCCTGAACCAGTGTTTTCATAAAGAAAAGTCACTGAGAATGGGAACTTCTTTTCTACATTTACAGTAGCAAATATGACATGCCTAAAACCATTCCTTGCCCTTGAGGTTAATTGGTACAGTGCATCTGATAACTCACCCAGTGGTCTATTCAACTCATTATTTCCTGGTGTAACTCACCTGTTGTAACTCTGCTAATTTTCACTGGCCTTGGAACCTGCTTCCTACATATTTAAGGGTATGTATATATTTCTTTCTTGTTTGTCCCATTCAGACACATCTACGTCCTTGTAGAAAGCTCCCCTTTGAGAACCCTGCTCACTGTCACTGCCAACACACCTCAGAACACCTCTGAATTCCTGCTGTTCCCAGACATCCACTGAGGCTGTTCTATTGATAGCTCTGAACACCACGATCCACTAGTTCATGCTCATGCCAGCTTCAAAAGCACATCTTCCAAGACATGGAGTTACTTGTCTTCTTCACACAAACTGCTAAGGAAATATTAAACTTTGACAGAACTGCATTGTTGTAAAACTCACAAGGGAAATCCTAGTTTCAATAAATTCATTGCAAAATAAACAACAAGCTTACATAAACAACAATAATGCTTTCATAGCAAAATTTCATTCCAAATATTTACTATGCTCATTTTAAGTAATTCAGAAGGAGGTTGCATAATGAAAAGTGTTAGAAGTTATTGGAATTTTTCAATAGTAAGACTAACTGCCTAATTTATTCTGTAGTTGAATATTAATCCTAACAGTGGAAAAACGTCATCAGTTATAAGATTATTTTTGAAAGCTTAGCTGAGCTGCATATTATCTACAGATTGCCATTGGCAACTCACCTTGTTAAATAAGCAGAACTGGAGTGAATGATTTATTTTAATATCATAAGACAAAAAATAAACGAAGAAATAAACTGAAAAGGGATTTGTATTGTACTAGAGAGATTTGACCAATGAATGAGAAGGAAGAACAGGAGTATTTGTACTAATCAGGGAGGAATTTGACTTAACCAACTCACATAGAGCATTTGCAATTTTCAGTGAGTGACTTTCAAATCTGTAGTACGCTTGACTGCATCTTGCTTGATTTTGTGTTTAAAATGTTTTACTAACAGTCCACTGAGTTGTGAAAGTACAATAAGTTCTTACCGTGGGAGGAAAGGTGCATTTCTTAAGAGTACAGCAGAACTAAAAATAGATTGCTATTTCTCCCATATGAAATATGCTACTCCATACAACAGGACTGAATTTATTTCTAGGTACCAAGGTCTTATCAATGCTCCTTCATATCAACTGTGTACAGCCTTTATCACAAATATAGTTATAATAAAAGAAACCAAAAATATTGTTACCTCTCACTGTCAGATACACTTTAAGGAATAATTCTGTGTAAGATTGAATATGCAATCTAAAATAAATAAGAAAGTAATCAACAACTATAGCTTTCATCTATTTCTTTTTTTCAAATTTCCATCCCACTTTAGGACTGATCGTCTTCTGAGGTATGGCTTCATAATTATGATTATAAATTCTTTCCTTCTTTTTGTTTCTATACAATTGCTTTTCAGGCTCCATTCAATTTTAGGCTAATAGTACAGTGCCTAAGGAACACCCATAACAAATAATTTGCCTTTGTTTAGGTCAATGAAAGATTTCATGGATTGTTGACAAATACACGATGCTAGATTGCACATCATTTCAGCGTTTTCTATTTTCAGTGAGGAAAGCAATATAGAAATTGACATCAAATTATGAAAACTGGCAAAATTTGAAGCTTTATATTTTATGTTCCATATTTCAAATGTTATTGTGAATAGGAGATGTTTGGATCTGTTTAGCAATAGAAATAAATGAGCTTATATTTGTATTTTAATCATGAGATACCATGCATGGAATAGATGGATTTTTTTCTATCTATTCTTACCAGCAGACAGTCATCTGGTTCAATGAACCAATTTCCAAAAGCAAAGTATGTTTTGCTGAATAAATAATATTTCTGTGACTTCAGATACGTAACACATTTGAAACTAACATAAATTTTTGTTGTCCCAATTAGAGCTCAGAGAACTTGTAGAAGCCTAGGTGGAGAGCAAAGCTGTCTGAGTGGCTTTAGCTGATTTTCTGAAACTAATATTAACAGATATGTTAAGAAACCACCATCAATCTTCTTTCAATTGCTTGTAACATCATCACAGTGCACTCACTCAATTTTAAATTTTCAAATATTGTTTTTATCTGTTGTTATGAAGCCAAACAAATACAGTTTGATAAAATCTGCTGTTTTTCCTAAGCTAAGCTGAGTTACTCAGTCGTGAGAAAATGTATTTCTTGCAATTTCAGGAAAATCCTTTTTTTCTTTCTTTCTTTCTTTTTTTTTTCTTTTTTTTTTTTTTAATTTTAAAAACAAAAAACAGTTACTCAGTTTTCAATACTGGGTGATACTGTGTGTGTCAACTCTTTTCTGACTTGCAGGTAGTATATGTACAACATCACACTATTTAAATATTGAGGCTACATTCATCTTAAATTTCCAGAACTAATATATAGTGGACCCACCAGTAGACAGTCCAAAGTCTGAAACACAGAAAACCCTGTTATTGGTCAGGATCTGCAGGCAACCCTACAGAAACTATCCTAGTTTTGGTGAAAACAGAAACAAAGCAATATTCCCATTAGTGAAAACACAGAAGAATCTAAATAGCGCTATGAATTTTCTGGCAAAACCTAAATGATGTTAGGATATGCACATAAACTCTAAAGACTGCAGCTCCCTGTGTTCCCTTGTAATGCCCAAAGCACTCACAACTCCAAGATGCAGGATTCATCCTCTTCCAGCTTTGTGCACCAACATCCATTGAAACTGGAAAACAAAGAGTTCATGAGCGGGATACTTGTTTTTTACTTTTGAAGATCCTCTAGAAGCCTTTTTAATACATCTTAGGGCCTGCTGCAGAGCAAGCACAGTGCTCTCCTGTGCATGTTCTGGGTAGATGCACAGTGGCACAGGAGCACCCAGGTGGCTTTATTGGGTTGATGCTTGCTCCTGCTACCTGCAGATTGAACAATTCCTGCATCCTGTCTGCAAAGCAGATGTATCATTAAGAGGAAAATACAGAACATTAAATAGTCAGGAATCCGTATCCACAGCTCTGATATTACCAGTGGTCCTGAGCTACGTGAATGAGGAACAAAATTGAAGAAACCTCCTTCAAAATGTGCATTCTGCTTTTGCAGACAGCCTACCTCAAAAGCAGAGTGATTACATGCAAGGAAAAGAATTCTGTAGGTTGTCAGTCAGAATATTAGAAGTGAGTGGAGACAATACAGCAATAGCAAGGACTGGATGAGCCGAGAATCAAATATTTTCTATTTCCAGGACTCAGTTTTCACTCTGTATTTTCTTTGTCATGTCAACTATCTAGTTTCAGTTTAATCCTTCAAGGTCCCTTGTCCTTACATGCAGCCACTGACCAGTTTCTGCCCTTTTTCTCTGGTTTCTGCTGAAAGTAAAAAAAATCCCCAAACTATCAAGTATAAAGGTATTTGAGTTATAGTTGCAGAACACATTATTTTATGTTCTCTTCATGTCTTAAACACCTTTCTCAAAATACATGCAGTACTTTCCATTTCAACTCCTATGAAAGATTACAGTTCAAGTTTTTGAACACAAGGTACCTGAAACCAGTGATATCGTAACACAACTGGAGCTTGCTGGGAGTACATAATACAAATAACAGCAAAGTCACAATAATGACATAGTAACATAACTATATTTCAAAAAATATTTATTTTAAAGGTTAAAGAAAAATACAAAGCAGTAAAGCAATATCTTGCATGGAAAGAACTCTTATAGCAAACTCTGCATGTCATCAACTCACTCAATTTCTAACTAATCTTTTTTTGTCTCCTGCAAAGGAGCTTCATTAATTTATGCCCATCAAGAATCAGTTCTGTGCATCCCTCCTTTCCCTTGGTTTCATCTCACACACACAAGTTTCAGATTACATGACTAATTCTTTCACTGAATTGATTCTTTCACTGAATTGAAAGTTCCCTTTTCACTTCTTGTGAGTAACTTCCAGAAGATGGATTTCACATATTATTTTAGTTGACATTAAAGAAAATAGACATTGATTTTTTTGAGTATTCACACTTTTTCCCTAGCTGATGCTTTGTAAGGTATTCATGCATATATGCCAGACTAAGTGAAAACCATAAAAGGATCTCAAAGTTCTTTTGCATATTTTGACCTTAATTGGAAGAGCACTGAGAAATTTTACAATTTTTTTTTAGCATAGGGTGTTTGTGATTTCATTTTAGCAAACAGTGTGTAGTTTTCTCTTGTTTAGGTGATGCTTTGAGACCTATGGAAATATACTGTTTTAGAATAAAAACTCCTACAGAACACAGGCATAAACAAAGCCTAAATCTGTCTCAATATTGCAAGATGAGAACAATCTAAGGAGAGGTAAATAAATAAATCATATTCAAAATTCCAAACTACCAAAAATAATGAAAACATAATTTATGCAACTGAGTCAGTTAATATATTAACATAAAGCAAGTGATCAAATACCTTCTCTACACGTTTGTGATGATGGTGATTTAGCTGAGCCACAGCCATTTCATGATTTGGTGACCTTTAAGAGCTCTGCTTCAGACTAAATTGTAGGTAAAATTATGTATTTTTATTTCTATTTATGCAAAAGTTATGCACAAAGAAGGCAAGCTATGCCAGCCACAAGCTATCATCTGTGTTGGTATACTCAGTAGGACTATTTTTTTACTTCTTTTGGTATTTGGATTAATGAGATCATATTTATTTCCTTATAATAAAAACTTCTCTTATTAGAAGCACTTTTCTTGCTCTAACATTATTTTTTATAACTACTGAGAGGGAAAAATTATTGCCATTTTTAGTCGTCACAGAGTCTGACAGACAGCACCCCTTCAGGTCTATATTCAAGTGTGCTGCTGCTGTTGAGAGCAGAACTTGACCTTTTCAAAGTGTATGTCTGTGGTTTTCTTTTTCTGGTCTTCGTTTAAGAGTGAGAGAGGACAGGAGCATACCGAACACTTGTCAAGAAGCTGGTGTGATTTTAGATATGTTGAGTAGGTATCAGATTTGAGAACAATAAAATTAAATTTGAAATAGGAAATAACTTGACTAGACTACATGCAATAATTCTGTACCAAAAACTCAATATGAAAATACACGACTATTAGGATAATTTTAGGGAAATTTCCACAAAGCACACTGATGTAGCCATGCATGTTGCTAGCACAAAAATTGAAGAACAGTATGAAATCTTAAATTCATCACAGGATTGTTGCCAGATTCTGGGAACCCCCTAAACAATCATGGACAGTGAGTCATGTTTACGAAAGGGACAACGTTTATTCTGCACAGATAGAAGGTGGAAGTTTTCCATAAATCAGGCACACTAGGGAATTACAGGAAGAGAATTTGTAAATTGAAATTTACATGAACCAACCTATCTAATACACGGTTACCTCCTACCTAATGCATCGTCATTTAGCTTGTGCAACCTCATGCACAACTTGTTTCCTGTACCTATGTGGGCCTCTTCTCATAGGTGGTCTCAGGACATCAGATTGTACAGCAAATAAGACGTGATCTCCAGCTCCAAATGTGTCTTAAACAATTGCCAAGAAGGAGAAAAATACAAAAGCTTTCCATAAGCATTAAGCAACACCTGCTGGACATTCCTGATAATATCTATTTGCATTCAAAAGAGGGGATAAAGGTGTGAATGACACCATCACCTTCCATCTACAACAAAGTTCAACAGAAGGGACAAAGAATTATGCTTACAGACATTGTGATGAACCCAAAAGATAGACAGATCATAGGTGGATTAATGCAAAGAGGAGCTATATTAAACAGAAAAAACACAGCTGATTGTCTATCTCACTGACTTACAAACAGTAGGATTGTTAAATAATAAAGTAGCAAACAATCAACACTGGTTAATTTGTTTGCTGTGGTGGTTTATTTTTTTGTTTCTTTGGGAGTTTTGTTTGTTTCTTAGGGGTTTTTGTTGTTTTCACTTTAAATTACCATGGGACTTTCAACCACTTCATATTCTTCAGAATATGAAAACTTTCTTTAATCAGTTTGGTGAGAACCAGAAGTTAAATGAGAGGTATATTATTTTCTTCTCCTAACTGAGAAAATCCCATTTAAGTGCCTTATTTCTAGATTGAGAAGAACCCAATTCACTCCTTCAGGTTCCCATTTTGGTTTATATTTCCATTTTATTGTCTGTACTGAGGAGGGGATTCAAATTTTTATGTATCAATACTATAAACTGATCATCTAATTAAAATTCTAACAACAGATAGTATTTTAAGTAATGTCTCTGTACACTTTTGGATTCATAGTTCTTTAAATACTATAAATTATAAGAAAATATTTCAGAAATCAGCAGTAGAATTTAGGTTTGTTGAAAGATTGGAGGAACCTTAACGACATGTTTGTGCTTTGGATGTATCTGAAAGGAAAAATTCCAGCTGCAAAATGGTCATCACAAAGTGCCTTTTATTAAGGCCCCAAAATTTCATTTTTTTCCTGCCCCTCTCTCTCACACAGAAGCCATTATTATTTCATATTATCAACTTTACATTTGGACTAGACTTCATATGTGCTGGACTGAGCCCACTTAATGACTTTAACAAAGTTATTCACGATTATTGATTGTATGAGTGACAGCAGACTCCACACCAGCCTGGGCTTTTGCTACAGCAAACCTGTAGAAGAACTTGTGGTCCTTAGGTATAAAGTAGCTGTGTTATGCCTTCTATCTCTGGAAGGCATTAACGAAAGTGGGACATGTATAATCACTGTTCAATTTTTTACAAGCCTGCTTTGCTTGATAAGAAATTATCTGGAAGAACACACCTGATAACCAAACCTCAAATGAAATCTTGAGCAGGTGTAATCCCTTCTAAATTCCCATAGCTGCCCTTCTCCATTATTTTGCAATTGCTATAGCCACACCTCCCTATTTGTGGTCTGTTTCCTCTGCCTCCATGGAGCAGATGTCATAGTGGAAATATTTCACTAAAGTTGAGTTTAAAAATACATTAACATCGCAGGTCTTGAGATAGAATTGATCCAGAATTTTCCAGTTAACCTGTGGGTCACACAAAAAGCTTACAATTTGGGTCTCCTGAGAAATGTATTATTCAAGTTGTATATCCCTTCCAGAAATGCTGCAAGGCTTAATTAATTAGTGATTATTAACTGCTCAGTGTCTTCAGATGAAGAGTACTGTATAATTACTTGGATTTACCATTGTGTTTATTGATGATAACTATGTTTTCCTTCTCTCTCATGGGAGAGGAAACAACTAATGATTTCAAACTTGAATTTCTGACTATGAAGATGGAGACTTTCTTTGCTTCTTTTTCATTTTCTCCTAACTTCAAGTTTAAAAATACATTTTTCTTCACTAAGGACATAAGAAAGATTTGATTTATAGGACAACCAGGGAATTGGGCTCAGCCAGCATGGGGTCAGGAAAGGCAGGTCCCACTTGACCAACC
The DNA here is from genome assembly GCA_013398595.1 of Tychaedon coryphoeus. NCBI lineage: Eukaryota > Metazoa > Chordata > Aves > Passeriformes > Muscicapidae > Tychaedon > Tychaedon coryphoeus. The sequence continues at coordinate 355,162 of WBND01000021.1, read as the reverse complement.
TTATCTTCTTTTATGTCCAAGTGACCTGCCCAGTGGATGAGGGAAAGGCTGTGGATGTGGTCTTCCTGGATTTCAGCAAAGCCTTTGATACTGTCTCCCACAGCATGCTCCTGGGGAACCTGTGAGTCCTCAAGTTGGACAAGTGTGCTCTTTGCTGGTTAAAAACCAGCTGGATGGCTGGGCCTGGGGAGTGGTGATGAATGGTAACACAGCCAGTTGGCATCTGCTTACTAGTGGGGTTCCTCAAAGCTGAGTACTCAGACGTGTTTGACATCTTTATCCACGATCAAGACGAGGGGATTGAGTACACCCTCGGTAAGTCCATGGGAGAGTCTAAGTTGAGTGGAAGTGTTGAACTGCTGGAAGGTAGGAATGCTTTGCAGAGAGAGACATTTGGACAGACTGGATCAATGGGGACGAGGCCAATTGAATGAAGTTCAACAAGGGCAAGTGCCAGGTCCTGCATTTCAGTAGCAATAACCCCATGCAGCACCACAGGCTGGGGAAAGGGTGGCAAGAAAGTGGCACAGGAGGACCTGGGGGTTCTGGTCAACAGCAGCTGAGCATGAGCCAGCATGTGCCCAGGTGGCAAAGAGGGCCATTGGCATTCTGGTTTGCATCAAGAATAGCGTGGCCAGCAGTATGAGGGCAGGGATTGTCCTCCTTTACTTGGCACTGGTGAGTCTGCAACTCCAATCCTATGTTCAGTTCGGGACCCCTCAGTAAAAGGAAGACATTGAGCAACAGGACAAGAAGAAATGGTCTTAAGCCGTGCTAGGAGAGGTTCAGGTTGTACATCAGGAAAAGTTCTTCGCTGGAAGGGTGGTTAAGCATTGGAACAAGCTGTCCAGGGAAGTGGTCGAAGCACAATGCCAGGAATCACAATACTTAGTGGCATGGTTTAGTCGACATGGTGATGTTCGATCAAAGGCTGGACTTGATCTTACAGGTCTTTTCCAACCTTAATGCTTTATTATTACTGAGAGCTCTGACACAGTAGCTTTCCTTTAATCATCTGAGCTGTCTGTGTACAGTGGCAGTGAATACCCCAAAGTAGGCTGTCAAGAGTGCAGCTGTATCAAAACCGGGTAACGTAGCAACCCTGGCAGCTGAGAATGTACACACGCACATCCATCACAAGTCTGTAAATTATGACTGCACTCCAACTGAACTGAGATCAGGGGTGCACCACATAAGAGGCAAATGAGTTGGAAGCTGGAGATCATATTTCACTTTTAAAGAAAGAAAGTGAAATTTTGTTTTATCACTGTGGTGGGTTGACCCTGGGTGAATTCCAGGTGCCCACCAAAGCTGCTCTATCCTTCCATTCCTCAGTTTGGCAGGGGAGAGAAAATGTAACAAAAGGCTCATGGGTTAAGGTAAGGGCAGGGAGAGATCACTCACCAGGCACCATCACGATAAAAAAAAGACTTGACTTGGGAGATTAGTGTAATTTATTACTAATCAAATCAGAGAAAGATAATGAGAAATAAAACTAAATCTTAAAAAGATCTTGCCCCCACCCCTACCTTCTTCCTGGGCTCAACTTTACCCTCTATTTGCTCTCCCTCCCTCCCCCAAACAGCACAAGGGAATGGTGGATGGGGCTGCAGTTGGTTCATCACAGGTTGTCTCTGATGCACCTTCCTCCTCTGCAGGAGGACTGTTCACATTGCCCTCTGCTCCAGGGAGGGGTGTCCTCCAGGAAGGATACAGTCCTTCAGGAGCAGGCTGCTCCAGTGTAGGTCCCCTGTGGGGTCACAAGTCCTGCCAGCAAACCTGCTCCAGCACAGGCTATGCCCTGGGCCACAGATCTCGCCATGAGCCTGCTCCAGCTCAGGCTTCCCATGGAGTCACTCCTTGTTCAGGCATCCACCTTCTCCAGGGAGGGTTCCTCCAAGCTGCAGGTGGATCTCTGCTCCAGCACGGACATCCTTGGGCTGCAGGGGCACAGCTGCCTCACCACAGTCTTCACTTTAGTCTCCAGAGGAATCTGCTCTGGTGCTGGGGCGCTTTCTTCCCCTCCTTCACTGACCTTGGTATCTGCAGAGCTCCTCTCACATATTCTCAGAGTTGTTCCTCTCACATATTCTCACTCATCTCTGGATGCAGCAGCACAGTGGTTTTTTCCCCCTTCTTAAATACATGATCCCAGGGGTGCTACCACCATTGCTGATGGGCTTGGCCAGGGCCAGTGGTGGCTCCACCTTGGAACAGCCTGGCATTAGCTCCATCAGCCATAGGGAAAGCTATGATCCTCTCAGAAGCCCCCCTGTAGCCCCCCACTACCAAAACCTTGTCATACAAACACAGTGCAATCACAAAAAGAACAAAAGAAGCAAAATGCCTTTAGATTGTCTTTTTTTTTTTTTTTAAACTCCCAAACAACACTTTATGGAAAAAGAGTTTTGCAGTCAAAGCTACAAATATAATTAGAATGAATCTGGTAACTTTTTAATAGCTACTGTCCTCTTAAAATTCAAAACTGTATTGCTTGTCTTTAAATATTGCCCCAAATAAAAGAAAAAAAAATTTGATACACAAAAAAAGGATTCCTTAGATGGAAGTAAGCATCCTTGTTAGCCAGTTTGAGCTGAACAGTATATTTAATTTATACTTTGTATATATACACAGTTTATCAGTTTTTTCCTACCACCCAAACTGATCTGAGAAAACATAATGAAAGGGATCATATTTTGAAGTACCTTTTCTGCGTATAAATGGACCATAAACCTTTTCTATAAGATTTTATATTTTATTTGCATGAAGTAAAACTTCACATTAGAAGTCCATTTTTTTTCCTAAAGATTTAATGCATGGACTAGCTAACTAATCTGCTTATTGCAGGATTTTGTGGCTAGTAATACTGATATGGTTTCAAATTGAATGCTCATGTTCATGAAAAAAATCTGCTGAGAAACTATTAAATATAAATGTACCACCTTTGTCTCAAATATGAGCTGCAAATTGCTGGAGGCTGGGAGAATATCAGTGTGTAGTTTGCTTAATTTTATGCTCCTCCCTAAATGTCTGATGTTGGGTCCTGCCAGAGACTGTCAATTCTACTGGATTTTTCTTCCATAAGGCCATCCAGGCAGAGTCCATATAGTTACTTCCCTTGCCACAGGAGAGAAAAGCTTAAGTCTAGTGCTCAGCATTGTTTAGATTTGTCCCAACAGATTTTCAATAAAACTTTTAAGCTACTTGAACTGCCTGTCCCTAGCCTAAACACAGTCATTCCTAAAATGGCATCTCACCCCTCACCACTTTCTTTTCTAAAGGGAAGATGAGGTCAGCTTAATTTGCTGGGCTCCACCTGGTGTAATGCCTTGCAAGCAGGTTTTTGTGCCATAGCTAGAAGTGGATGCAAAATAACAATATTTCAATGTTAGTTCCCAGGGAAGATGCACTTAAGTCTGGAAGAAGGAAATTTGAAAATCAATGTGCCATTTAATTGCTTTTATTTCCTCAAATGATTGACCAATGAAAAAGCCATTTTGTTTTTAATGTGGGTTTTGGTGAACCATATCCTGAAACAGATAGAAAGAAAAAAATCACAGGCCTGTAATTTTCTCTCTCTCTGGCTTTGCATTTCTCTGGGACTACTAAATTTTCTAGCATCCAAATTGTTGAAGTGACTGTATGAAAGACAACATTTGAAACTGCTTAACTAGATGTAAATCAAAGCTGTCCCATATTTGACAGTACATTTATTTAAGAAAATCATATGTATATAGTATCTCTCAACACAAATGATATATCAGAATTTTACAAACTGGATTTTTTTCCATCAGCATCCAGATTCAGTCATCCCTAAGAGGTTAAGAAGCTGCCATAACAGCAACTTCAGCTATCACAGGGGCAAACACACACTGGCTGGGACTGTTAAGGCAAATTCCCCCATCAGCACCACTGTCACATCATTTTCACCTGCTTAGAATGTTTTGGGTTTTGTTTTTTTTTATATATCTTGGCCCTTTTTCTTTCCTTATATTGTAAGATTATATTATACAAGCTGTGCTATTTATCTAAACCAGATAAAATGATGATCTCCTTTCAAGCAAGTGAATTTGCCAAACTGTTTTGTGACCTAGTGACAAAGGAGAATCTTGGACAAATGCATGCCTTAGACTTGTGCATATCCTACTCCTTCCTGCCACTGGATTTTTCTGAGATTTCCTAGTTGAGGATATTTCTGTGCCCATGCAGAGGCTGGAATTCATGTCTCATTTCTGTCTCTTCTCTTTGGGGTAAACAAAGTCAAATGGGAGAACACACAGACCAAAACTGCCCCTTTCAATAACATCAATTAAATGATATAATTATAGGTACAGACCAAGCAATTGCAAAGCTTGCAACAAAGAACAGGGATAGACATGTCAAGCAGTTAATTCATTGTGTTCTTTGATGTGAAAAAAATTGTTTTAAAGAATATTTTTAAAGAATTAACTGTGATTAAAATGAAATGAAACTTGAGTTTACTAGATCTGAATAGTCACATAAGTGCTTCCACTTATTTAGAAACCCTCAGTCAGTGGCACTGATTTGTATAAGGTCTACAACAAAAGACATTATATTTCACATGAGAGTTTTTCAATATTTTTTAAAAAATTATTTTAAAAGGTGTTGCAGACAGCATGCAAGGATTTTGCCCTGCTAAGTCCAGAATTTTTTCAAGGTTAATGGCACAAATAACTTTTCTTTCATTAACTTTGGTGTTGAAGAAGAGAATTGTATTGTCTGATACTTGCCATTCAATATTTGTTGTTATCCTGTTTAAGATATTTCAGTCTCTCTAATAGGAGCATAAACAAACTATCAGATTCAGAGCATCACACCATGCATAGCAATTAATGGAAATAAAATATACAGAAAATTCATTGGCATAGCTTGTATGAAATGTCTAACAAATGCAGTAACAGAAATTTGTGAATTTTCTTCTTGTTTTAACAATTCATGAATTGTTAAAGGCGATAAAATGACTCATATACCATGGACTGCTGGAAAAGCTGGCCCAAAACCTATGGTCAGGCACAATTTCAAAGGTTGTCTATAATATATATGATTGTAGGTATGTTTCAGATAAAATGTAAGGTAGTAAGAGAATTATGCATTAAATCTAGTGCATTCATATATATCTGCACACCTCTAAGCTAACATTTACTTCTGTGTCCTGATACTGCCAGGGGATTGTGTCAATTTAGGAAAGCTTATAGTATGCAGAACTGGAGAAAAGCTGCTTTATTAATAGGCCAGGTATGTATGAGGAGATGTTTAACACTGAGAGATGACTTTCAAAAATTTTTCTTGGACTGGAGCACCAGCAAATGGAGACTTTCCAACTAAACCCCGTTTTTCTTGGTGTTTATCAATATAAGTTTGCTTGGCAATTCCTCAGTTGAGATTGAAGGACTCTGGATGTCACTTTCCTTGGAGATGTTTGAGCAACAAATGCTTGTATGTTCTACTGAATCCTCACAGTCTTCTCTGGGTCGGATCTTGTGACTCCTGCTCTTCCACATCATCCTGACAGCTCCAGCAACTCAGTCCCCAGCACCCAGCCTTTAGGAGCTGATATTGAGCAGGATGTGAGGTAGTGTCAGCTTACCTTCCGTGAAGTCATTTGTAAGACTTCTGTATCAGCTCTACAGCTTCTCAGGTTAAAGAAAAATTTTAACAGAGGAATTACTTTGTTGCTCCTCATCCTGCACAGTGGGTGGTACCTGGATGACTTTTAAACTTTTAGACCATTGTCTGAAAACTAAGGCTGCTTACCCTTACAAAAAAATATCTGTTTACTATTTTACTAACATTTATATGCCATGTAATATCTCTCCTGTCATGTTTTATAGGGTCCATTCTGTCTTTTAGAATAAATGTAAATAAAATGACTAAGTTAATATACTTTCCCATTTCAAATGAGCATGGATTTATGCAGTATTCTATTGGAAGACAACCCTGCCAGTGGCAGGAGGGCTGGAATTAGGGCCTTTGAGGTCCTTTTGAACCCCAACTATTCTGTGATTCTGCAAAATTTTCTGCAGAAAATTTTCATTTTCTCTCAAAAGTGCAATGCTTTTTCTCAGCACTCACACGTTCAGGTTATTTTTTTTTTTTTAATACTCTAAGCATGTTCTTCCTCCTTGAGATGGTTGAATTTTCTAATAACACATATTTCTTAAAAATATTAATCCAGAGATGAACCCTTTGTGGTTAAGGTTGCTATATCACTTGTAGTTGTGTACTTGCTCAGGTTTCCTATGGGTTTGCTGTGAGCTTTTTTCTGAGATCTCATCCATATTTTAATATTTTCATCTGTTATCACTTTATAGTTTGGTGTGTCTTTTACCTGATTTTTTCTATTGATTTTTTAAATCAGAGCACTCTTGAGTTTGTAGTCTTGCTTTCTGTCTGATGCTTGTTTGAATAAATCCTGTACACTCGGTGAAGAATATTTCTTTCAATGTAGCAATGTTTTTGATACCTTTGAGGACATTTTCAAGTGTGGATCTTGTGATTAAACGTGTGAGCACAGGAACCCAAATTTTTCAAGCAGAGCATATTGTGAATATTTCAGGTGAAGCATAACATATTTTCCAGTGCCTATGATATTATAATTGAATGCATTTTAGAGGAAAAAATCTGTATGGAAAATACTCACAAAGAGGTTTAAATTCATGAAGGAATTATACTATACAATTTTCATTTGTTATGAGAGGGATTTTCAGGCTTTTCTGTTTGCAGAAACCTAAATATCTTTTTGAAAAGCACTTTTCATCATAAGGCTCATAATTTTTATGTCAAAGATCTGATAGTTCAACATTAAGTCAAAATACCTTTCTTTTCCTTCCAGGATGGCTTAACTTTTATTGCTAATTATTCTTCTAGTTCTTTTGTAATGGAATAGTGCTGAGCATATTCACATCCTATCTCCTTAGTTTTAGTTTCCCTGACTTCTTCCTCTATTTCTGCTGTGTTCAAGGAGTGTTGATGCTCAGCAGGAGAGAGGCTGACTTTGTGATGTGGGGCAGAGGAGTGCTGATGCACTTGCAAAAACAACGAAGCCCAGTGGGCTACTGTTATCACAAGGTTCCCTATTACCCTGATTAATGGGTCCATCTCCACAATGGGAAGATTTGCATGGAAAGACTGCTTCATTTAATTTGGATTTTTTAAAGTGGAATTTTGTGTTCACAGTTTATGTATGTCAGGTAAAAAAGAAATAGTCTGAAGTTCAGCCTCTTACTGCACTTGTAATCCTTTGTCTCTCTGTTAAAAATATTGTCCAGGATGTCAGCTATGACATGGGTATCTGTCTGCAAGGTACCACTGAGAAACCATCAAATGAGATTTGAGGCAGAGACCTTCAAAATGTCAGATTCTCTGCTCTACCAGAATGCCAACAGACCTCTGTGCATCCAGTTGTGTGTGACTTATGTCAAAGAGTGTCACAGGTTAGCATCAATGTGGACAGATGTGGATATCAAAAACAGTTGACCATAATGTCCCTGAGGTAAAAAGAAAAAAGTCATTGAAAATATAATATTAAAAAAAAAATCCTATTCCATATATCTGGGAGAACAGCACACTACTTGCAGTTGGGTACATGGTCCCTGAACTGGTGGTTAGGAAAATAATGAAATCTGTCAATTTGACCAATATTGCATAGGGAACAATATATTGGAGACAAAAGCACAGCAGCATTCTTTGTTACTTAACATTTTTGTGTGTATTTATTTCTGGCACATGGTACTAATCTGGTAGTTTTTAGAAGATGAAACCTCATTCACAGGACGTATTTGGTATCATCTCTAGCCTTTGAGAAAACAGTCATCACATGCTTCCTGTAATCTTCACCTTCTCAAATATGCAGACAATTCAGCAGAAGAGAGTTATTGGGAAAAAGTGTGGCATAAAAGAAAATAACCAATTTTTGGATCTTGTGTGTTTTATGTTGTTCATCCAGTGATTTATGAAGCACTGCACTTGATCTATCCCAGTTCAATAGGGAGAAGAATTAGCCTCTCACTCTCCAACCCCCCTTTCAGACTTTGGCGTCGCTCCTAAGCATAGCATATTAACCAAGAGGTGAGCCTTGCTGCAAGGAGGCTGGACACAGTGCTGTGTGCCATGCCAGCCTTCAGTCTTGATAACCTGAGCAGGTCTATTGGCTCAACATGTCTCTGTGTTTTCCAGTTTCATCAGAACTTGACAGTCCCTTCATCCCTGCAATGCCCTGATCCTCTAGCATTTTGTGATAAGCCTTAAGTCCTGCATAGTACATGAGCTCATTGACAAAATGAGAGAAGAACGAGGAGGATTATTCATCACTCCCATTAAATGTAAATCCTTTCAACAACAGCTTAGCAGAAAAGCAGTGCTACTTCACAAGAAAGTTTACTTTGGACAGATGTGCTTAAAAAGGCTGCACGTTAGTCTTTAACTATGCTGAACAATCCCATTTCCTTCTTTTCTCCTCTCTTTCCTGCTCATGCTTAAGGACCCTGTTTTTCCTAAGAAAACCAGTAGCACAATGCTGGTTTTGCACTGCAGCGACTAAAACTACCAAAACTGTCAAGGCTTTGCATCAGGAGAGGCAACTGACAGGCTTGGAAAAACATGGAGATTGTGTGACACTGACGCATGTCTACAGCCACGGTGTGATGGGCTGCTCCCACAAAGAATGTCCCAGAAGGAAATCAACTCTTGCTGTTCTGCTTTGTAAGTATGACAAGTATCCTGACCATTCCATCTGAAGTCATACTCTGGGAAGAACTTTTAAATCCATTTCCTGTTGGTCTTCAAGGCCCCCAAAATAAACCTGGTGGGAAAAGTACATCATACCTGAAGAAAAGATGATTTCTCTCTGAAACTGGAAATATGTTAGCTAGATTGCACATATTAGCTAGAAAATGAAGGCAGAATTTTAAGATAGGGATCCTAAAAATCTTTGGAATTACTTTCATAGTAGTTAGAAAAAAGTACCTATATACTAACGTACATACTACTGTATGCTACATATGGACTTGCTGTGGTTACAGTTTTCTTCTCATTCTTCCTGACTATAAAACAGCTGGGTTGTTGTTATTAGCCTTTCCCCTTGACACGAGCTAGACTGAGTGATCAAATACTTTGTTTCCATTTATGACTGATTTCATAACTAATAATTTTTTTGGGTAGGAAACTAAGGAGAACATCAAAAGATACCTTCATAGAAAATCATTATATAATTTTATATTGTAATAGCCATGTAGAAAATGTAACAATGGAATATTTTCAGAGTAAATTTCTACTAGCGTATTTCAGAAGGACAGCTTTCTGGTTGATTGCAATTTAAAGCAGACCCAAATACTGACTGAGATGTAATACTCTGCTTTCATTAGCAGATGGGAGAGGAGGTTAATGGTAGTTGGTGCACTGAACTTGATTTCCTGACTCAGCTAAAGACTTCCTCTCTTGCTATTTTACATAACCTCTCATCCTTATTTCCTACATCCTTTTAAAAAGTGGGCCAAAGGAATGCGCAATAAAAGCAGTAATTTCCTCTCTATTCAACGAGATTGACAGCTTTTGCAAAACTCTGTAATTATCAATATTTTGCTGTACCAAGCTTGCTACCAAAGTTAAAACATTCTCCACCATCACCATATATTTCCAAATCTGTTTCAAAATCCTGTGTGAATCTATGGTCAAAGAAATGGAAGTTCCTAAAGAAGTCTTTGCAAAATTTCCCACAATATTTCCCACAAGCTAGAATTATATCCAAGCTTGAACAATTTTCCAGGTTTGAGGTATAGGGTGGAACGATCACAACTGACTTCTTCATTTGACAGGTTTCAACACTTTCCCATGTTTTGGGGCTTATTAAGGTGAACGGCTGCAATTTTCTAGTCAATTTGCATACAGAAATGTGCAAGACACACACACTCAGACACCAGCAGTGAAATGTGAAGCCATGTAAAACTCGTTGTATCACAGGTTGGAAACTCAAGCCCATAATTATATTCATGAAAACAACTGCTTTCCTTGTTTCTTTGTGTGACCTTTTTCAAGTGGGACGATTTTCTAACATGCATCAAATGTCACAGTGTTCTGAAAGACCAAAAATAATCGTCATTCACAAAGGCACTTAAGCACACACCTTTAATGGGACTACACACCTGCTTCAGGCTGTACCTGTGCCTAAATACTGAACCAAATCCAAGGCCTGAGGAGAAAAATAAATCCCAACTGCTCAGACCCTAATTTCCTTCCTTTATTTTGAAAGTTGAGCAATTGAGAACTGAAAAAGTAGCATTTAAAGAGAAAAAGCCTGCATATGATTTATAAGGTTTTCTAGAAGATACATTAGAAAGCATTATGGGATGCAATTAATCAGTGCCTGGATTACTCAAGATACTAAATGCTTTTCTCTTTTCTACTTTCAGCAAGTAAGAGGATAGATCAGGTATAAGTCTGGCACATTTTTCTAACTGATGGCATAATTTTCTAGCACCTTTCCTTGATTTATATTCCTGTGTTTATCCAATTTCCTTTATAACATCATCCAAAGCAGAAACATTAGGTACTTGTTATTTAACCTCTATGATACCTTCAGAAATTGGCAGAACAAAGTGGACTCATATCCTTATTGTTGCTTTAGATGACAATTTGGCAAAACTGAAGGACTGCAACATTCAATTTATTCACTGTTGTTACTACAGAAATATGGACAGTACAATTTTTGCCTTAGAAGAAAAATTTTCCTTACTATCAAGAAAGGTCACCTGAAAAAGGCCTCCAGTTCCCAGTAAAATGAATAGACATTTTGACACTGATGTGCAATGTGAAGAACACTAGTTCCTAGTTCATGAATTTCCTGGTATTGAACTGAGCTGTGCAAGAATCTGGGAACTGTTGGCCAATGTAGCTCATAATTTATTCAGCAAACTATGGAAATTTATACTGGAGAAAGAAAACTCCATTCCCTAGCTGAAGCATTTCTGGTTATCTCACAGCCAGGTCAGACAGTGATTTCACTGTAGTCTGCCCCTCACAACTTCATTTTGCAATAAAAACAAATAACCAACTAACAAAAAGCTCACTGTGAACCCCAAAGACCTGAGGTTTCCACAGGATCAGCCAAATGCTCATTCTTGTTTCACTAAGTAATTTTTCCCTTCCCTATCAGTGTAATATATTTGATGGCAATGTTGTACAACACATAGCATGTCAGAAATACCTTGTAAAACTTGATCCATACCCCCAACATATCCAGTTTCAAGTCTTGTCTTTGTTTTAAAGATGACTGGAGTTACAGGTTGGGATGGGTCCTAGCTATGATGCATGCACCCTTGAAAATATATCTCTTTTACTTGGTGTGTTGGCCTGTCCAGGGACAGGCTGCATTTTGATCTTACCATAGTTTAAAAAGGCCACAGTAAATGTCAACGCAGACAAAAGTTATCAAACTGTGTTAGACTCCTAATGACTTCTCACAGCTCCCACATGTATACAACAGAACAGAACATTTTTGGACTGTCCTTGCACAAAGAAATTTCTAATGTAGAACATATTGTTGCAACAATAAAGATGGTGAGCTGTGTCAGAAGGTCTTACAGCTGTAAGTGAACCAGTGACACTTCTTTGCACCTTTTAGTTTGAGTACTCTCTCACTCAGACGAGTTACCTGAACATAAGCAGAAAATACAGAGCCTCAGAGACATACTTTGAGAAGGCAGAATATGTTGAACCTTGCTGTCAACTTTTACAGCAGTGGTGACTCTATAGCAACAGTACATAGGAAATAGAGATGTGTTGAATCTAAGCTGTACCTGACAGAGCCCCAAAGTAGGAATGACACAAGAATTGTTCTCTCTCACTCCCCATACCCTTGTACACACATCCTCTGAGCCTAAGCCAAACACCACAGAAGTCAAAGAGAGTTCCCTTGATGCAAGGGAGGTGTGCAATGGGTCCAAAAGAACAATTTCTGGGAATTCAATGTGATTGATATATATTAGTTTTGAATATACTATTATGTTCTACTATATTCACAACTGGAATAAAAGTTACATGATCTTTAAAAAAATTAAAAATGCAGTCTGTCTTTTTGCCTTTGGTACTTTGGGTCTATCTAGACTTTTTCTTCTGACTATGAGGGCTAAATCCACCAATATTTGTAAGACCCCCAATAAAACTGACAACACTTGAATAGAAAATCTCCAATGAGAGTTACTCAAAGAAAGTAACAGAGATTTGGTGTACAGGTGGCCAGTATTTCGGACTGTTCTATGGGAAATCCAGTTTTCTATTATTACTAAATGCAGCGGGGGCAATCTTCTGACTCTCAAAGTTAAGTAGTGCCACTTCTAGGGAACCCATAAAGTGTGTTCAAACATGTTCCCAGAATCAAATTTGCAACAGCAGTTAAATGCAGTTTACTCAAGAACATGAATAAACTTCAATATGAAAATCATAATATACTACACTTTGTAGCACTGGTGAGGACGTTCACTAGGACAAGACATACAGGAAAGGAATAGTAAGATCATGCACACTGGATAAGGTGTCATTCTCACTTAATGAATAGTTTTGTCAAATAGAAACTGCTTGCTGACATGACATGGCTGCCCTTCACTGCAGAAGAACTTTCAAGAATATATCTTGGTTGCTTTTTTTTCCAACCCTCTATGAGCTGGTAATTGCAGCCTGAAAAATTTCCTAATCTCGGTCCCAAAAGGATATTGAATAATTTAAGGGATTTATGCAAGTTAAGCCTGGCACAGCAGTAACTAACTTTGCAGACACAGGAGAAAAATAATAGACTTGTCCCTTCTAAGTTCTTGCTTCCCCATGAGAAAATTAGGGTTGTGGATAAAACCTCCTGCCAGATCCTTCCAATCATTCTAAAAATTCTGAAAAAAAAAAAAAAAAAGAATTTAGCAGTCCTCTCTGAAAGATATGAGCATTACCAGAGAAATCCATAGCACACTTCTAGAAACAGGCCAACTGTTAGGTTCTGACAGACTTAGTTTATCTGCTTCACTAGTCCAGGGATGAAACGAGAAAAGTTCATTCTCTGTGTGCCTGGGCTTGTCCAAGCTCTAGAAGCAGCTGAGCGTAACAGTAGCATAAGACAATGTACATTTTTTTTGATAGTCTGTCTTTTGTCATGTTCTGCATAATGCAGAAGCAGAAAGGCACCCTGCCTGGTTTATCTGCATCTATGCCAGATTTGCTGGTAGAGCCTGTGTAGCCAGGGCATGCAATTTTGCTATGTTCTTAGTCTTATAGTGAGGGCAGCAATATCTTGTAATATATTTAACTTCAGGGAGAGATTTTTAATTTCCTGTTTTAGTATTTGGCTTTTTTTCTGGGGTTAGAATGAAAGATATCACTACATCATTACTCTATTTCTTTGCAGAAAGAGAATAATTCCCCTAGCAGGGATTACAAATACCCCTATAAAACATAGTCCAGTGTTGAGATCAGGTTTTGTAAAGCATAGGCTACTGAAAATTTCAGGTTACTGTGGAACAACAAAAAATGATATTGCACGAACACTCAATAAATTATTGCATCTCTCATATCACTTCTTTGATCATGATAAGCTATTTGTCTTACAATAACCTTCAAGCCATGTTCCTCTTACAGCACTCTGTTATCAGAAGCCCAGACTTTGGATTGATGTAATTTGACGTGGTTCTGATGAGATTCTGGGAATCTAATGTGACAAACAGACATGAACAACACAACCCTTCCAGCTAACTAGGTTTGAAAAGAACTAACTAGAGAAAATAAATATCTTGGAACACAAATGATATATCCAAAAAAGCAATAAATAGCCTTGCTCAAAACTATCTCTATTAAATAATGCAGAAAAAAGATCAAAATTAAAAAATGCTAATGAGATTATATGAATTCTTTTAGCTGTGACTATATTTTAGGTACCTATTAATGAATATCAATCTAAGAATTAACACAAACTTAAAATACAAAGCTAACAACATACTAGCTATGTATGTATATAAACCCAGAATATTAACTCTATTTTGGACAATAATACCAAACCTTGAAACTGCAATTTTCTTTAAAATAAATAAACATGTTATAAACTATTTAGTATACTAAATATCTACCCTTAGATGGAATCAATATTGCCAGCTTTGAAAATATTCACTAAAATGTTCTCTTGACGGAAAGGGACTTAAACTACAATTTTGCACATATGCACAGTAACATTACTCTTACTTAAATTATCACTTGTAAACCTAGTGGCAGAGTGAATTTTTATGCCCCTAATCTCTAGCAAAATAAATATTATGGTATTAAGTATGTCCTAGAGACTCTGCTTTCACTGCAGCAAAAATATTCTTGCTTCTTATGTTGACATAGATAACCTTAAAAATAAGAACTGGATATAAACGATCACAACATTTTCACGCAGAGATAAGCCATTCATCTCAAGAAATGGTTAACTCTGCAGATATATTGGTGGTAGTTTAAATGTCTCTATTTTTAATTAAATGTAGAAGGATTTAGATATAGTGTTATTTTCTATCTACTGATATTTGTGTGCTTTCCAAATAAATTTTTGTATGCTCACATATGATGAACGACTCTATTGTTCTCAAAATCATTCTCTTAATATCTTTTGTATTGGTGTTATGCATTGCTAAAGAAAACCTGGAATACTTTGAAAATGGAGACACTGGAATAAGAAATAGAGTGAAATAAAATATAGCAAAGAATAGAGTTCTGCTTCTGATATCTCCTCCTGTTTGAAGTTCTTCAAGGGTTATGCATGTATATATTCACATCTACATCTATTCACACATGCATATACATATATATACATACCTAAGTGTATATAGACAGTTGCAAGCAATGCTGTGTTATGATCCCGTTATAAGAGATGCTTCTGCCCAAATTAGGATGCAAACAAGACCGTATGCCAAAATCAACAGTACGGATTTTATTAAACAGTAAATATGAGGCGGAGAGATGGAAAGAAACAGGAAGAGAGTGACAAGGGGGAAGAGAAAGAGAACAAGAGAGAGAAAAAGAGATTAAGCTGAAGATATCACCAACACATGGATTCCTGTGGAACCCTGCTGGTCCTTCTTCCCCCTGGTCTTCTGAGGTGGGGGTCCCCAAATCCTTCTTCTGGAGGCACCACTTTTACACAGTCCAGGTCCTGGGTATCCACAGGCCATAGACGCTGTTCCCATGATTTGAGATTGCGTGTGCATAAACACTTGCCTCCTTCCCACTTCCCACTGCCTGCCATAGTGGGAATTTTTGTCCAGATGCTAACCAAACATTTACCTCCATTAGCTCAAGAATTAGCTCCTTCCTCTGCAGCATCTGTGCTTATCTCAGGTTCCATTGTGGTGACTTATCTTATGGGAACAGTGTTTTGAAACATGTAACTGCATTCTTTAAGTCTTCACATAACTCTAGAACTGAAAGAAAACTAAAGAAACTGCCATAGAAGATCCACTGCACTGCAGCATAGCCTGCTCAGACAGGGTTTAGACCTCAATCCAATTCACTTAGAAGGGTAAGGAAGTGGGTAGCTCAATACACTTTCTGAAGAGCTCTTTAGCTTCCTTTTCACTGGTGACTCCACACACTCTTGTAAGAGGGTGTCTCATTTCCCCACAGCAGCCCTCCCAGTGCTGTGCTTGGCAGTGGTAGCTATTAAGGTGTTGATACTCACCAGTGTTCTGGGTCCTGCTGAGCAGGGCTGGCACAGCATCAGCCATGTCTCTCAAACATTCTGCCCCTCCATCTGTAGGCTGGGCTTGGGCAAGATCTAGGGAGGGGTCACCACTAGGCCAGCTGACCCAAACTGACCCAGCTGACCCAAACTGACCAAAGGCATGTTCCATACCATGTGATATCTGCTAGATATAAAAGATATAAAAGGAGGAGGAAGTGGGGGACATTTGTTATTTACAATGTTTGTCTTCCAGAGCAACCACAATACATGCTGAAGCCCTGCTTCCTGGGAAGTGGCCAGACACTGCTTGATGACGGGAAGTGGAAAATAAAATTATTGGCTTTTTCTCTCTGCCTGTGCACGTGCAAACCTCCACTTTTGCTTTAGTAAACTGCCATAACTCAACCTACAAGTCATTTTCTACCTTACTTTTTCTCCCTTGCCTAGTTATGAAGGGGAGTGATAGAGAGTCTTTGTGGGCACCTGGCATCTAGCCAGGGGCAACCCACCACAGTGGGTCATGTCTATCTTATCTTAAATAAATGAAGTGCAGTCTTTTGTGGCTTCACAGAACCATTCAGCCTTTGAACAACCAAGGAAATTAGCAAAAAAATTATTTATTGCACATGTAATTAATTTTCTCATTTGGAATATAATTGAATATAACTGAATTTTTTCAGGATTAAAGTTGTATTGACAGGACAGGCAAAAAAACATAGTGGCATGGCTGGAAAAAGTAAACGGCAAACAATATTTATCCCCTCCAATAATCAGTCATTCATTTGATGGGATGAGGTACAAGAATGAGCAATAATGGAGGAAAATGTAACAAAGGACTATGAAAGACAAAACGCTCAAGTGAATGTTATTGCAAGTGGCACTACCACTTCTCTATAAACTATAAAACATTTACCACAAGATTATAGATTTAAGATTCTATTCCCTTGAATGTCACTTTTTCACAACTGACTATTTTTTATTAAATTTTCCAGTTTTATTCTCAATCAATTCCTTTTCATCAAAGACACCAAAAAGAACCAATGGCACAAGTTCAATACTTACAGACTGAGGAAGATTCAGAAAATTTCATATTTTAAAGAGTGCATAATCATGCTTTCAATTCTCCTTTCCTACTTGAGTTAGTAATAACCACTGGCAAAAAGAAGAAAGGGTGTGGCTAACATTTAACTGTAGCTCAAATACTGGATATTTTTGGAGGGCTCAGAGTCAAGAAATTTCAAGATGTAAAAGTCACAGTTGTTTTTATATCAATAAATAACTGCTTAATATCAAGTTAATGAAGGACTGTAGGTAGATTTAGAAAGGGTTTTGTTTCTTTGTTTGTTCATTTGTTTTAGTGTTTATTTTTTTGTAAGTGGCAGCAAATGCTAGTTCTAAGACAGACTTTTTTCCCCCCACCACTTTTCTTTAAATGCTTTTGTCACAGTACTTGATATAGATGGTTATGCTTATAAAGATAAAATGAAAGTGGTCATCAGAATGTATAGTGTTGACAGGCAGAGAGGCCTAACAGGAATACTCTGCTGTAGGAGTAAAAATTTTAATATTTCCAGTTGGTAAGCAATCATCTTGTTTGATACATTTTAAATAAGTCTGAAATGAATTATCTTCTCTCAAGAGCACATTGCACACAGTAAACTTCCAAAACTTCCCTGAGTGTAGCATCTACAGCCAAAAGATTTACTCAGTCATGAGAAAAAATGTATGTAACCTTTAGAAGAAGCATAGTAGAAACATTATGACTTTATAACATGCATTATTCAATAAAAAATTTTCCAGCTCTCCAAATGGCAAAAATCTCCTGTCCACTCTGCAGCTGAAACAAATTTAATTTACATGGTTAGAGAGGTTGTTAAAATATCTGCTTCTCTTATCAAAATTATATACTGCTGGTTAAAACATTTTCAGAAATTATTTTTAGAATACAGAATGTAAGTTCTAAACCTGGGAATACTTCGTACCTGTTGATAATAGAGCAATTGGACAAAAAATCTAAGGTGATGATCAGATTATTCTACTTTTTTTTTACCTTACGTGTACATAAGTGAATGGAGAGGCAATGCAAGGCTTCAGGATTATCAGATTGAATATAGTCTGCTAGATGGATACAATCCCACAAGCATCCTCCCTTCTTCCATTTTAATGATTCAACATTTCAACGCATGAACATGGAAGCAAATATTTCAAGGAAAAATGCTTAATTATAAGGTATTATGTGCATACAGAAACTTCTCAGGCTGCTTGACTTCATTATTACATTAGGCCTGCCCTGGCACACTTTTGGTTGACTGACAGGGTGTATCAGGTTTATGCTGCTCCGTTTATGCAACTCCCAGCATGAGCCTAGACTTAACCACCTATTCAGCTCCATCTTCCCGGAAGATTTTGCCTCAGGATGCAAAGTGCTAGAATTCAGGGTCAGATTACTATGTTGGAACAGTAGAGTATTCCTTGTTCAGGTTGTCTGTGGCTTGGTATCTAGGATAAAGTGGTACATTCATAGGTTTTTAAATACAGATACCTTTCTAAAGCTGCTGGTCAAATATAGTTCACATCAGAGATAACACATTGATACCAGTGAGAATGATTTTGGAGTCAGTAGAAAATCACATATGCAAAGAAAACAATCCATATCAGGCTCTTCAAAGCAGTGTTCCATCACAAATTACCTGTCTTACATATGAATATTACTTTAGTGTTCAGTTCACAGCATAGTATTACAAAAAACTATGAAATTAGGAAATGTGAAAGGGAAACACAAATCACATGGAAATACATAAATATTCACCAGCAAAAAACAGAATGTATTTGATTGTCTAGAGTTGAGGAGTAAAGTAAAACTCAGAATAAGGGACTGTTGAGTAGCTGTTGGAGTGAAGAAATAGATCCTAGCCAAAACTGATCAATAATGGTGTTAGGAAGATTGCCTTTTACACTTTCCTGATGTTTCTCATAAAACTGTGCTGCCATCACTTAAAATGTTGACAAAATTGGAGCCATAAACACAGACATTTCTCGTGATAGACATCTCCTTTTGACTATTGTTGTGAGATATATAACATTATTATATAAAGTGTATGTCCTAATAGAATTATTACATAAATACAACTTGAATACAAAGTATTCAAGTGCTCAAAATAATTATACAATCTCATAGAGAAAAAGAACCTAAACAACCAAGCCACAATATTTTTGTTTATACTTATACATTTAATTTTAAAATCAAATTGAAAAGAAAAAATGTAGTTACATCTGTCGAGGAGTCTTTGTCAGTTGGGCAAATTAATCAAAGATTAATTCTGGATTAAGAAAGTCCCATTGCTTGCCTGTTGAAGACCTGGACTTCTCCTTTCTTGCAGATCACACATCTGGCAGTGGGCATTTGAGGTGCCTATTTAAATTTATATTTTCTCTGATGTCTTGGAAGACAATATAGAAGTCCCTGAGATGAAATGCAAAAGCAACAGTTATTAGAATTTTCAACATTGAAAACCCATGCCTGACACGAAGAACAAGAAGAATGACTAAAAAGACTAAGTAAGCTGGAGTAGAAACCCAGTGGATGAACCCTCAGAATGAGGTGAAGGCTGAGTCGATTATGCAATTAAAGACAGCTTCTTACGGTATACGTGTAAGGAGACAAATTTATACTGCTCTAAAAATCTTAATTATGTCACTGCCAAACTCAAAACTCTGCTGGAGTTTTTGGTCTTATTGTTAAATGAAGAGTCTGAGCAAACTAAGCTGATATTTTTTTCATGACTGCAATTCTCTGCTGTCTGCACAGACAAAAACCTTTGGTTTAGAGCTGAAGATGCCAAGTTAGCTGCTGATAACTGAACTTGCAGGGGGCTGTGGAAATCGTCAGTGATGCCAAGAAAGCCCAGAGTAACAGCAAGCTGCTGAAATTTCTGACAAGATCTGCAATAAAATGACTGCGCATCAATGAGTTTATAACAATGAAATGAGCCACAAGAAGAAACATTTTTCAGAAAGGAAAACTACATTTTATTTAGGAATAAATAAAGTGGCACTGTTTGAAAAGACATCGTATGTTTTTAGTATGGAAATTTTATTGATAAACAGGTTTCTTCCTGCTGACACCTTAATTTTCTTTAAAAGATGGCAGTTCTTTGGCAGTTCTTATTTTCTATGCCATGGAGTTTCAGAAAAACATAGAATTCTGCTCAAGGCATTTTTTAAAAAATTTGACAGCACTTCCAGATTTTATTTCTTTGACAATTTCTAAACTAGTGACCCAATAATAAGAGGGACTATGAAACAAGGCAGTTCTGACAAAGTACACATGATGATTGAATCTGTTGCAAAAGCCATTTTGAAATATTATATTGCTGCTGCACTTCATTTCGAAGCATTTTATTAGTGTATCTACAAATTCAAACCTACTTCATCTGACTTGAACAGTCATATATAGTAGACTGTGTAAATGAAGTTTCTCCTTTTACTTATTTCCTTGCTCATGAGCTCGATACTGCAGAAAGAGATGTGAATGTAATTTATATTGAAACAAATAATTTTTTTCCTATTTTGAAATTGAAATAAATAAGATACAAGTTTTCATTTGAACATTTTTTTTCTTTGTCTTTCTCTTAAAAAAGGCATTTTAGCTATAATAAGGGTCATGAGGTGACCTTGAGCTTTTTTATTTTTTTTTAATATATGATTCTACACCTGAGTTCTCTCTCCTGTGAAGGGGCACACGATAGACTCTCAGTTAACAGGCTGCTAGTCTTGGGGTAATCAGTTTTCCCACCATTTATTTCACCTTATGAATTGTATGTCAATTGCTTTGATTGAAGTATGTGCTCCCAAAGTATGAACTAGTATTTTATCTATCCTCCAAGCACAGAAATTAATTCCAATCAATCTTGGTATATAGACCTTGGATGGAGTTAAGATGGTCTTCACTCTTTCTTGAAACCTACAGGTGTTGCCTAAGGGCAGGTAAAGAATAAACACATTAACAGATGAAGTATGTGAGGTAAAAATTGAGGACAGGTTACAGGAAAATGGATAAAACTGCTTTACAAATGAGAAATCTTTGGCAAAATGACTATGGAAATTTATAAACCAGATCTTGCAAGGAAGCTCAAGCTACTGCAGTGCTGCTAAAGCATCATGAGACAGTTCTATCCTTCCTAAAAAGACAAATTTTCATACAATTATAGAAACACTGAATCATATTATTTGAAAAAGACTCTTAAGATCATTGAGTCCAACTGTCAAAACAGCACTCCCAAGCTCTCCAATAAACCAAGTCCTCAGTCATAGACACTGGTGGAATAGGTCTGGTTGGGATGGACAGGGGAGTGGCGTATGCACTCTGCATATCCAGAGAGCAACAACCTCTGACCCTGGGAAGCACCTTGCTAGGAGAGAGAACATCCTTTTAGATTAGGGCAAGAGAATAGAAAGAAGAGTTGCCTGATGGGAGCTAATATGTTAACCGGTCTGTTACAAATAAGGTTGTGTTCTTAGTTTCGATACGTGGTTGGCTAACTGCCCTTTTCAGATATGGTTCTGTTTCTTATCCTTGTTAAGAATTGGACCCTGCACCCTCTACCTCACCCTATGAATTGTTATGACTTCCTGGTTCCGAGTCCTCGAGAAACGATCCCTTATACTGTGCACAGCTTTTTCATTTTTTATTTTAACCATTATTAAATTCTTTTTTTCCCCTGGATTATTCTTGTTCTGCTCATCCTATTTTTGCCAAGTACCTTCCCAGCTGGACCAATCTTGGTGTCACTGCCCTGCTGGTGGTGACAACGCACGTCTTCCACATGTAACTCCACCACTTCCAAATGCCCATTCCAAAGCTTAGCAACCCTTGCAATGAAGAAATTCTTCATGAAGTACAACCTGAACCTCCCCCGGCACAGCCTGAGGCCATTTACTCTCGTCCTGTCACTGTCTACCTGGGAAAAGAGACACTCCTGCCTTCTTTCAGGTAGAGATCAAAAAAGTCTCCCCTGAGCCTCCCTTCTTCAGGCTAAAAAATCCCAGCTGAGCTTCCTCACCAGTCCTTGCAAGATTGTGCTGCAGACCCTTCACCAGCTTCATTGCCCTTCTCTGGTCTCACTCCTGCACCTCAAATGTCTTTCTTGTAGTGAGGCCCAAAACTGAACACGGGATTTGAGGTGCGGCCTCACTAGCGCTGAGTACAGCAGGACAATCACTGCCCTATTCCTGCTGGTCACAGTATTTTTAATACAGACCAGGATACCATTTGAATTCTTGGCCACCTGGGCACAGGCTGCCTCATGTTCAACCACTGTCGAGCAGCATTCCCAGGTTCTTTTCCACAGGGCCACTTTCCAGCCACTCTGCCCCCAGCCTGCAGCGCTGCACAGGGCTGCTGTGGCACAAGGGAAGGACCTTGTTGAAGCTCATACAGCTGGCCTCAGCCCATGGATCCAGCCTGCCCAGATCCCTCTGCAGAGACTTCTACCCTTCAGTGGATCAACACTCCCACATAGTTTGGTGCTGTCTGCGAACTTTTAGAGAGCACACTTGATGCTACTGTTCAGGTGATCAGTAAGCATTTTGAACACAATTGAGCCCAGCACTGATCCTTTAGGAACCACACTAGTATCCAGACACCAAGTGGGTGCAGCAGCATTCATCAACACTCTCCAGGCCCAGCCATCCAGACAATTCTTAGCCCTGGGAAGAGTGCACCTGTCCAAGCCAAGAGCAGCCATTTTCTCCAGGAGAAACTTGTGGGACGTGGAGTCCAGCCTTTACAAAAGTCCAGGTAGAAAACAAGCACAGCCTTTTCCTCATCCACTAGCTGGGCCACCTGGTCATAAAAGGAGATCAGTCTGGTCAAGCAGGTCTGCCTTTCCTAAGCCAATGCTGGCTGGCCCAATGCCTGAGGCATCATTTGATTCTTTAATATCCTTCCTTTAAAACAACTGAAAACAAGGCACTATGCCTAAAACATAACAGGAGTACTACTCTTCAACTAGGCATGCACTTTAGCCTCCTCAATGTCTTTTTACATCCCATCCAGTGAGGATAAACAAATCCAACAATGGTCTGTGCTGTATTTGTTTGTATCTCCAAAAATGAAAAAAGCCCATGCCCCAAAAAGTGAAAAAATCTTATTTTGATTTTTTCAACAGTTGAAGGAAATCTGGAAATCTTTAGCTTTGAAGTCCTTTCTCACTAAGATTCTCAGTATTTTTATTCTGTGCCCTGAGATAGTCTTATGACTATTGTTTGTTGTCAAGCTTCTAAACTCATGACCATGTAATCTTCAAAGTTATCCAATTGACTGGAAGGCAAGTGCTGTATTTCCCTTAAATGCTGATTTGCCTTTTCATGAGACACAGGTATCCACAGTCCTTTAGGTTACACTGGATTTGTTAGTCTTGGACATGTAAAAAGATACAACAGAATGCCAATGTTTTTTAAAATGTCACGGCTCATGTTATACCCTTTCCAGACAAACAATATTTATTCTGTGCCAGGATAAATTTTGACAACTTTGACATCTTTTTTAGAACATTACTCGGTTTCTGTGAAGGTTTTTTTATCAGTCTGTTCATTTATGTACACCAGTGTGATCTTTTTCCTTCATTTGGCTTACTTGAACAAAAGGTGAATTTTAGAGACATGGAAGAAATAAAAGAGCAGGACTTTTACATAAAGGAATCAAATGGATTTACTTTTTAACAGTGGGGTATCAGTGGTATTTAGTCTATTTGTTTCAGTAGTTTTTGTTACTTTTTTGTTTGTTTTGTTTTTAAAAGAATCACTCTTTTCATTGGACAGCTAGAAAAAAGCCCAGAAAAACAACAAAGGATCAAGAACACATCATTTGTACCTGAGAAGCAGTTCTGATGGAGCCTAAAATTGATTCCACATGAGGGATTAGTATACACTTAGTAACTACTTTTTGGATGGATTTCATAGTGCTTTCCTGCAGAATTTTTATTAAAATGAATAGATGGGAGGCAACAAGAAAGCCTTCTAGGGAAAGACTAGGTTGGTATTAGCAAATTATTGTTTGCAAAATAACATTCTGCAACCTCCCTGTTGTCTCTCTGCACTTCACATTTGGATGTTAAAGCTTTCTAAACACTAATATTTCTTTCTTCTGTGACCCTTGATTGACAAGATTTCCTACCATTTTGCATTTGCTGTAGCTCATGTGCCAAACCAAGAGTAAAATTATGTACATTGCTTACCTTTTCAATAATTCTAATGAAACACCATAATTTCATTTTAGAAGAACCAGCATGACAACAACATAGTTGATGGCAATCTCTTTTGAATAAGAAGCCTGATTTCATGCACCTACAAGAGCAAATAATGGAAAACAACAACACCAAGAAAAAAGTCCAATGTCACCCTAAAGTCAATAGATGTGAGACATCAGTATTAAAAGATTTGTTCCTTTATTCCTGCAAAGGACTTGAAGTAATTGAATTATTACAATGAACAATCTCAATAAATCAGCCCACACTTCAGAAGATAAAAAATATTTCATTATATTCCCCAATGTGAATTCTTATAAATATGAATTTGGAATTTTAATTCCATAACTTAATGATTTTTTCTTAGGCACAGGTTGTTTTACAAAACAGAATAAGAAACAAAAATATTTGCTAATATATCTCTAATAAATGACTACCAAAGAAGCAATAGGAGGCTGACTGAAACTGAGTCTGATTGCTTTAAAATTACTCCTGAATATTTGCAGCAAGCACCTTGCAGCACATACCCAGCTCTCAAGATTATAATAAAGTTTTCCCATTGTCAGTTCTGTAGCAAATATTATTTTATATTGAACTAGTATGAAAAAAACATAGTTTCTCTTTA
>WBND01000021.1:294101-330546 GCA_013398595.1 Tychaedon coryphoeus | reverse complement strand
TTTTGTTTTGTTTTTTTTAAGTAAGAAGAAAACTAAAGTAAATCTCTGATCTGAATGGACTTTCTTTTTGTCATCTTCTCTTTAACTTCAGAAGTAGCTGGCTACAGACTTCAGATAGCTGATCCAACTAGCAAGTAGAACTAGAAGAGAAACATATAAAAGGGACCAAATCTGATACCCACAGTAAAAAAAAAATTGTATGAGGAGAAAAATAAACACTGAGAATCTTCTTTCTGGAAAAAAAATGAACTGGTAAACAATATTATATGGGTCTGTAAAATCATGGTTGGCTTAGGAATTGCCTCTGATATCCTATATCACTATGACTCATAATATGAGAAGTTGGAAGTACACTGGCCATCTTACCAGATTTAGGACATGTATTTAACAGCAAAAGGAGATGTATTTTCATACAGTTTGTACGGTGTAACCGTGTGTCACAGAACATTTTAGAGGTAAAACAAAAGAAAATAAAATGTTCAAAAGCTGGGAAAATTAAATTAAATTTACAGTTATTGATGTTTTTAAATGTTCTTTGATTCAGAGGTCCTCATATTGATGCATCATAGAAGCTAGAATTATGTCACATTGGGGAAGGCTTAAATATTAAACTCCTTGAATATCTGCTTCTATCTGCTGTTAGAGGAAACCTACTGATATTGGCGGACCTGGGGTCCCATCTCTCTGGAAGGGTAAACATGGTTAGACTTCAACATTGAAAGCAGTATGTTCTTTTCCTGGTATAGGAATGTGTTTTAGGGTGGTTAATTTTTTTTTTTTTTTTGACAGACAGAACCTAAGATTTTTTAGCTTCCCTTGTGACAGCAGGGAGCCAAACAACTTGAACAGAAAAGATTGGGCGCGTTATTAGGCAATTTATATTCTTAATCCTTATCTTATCTTGCCTAAAAATGTGACAGTAGCTATACAAGGAATTTTGCTTCTTAAGCCGCCCAAGTCAATTATTAGTTCCTCAAGAAACCATTCATATAACCAATTCCTGTACCAAGAACACAAAAAACACTGCAAATTTATTCTTGCACCTCTTTTCATGTTGAAATCACTTGAGGAAGGACAGTGATGATACACGAGTTTTAAACTGCTTTTCATATCAGTTCAGTGTTTTGCTTTGCCTGACAATAGAATTTCATTATATTACAATAAAGCTTTAGTGCTGGTACAACTGGTTCCCGCTGTAATTTGCTTGTTTCTCTTTTGCTGCTTCTTTTAAGAGTGTCAAAAAAGCAATTTTTAAGGCTAGACAGCATAACCAACTACATGGTGAAGCAAAATGCTTCCGGCCAAGAGGAAGGGTGTGTGTGACTGTTGATTAGTGCTCCTGAGAGGTGGGCTAAAGAGTGAAAATATAGTGCTGTTGTCTGATGTAAGAGAGTTACCTCAGGAAAATTGTGGTGGGGCAAAAATGACATGTTTCAAGCAACCTGCAACATTTATGAAATGTGCCTGATCTCACTGCATTATTACGAATATTTTCTTGTACACAGGTAACAAAAGGAGATTTGTACAGAAATGTCTCAGCATGGCATGGTTGCAGCTTTTAATGGTTTGGAATCCTTATCAGCTAGTGAGCTTTGGAACTATTGGGATTTCAGCAGAATAACAGTTCCAAGTCAAATGAGGAGACTCTAAAATGACCTCACACAGGGCTGTGTAAGCACCTGTAACACATCACTGAGTGATGTGATGTGATTCTGCATGTGGTCAGTCAGCTGGCAGTGATCACTGTAACTCCACTGGCAAAACAAGGACTGGTCAAATCTTCATCCAAATGCCTCTTACCAATTCTCTGATGGGTTTAAGGTTTATATTTATGCCTTATACCACTGGATAAGTATTAAATTAAATATTCAAAGAAAAACACGAAGAACTATTCCACTTCGTGTTATCATGGATTTGTTCAATGGCCTCAGAATCCCAAAGTCATTTTCATATTTGCTGAAAAACTGATTAGCACCTAATTTTGGAGACAAAACCATCTCTCCACAACACATTGGTTTATCAGATTCACGGAGCTGATTTATTTTAATATCATACATATTGCAAATTACCTTATTAGAGTACACAACTGGGACAAAAACTGAATTAAATGGATCTTTTCAAGTTGTGGCTCCTGTCTTTAATATACAGGCATAGTCTTTTTGCAAGATATCAGCTTATCAGTGATGGGATTGGAGTCAGGGGGGCTCAAGTCAGTGAAAATGCCAAAAGAAATGTCTTAAAACATTGAGTAAAAAGCTAATTCCATAAAGGCCATTAAGAAACCATCCTCCAGATTTTATATTCCTTGATGTTATTAAAATGTTACGCTGCTCAAAATAGAACCAAACTTTTATAAACCAAATATATTAATTTTCATGTTCCTATAGATAATTATGTCTTTCTTCATAAGCATACTTCCATTTGCTTCGTTATATAAATTAAGACTAAACTCAAGTAGCAGAACAGCAGTATTTTCAAAAACTTATGCTCCAAGATGAGTGGCTGGTGAGACAGCAAACAAAAATAGAATAATACTTACCAGCTCATCTCTCACATTAATCATATTAAAATAGACTAATAAATAAATACATATTTAACTTTAATAAACTAGAATGAACAGAAAGCCAAAAATGGTTATGAACATAGTGTAAAAAAGAAAAAAAAACAACCAAAACTGTAATGATGTAATTAAAAATTCAGAGAACTATGGGCTTTTCTTTCCCCCAGCTGCCCAGGTTCATCTTATCAACCATATCAGTCACAGTATTTATGAAATGACTCTAGCATGAGTAATAACTGAGCTTGTTCAGAGCTGGTCCTTATCACCAAGTCATTAAAATCACCTGAAAGAGAAGTTTTGTACCTGATTGTGCATCTTTGATGGAAGGAAAGAGGAGAGTATTATCACAACGGCAAGCAATTTAGTAGAGAAAGAAAATCGTTGAAAGAAGGTGTTATTTAAATAATAAATAGTTAAACTTCTAGTTTGACTAACAACACTCAAATGAAAAAAAGCATCTGTCTGCCATCAACTTACATTTTTGTGTTAGTGTGGTGTGATGATTGGTAGAACTGACACATAAAGAAAAAAAAAATAGTATTATTTTACCCAAAAGCTAAATTTATGAGGGATGGTTTTAGGTGTCATGTATCTGCTCCATGCCCAAACTGTGTAATTTGGATTTTAAAATTGCACAGCTACACTTAAACATCTTCTAAAGTTCTGTCCGTTTTTAATCGTGTTAGTTCATTCTGGCAATGCTTTCCGCTGCAAGAAATATTTCTGGGGAAGCACAGCACATCTTCAATAAAGAACTGCAACATTAAAAGGTGTAACTGCCTTAAACACTGAGTCCAAAGTATCAACTATTAAAATAGTCTCGACTACTAAGGAGATAGAGACATTTCAGTTCTGCGTGGTAGAGTAGAATAACCTGCATGGCTACTGTGACCAATACATGAACAGCAGATTCTAAAGTGCTATTACTAGATTCTCCCTTTGTAGAAGAAAGATCAAGGACTCTTAGTCCCCAGCCACAGGTGACTTGATTCATCCTGCTTAACTTCAGGCCCTTCAAGAATGCCCTTGTCTGTGATTTCATTCATAATCAATGGTGAGAATCCAATACCTCCAGAGTAAAATGTTGTTCAGTTAAAGATTTAAATCATCTTTTGAAGGCATCTGTTCCTTTTCATTGACTAAGGTGACGAAACTTCTGACCTAGATGCTTCAATTAAGTGCTTAAAATTGAGTAAATCTAGGTGGCAAAAGATCACAAAAAACCCTTTTGCACTGTGTCTTGTACAGCAAGAGTAAGAAAAACTTCTGTTCAGATTACTGATGTTCTTGGGGAGATAATGAGCTTTATCTTCCTGCAAAGACATTTGCAGTAACATCTGTCAAACCCTGTAGGGTGGGTTGACCTTGGCTATCTGCTGAACATCTACCCAGACTCTCACTTCACCTTCCTCAAACATGGTAGGGGAACAAAATAACATGGGTGAAGATAAAGATTGGAAGATTGATTGACCAGTTATTGTAATGTACAAAGCAGATTTAACATGGTCTGTTCAGTCTGAAGGAACCTGAGGGGATACCTCGTTCCAGTTTACAGCTCCTCCATGAAGGGAAGAGGAGGGGCAGGCACTGATTTCTTCTCTATGGTGACCAGAGACAGGACATGACGGAATGGCCTGAATATGAGTCAGGGTGGGTTTAGATTGGGTATTAGAAAAAGGTTCTTCCCCCAGAGGGTGGTTGGGCCCTGGAACAGGACACTGACCATAGCACCAGCCTGAGAGAGTTCAAGAAGCATTTGGACAATGCTCTTGGGCACATGGTGTGATTCTTGGGGATGGTCCTGTGCAAGGCTAGGATTTGGAATTAACAATCCTTGTGCTTCCCTTCTAACTCAACATATTCTGTGATTCTGTGACTTTGGGAAAATTAATTAAATTTATTGCCAATAAAAAAAATGTAGATTTTGAAAAACACAAAGACACTTCATCCATCCCCCTTTTTCCCAGGTTGAACATCATTCCTCCATTCCTGACTCCTTGTCCTCTCCTCACCCTGCCCAGCATTGCAGAGGCAATAGGGAACTGAGGCTTGCAATTATGACAATTCCTCTCTGCCACCCCTTCTTCCTCACCCTTTTCCTCTGCTCCAGTGTGGGCTTTCCATGGGCTGCCACTTCTCTCAGGACATGTATACCTGCTGCATTGTTGGGTCTTCCATGGGGCTGCAGTGTGGATCTGCTCTCTCCAGCAGGGAGTACTTTCTCCTTTTCCTCTGACCCTGGTGTTCCATTTGCTGTTTCTCACTGTTTTTGTTCCTTCATCCTCTGTATGTGCAAAATTTTCTCCCTTTTCTTAGAGATGTTTTCATTGTGGGACCTAGCCATGGCTAGGGGCTCAGCTATCCCATGCAGTGGAGTCTCACAGAGCTGACAGGAACTGGTTGTTTCTGACATGGGACAGCCCTGGCTGCTCCTCTTGGAGGCCACAGCTCTCCACTGTCCTTGCCATGCAAATCGATTACATGCCCTAGGCAGACACAGTTATAATTTGTGAGTCATTATGAGGTTACAGATAAAAACTTTGTATTGCTCTGGAAAGGAAATAAATGAGTGAGGTGTAATATTTTTCCCATTAATTTTCTCATGGAACGTTCAGTTTATTGTAAAGGTAAGAGTGTTCATTCTTGCAGGTGGGAGTTTTTAGTTCTGGATAAAATAACTATCTAATTTTCCCAAAGGACAGCTCTCAGGATGTAGCACTGAGCTGAGGGTATTCCCTGTGCTGTTAAACAGGCAATTACTTTCATCGCCAGTTTCCAGAACTGATGAGCTTGTTTCTTTCAAAAGGATGTTCAGATACTCCAGGGATTCAGTCAGATGTGGATGACAACTCCACCTAAACCTGCCATGTTTATGTATAAGTGTTTTTGACTACAGAACTACTTTAATCTGGAGTGTATCTGAAGTCTATCTAGGAAAGAAGAAGGTGCTGTATAAACTTTTGCATCTATAGATATGAAGTGCAAGTAAAATGACTGAAAAATGTTTTAGGAAATGAACTGTCTCAGATAATTAATTTATATGTGGGAAAAACAGGATAGGAAAGTTCCTCTCCAAGATAAATAATATGGGTAAAGTATCAGCAAATAAGTACCTATTCCACAAATTACGAATGTTTTTTGCTGCTGTTTGCTTTTCAATTTTTTTTTAACTTTTGGGTGGAGTGTTGAAAACAATTCCCTTGCTCCTCCCTCCTATTAAAAAGAAAGAAATCAGTCCAGCCTTTTTTCTGCTTCTCCAGAGTGTCTGTTGGTCTCAAGACTTCTGGAAGAATCTAAAACTCGATGCCTTTCTTCCTGCTGATATGGCCAACCTCTAGGTTCTTTTCCAATTGCTCTTCTTGATTTTTATGGTCCTTCTGAAGTTTCACGAGGCTCATTTTATCATACTAGAAAACATCTCTGATAATGTCTGACCTACATACCCTGAAGTTCAGACCAACTGTAAAAGTGGTTATGAAAAGCCTTATACTCTTAAACTATCACTCTGCTAGTACTGACAAGAGGACTTGAACTTTTCTTGCATTTGTGTGCTAATTCAGTCAGAAGAGTGAAATGAGACTAATGGAGCCTAATTTCAAAAATGCTGGTAGTTTGATTTATCCCTAGTTGTTACATAATATGCAATTAATGAAACATAATCAAAGAAATACATCTAGGAAAGAGCCAGCTCCGGTTTGACATGCAAAGTTTGTGATCCCTAGCTTATTACAAAGAAATTCCCCCTTCTAAAATGAATTAATGCAGATGCAGATGCATGGATTTCACAGAGTAAGCAAACACCGTTCTCAAATGTGCTACGGTAATGACTGAGCCTCTTTTACAAGAGCTTACTGCTGTCACGTGCCTCAGCTGAAATCTTTGGCTGTTCAGCTCCTGCTTTTAGGTGTTGAATGTGGTATGTTCTTAAGATTAGGAGCTGTAGAAACAATGGGAAAGTACACATGTAAAAATAACTAGATGAGATTTTTTTTCAAGTCTTAAAAAAACATGTAGATGTAATACTTAGGGACATGGTTTAGCGATGGATATGTCAGTGTTAGGTTAATGGCTGATGATCTTAGAGGCATTTTCTAACCTCTATGCTTTTCTATGATTCTCTAAGTAAACTGCAGTTCTGGTGCTGTTACCTTCTTCAGAGTGGTCTTTGATTTTGCTAGCTCTTAACAGATGCAATAGAATTTTCTATTTCTGAAAACATTCATCTCTGACTTCTTTAGAGATCATAGATGGGATGAGAAGAATAATTAAGACCTTCTGTCTATTAATTTGCTCTTCATCTGATTATCACTGTCAGTTACATCAATGTTAAATTCTTGATAAAATTCATCTGATTTTACTCCCCGCTGTGTGTTTATGTTAAACATTAGGGTTTTTTACTGCACTTTTTTGCTGTGGCTCTTTTGCGAGATTTTTCAGCATCCTGTGGAAATCACTAGGAAACTAATGGTGATCCAAGGAAATTTTCTTCACACATATTCATTCTAAATATCAGGTCTTGGAAGCACCAGAAACTGGAATAGAAATAAAGAACTATTTGGCCTGCATTTCAGAAACCTGTGTACTGATGATGACAGAAAAATATAGATGGCAGAGCTGACTCCAAGGCTCATCCTCTGCCAGCTGGGCTTATAAACAGGTTACAGACTTCTTGAATAAACAATGTTGAGAAAATCTGTGAACCAAATGTCCAAATAACCTGAGGCTCAGTTTGACCAGTGAACAAAGATAAATTCTGAAATTCTGTTCTCAGTTGAAAGATGGAATGAAACAATTTTTCCTGTGGTTTTAGCCACCTGTGAGCATGGAATAAGCTTCTATTAATTCCATTGACTGAAACAGAGTAATATCAGATTTATTAATGCTGTTCCTATGAAAACAGCTGAGGAAAACTGTTGACAAGTGACTAAATGACCCAAGAGCTGTGACTGTGACAAGTTTTTCTGAATTAATCAGTTACTAATCAGTTGTTGAAGTAAGACTGTATAGAGTCTGCTTTTGCAGGTATGCTCAACCAGTGAAAATAATTTTATGAGGGCTCTTTAATTGCTCACTTATTTATCTTCTGAAATAAGATGCACTCTACCAACCACGATTAGATAACAACAAGAGTATTGCTGGATTATTTTTCAATTTTAGTTACCCAGAGAAAAATAATTTTATATATATATATTTGTCACAGAGGGGGAAAAAACAGGGAAGAAAAATTCCCCCCCAACAGACTAGAGAGAAATCAAAGTACCAAATGAAAAAACAATGAGAAAAAGTACATATAATTCCTAGGCTTTGTAATTTAATGTACTCTGGGTTGCTTCTCATGTTCCCAGAAGAAAAAAAAAAAAAAAAGAACTGCTTAGCAAGAGTGATTGTTCTCTGATCTGTGGTTCTTGGATGGGAAAGAGCAGACAGACAAAATGTGCATTCTACCTCA
This sequence comes from Tychaedon coryphoeus, assembly GCA_013398595.1. NCBI lineage: Eukaryota > Metazoa > Chordata > Aves > Passeriformes > Muscicapidae > Tychaedon > Tychaedon coryphoeus. The sequence goes on along the minus strand of WBND01000021.1, from coordinate 322,537 downwards.
AAGCAAATGACTGATGAAAGTATTCAAAATTTCACTGGTCTCTGATGAGGATTCACATAGGCAGATATTCCAAAGAGAAAATTTATTTTTCCTTTAAAAAGGCATCACTTTGAAAAGCTAAGCTTCAACCTTGTTCTATTGTCTTGGGTTTAATTTTCAAATTAAAACCCTAGTAAGAAAAAAATTATTTTCCTCTTGGATGCCTCAATATCTCCCACTGTCACACAAAATGCACTCTTCTGTAGCCTGAAGTCAGACCAAGATAACAATTATATGCCATAGTGACTTATTATCTTGAATGCTGGATGCCTGACAATAGTGCACCCAATGCTTGTTACAGTACCTTGTATTCTGTGCTTCAAGATATTGGTGAATGCCTTAACAATAGCTCAAGTCTTTACCAAATGAAGAGTGCTTTCCCTCTTGGTTGCTTTTGACAGGGCAATGTTTCTATATTTGACATTAAATAATAAAAAAATAGCATTTGTCACTCAGTCTCCTTTATCCATGATGGTATTTAAGTGTTTTAATTACTACATGATGGACCTAAGACAAAAACAAAGCCAGAACAACAAACCAGCAACTTTTTATATTCAAGTTTTGCGGTTTTCATGTGTGTATGTGTTTAAATTTTAAGTTCTTTAAACATAACTTCTAAGTTTTAGAAATCTTAGAATGCTTTTCTAAAAAGCAAGAGACACAGGAATAGATAGAAGAAAACGAGACAAAATCAGCAATGTTAGAATAAGAATTTAAGCAGATTCCCTACAATGTACCAGAATAGATGGCATTTGACTTTTGCTTAGAGAAAAAATATTCACAAAGCATTGCTTCATCTTGGAAAAAATGCTACAGCTCTGAAATCCAAGTTTGTTCTAAATAAAAAGTCTATCTAGAACTTGAACACTGGACAGATTCCTGGATGGGATTACCCTGATAAGGGGCTGTGGGGGGGGGAAGAAAAAATATCTTTAAGAGACTGGAAAATTCTCATTTTCACAGAAACATGAGAAGATCTTTAAAAGGCATCATTATCTAAATAATGATATCAAACCAAAGGAGAGGTTAGAGTGCCTACACATGTCCGAGGTTCATTTCAGCCAACATATTAATGTGATTTTGCATTACTACACCATTTAAACTTAGATCGAGATTACCATTGTTCTTGTCTGAAATGCAGTTATTACCCTAAAGAACAAAATCATAACTTTTTTTAGGTAATAAATTTCAGTCATTCTTGGCAGAGAAAGATGCCCAAATTTAGGTTGGTAGGTGTTTAAATCAACTTGTGTTCCTCTCAGAATTTTTTTTCCTATCTCAGTATCCAGATTTTATGATGGCCCCAGAACAAGATTTGCTCTTGGACTGATGCTGTTCAGATGCAATAATGCTTTTGCCTTTGAACAGAGAGACTGCTAGCCTTAGAACAGAGATCAGATTTGTTACTAAACGAGAGCTCAACACAAAGATCCAACATGCCAGATTCTCTCATATCAATTCTCAAGGTCAAAAATGATGAGAAAGGGAGTTTTTCAAATTATTTCTCAGCTTCTCAGGCATTATGCAAAAGTGCTGAATTGTAAATGACAGCTGATTTGGTGATGTTTGCACATGAGAAAAATTATTCTGGGAAATCAGATTATGAACATTATTGATCCCAAGGTCTCTAGAATATGTCAGTGTTAAAATCACAGCACACTGAGCTGAATTTATCATACATTATTTTCCATTTTATCTTTTTCCTAGCAGAATAGTCCTTTTCCTCTTTACTAAAATATGCCATTATTCTGCAACACACTTTCTTGCATGTGCTAGAAGCATCTCCTTATAATGTGACACTCAAGTTTTCCCTAAGAAAGAAATAGTAATAATCCGCGCAATTTCAAGGAAAAGTGTAAATGTCAATTATGCAAGAATTTGGCAAATATCTTTACATCTGGAAACTTTTAGGGATAGAAGAGGAATCATTGAGAGATCCTCTCAGCAGAGTCTTCTGAGTATATTGTGATTTGAAACAACTGCAGAAAGGTGTTTTCTTCAGTCCCATCCAGAAGCAGCTGGGAAAACAGGAACAATCTGGAGTTACACATATAATAAAAATATATCATGCTCTTTCCGGAAGCAATCACCAGTCACAGCTTATCCTGCACCCACTTACACTGCAAAACTGATTGGCTTAATGTTAAAACTCTTGCCAAATCACTATCAAAATATTTATATTTTCTCTCCACAAAACTGTCTGTGAAGTATATTTCAGCAGTTTAATGTAGATTGTTCAAAAAATGAGAACATGAAGCACTGACAGAAAAGATGAATTCAGCTCTAATTACTTTGTCGTGTTGCTGTTATTCAAGAATTATGTTGGTCTTATGACAAAATGAGAATAGAGCATAGAACAAAAACCTGTTATTTCTATTTTCAAGCCGTGAACTGAATGCTTTCTCACCTGTATTTTTTAGCATGTAGTCACAAATGCTACCTCTTTTCCTGAGGATGATGAAAGAACATCTTATTTCAATCAGGACATGCAAATTACAAGAAGGGAGACTATTTAGCTAGGAGTATATTTCCAGGAAAATTAAAAAGTTTTCTAAGGTCCTGGGGCAGTCTGAATTCAGTAATAAAAATAATTAGAGCCACAGATTCCAAGTAAATAGAGTTTAGTTACCCATAGGATTTTCAATGTTGAATATACCCAATGGATAATAGCCTCAGCTTCTAATATAATCATTTTGTAAATATTTTTTATATGGACAGCATAGAGTAGGGTCATTCACAGCTGATGATCTTTCTCTCAGATCTTGAAAGAAAGCTAGATTTCAACCTAATGTTTCAGGTAATACAAAGCTAGGTATGGGTGCAGTATTGCATAATCTAAATTCTCATTAATCTAGCAAAATTAACTGCTATCTATGCATGTTGTGCCCAGCTATGAAGGAAAGAAAATTCTTCAGAAATACTTCAACCAGGTGTTAAAAGACTTTTCAAAGTGGTGTATAAGCAACTGAGCCTAAACTTTAAGGAGATATGGTTTCTGAAAGTGTTACCTTAAACCCTCTTTCATAAAATATTTTTTCAACCAAACCAGACATGCAATTCTATGTATAAACATGAAATAATTTTGCATCAGTAGCCCTATAATAGCATTGCATTAATTTATCAAATATGTTTTTGATGATTCAGATACCACTTGTAAAGAATATTAAAGTATTGGACAGCCAGACAGTTTTTTATGCTATAAAACTACAACCCCCAAAACATTAGAGGAAAATATAATTCCTTGCTAAGCAAACTGTTCCTCCTGGACATGTTAGTGGTTCTAATTTCTTTGCTCTCTGTATATATTGCATTTAAGCATCTGTAGATTGTCTCAAGGCCTCATTGCATAAAGGAAAAGCCAAGATATGTAGCTAAAGAGAAATCTTTACCCCTGACATAATTGACATTATCTCAGGAGTATGTGAACTTGATCTTAAACCATACCTTTTCCAATGGATCTGTGTCTGCACACACTGCAATCTGTGGCAGAGGGGTTGAGTTGTCTGTAGCCCATGGCCCAGTTTTGTAAGGCACAGTTATGTGGCCTTGGCTCAACTTGACTGAAAAATTCTTGAGCTGTGGGAGGATACAGGCTAAAGCCAAGACTTTCTTCTTGAGAAAAAAGGAGATAAAGATAAAAGTGAAATTTCTGAAATGGTAGTATCAACTTGGGGAATAAAAGGAAAACAGTGACATGAAAAGGGCTGAAATTCTGAAAAGAACCAATGAGTCAAAAAATGAGAACTCAGAATGATCAAGAATAAGCCTGTTCCAAGGACCATGGAGGACCTAACACTTGTCCACATCAATAATAATTATCTGGACAGCAGAGACTTATCAGATGCCTGTACTGGAGATGCTGAGCATACTCATTTTAGTCTAGTTACTCCTAGCTACCTGAGCTGTGTATTTATGCAGTGATTAATTGATGTACATTTAAAAACTGTGAATGTACAATCTCTACTTATAGAGCCTCTGCACATGGTTAAAGAGAGACAATAAATTAAGAGTTATATTTGCATGATAACTTGAATTCTCAATGAATATTGTGACTAGAAGAAGTACATCAGCTTATGGAAGAAAACATCTGTTTTTTGTGTTAACAAGTAGCGACAAAGTCAGAACATTAATGTTATATGCAATGAAAATTCTAATTTTACACTCTAAACCTTGGTCTCAAAGCACTTCATTTTAACTCTGTATATTGATATACAATATCCATTAGTTGTAAGAATTTGACTTTTATAAATCTCAAAAGAAAGTAAATTAATAATAAAAAAATAATAAATGGAGGGGAGGGGGGTCGAGGGAAAGCCAACCCCAAACCAATGCAACTATGACTGTATATTGAGTTATATAAAAATGAATTCCTATAGCTCAAATGGTTGAAACTTGCAAGTACCAACTAATCCCTTCCAGGGAGCCTCCAGCAAGAATTCAGTAAGACATGAATTGGTTTAAGCAAAGGTGATTTTAAAACAGAGGAATGTCAAATAAACATGCAGTAATTGAGTGAAGATTCCCTGGACCTTTCAGGAGCCCCTGTTAAGATGGTATAATAACATGTTCTAACAGCTGCTAGTCATTAGTCTCAGCTCAATCTAGTGTCTTTGAGCCAGGAGCTCTAGAGTCCTGAACTTAGTCTTTCCTCTGCTATCTAACCATTAGGAAATCTAATGAAAGGCACATAAGTCCATCTGCCACCTATTCCAGTCTCTGAACCAGTCTTTATAGGGTTTTGAAATTCATGTGGAAGGAAAAGGTTTTTATTTTTTCTATTACCTTTCTATGTAAAGCTGTATATCATTCACTACTAAGCTCAGCAGCCTTTAAAAACACCATGAAAGCATTTAAAAACACCATGATTTTCCTCCCTGAAAGGATGTGATCCTTTGTTAGCAAATGTTTTGAAGTGGAAGAGGATTGCATTGTTGGGATTTCTGGTACCTTGATCTGAGGTCTGAGAGCTGGAGGAAAAGTTAATTCTAATGAAACAAAAATCTTTGTCATGTTTACCTATACTAATGTTTAAGAAAGACATACAAGCAAAGAAAACATATTAAGTGGCTGATACCTTGCCTTGTCAAAGAGCAACAATTTTATCATTGTTTTTTTCAAATGCTGGAACAAAGACATTGATTTCTGAGACTTTGCTTCCCCCTGAATGAATATACTTTTTTTTTTTTTTGGCATAATTTTATGAACAGCTATAATCAATACACAGATATGATCAATTTTCTTTTTTTGACATTTATCAGTCCACAATAACCAGATAGGTCCAGAACAAGCCAAGTTATACAAGCCTGTACAACTACAAGGTTCCTGGACCACCCTTGGACTGTGTGTTGTCTTCACCTTGGGGCCAGTAGGATACCATTATTTTGGTACCTTCATTTCCATGCTAGGATATTTCCTCATTTTAAGCACTGTCTGTTATTTTTTTTCAAGAAATTAAATCTTGCAGCTAGACCTTCAGAACCATTGCCAATTTCCCTTTCTCCAAGATTCCTGGAGACAAAAAAACTAGTCCCCAAGTTTCAATTATAAATTCCTGGTTCCTTGTCTTAAAGACAGGCAGTCTTTGAAGTTGAACAGGTAGCTAGACTTAGGAAAATTTTGGGAAAAATGATCACTTTGTGATCTATAATGCATTTCTTTTCATTAGGCTCCTCACTGTTCCTAAGCACCCTGAGTTTTGGAAAGGTTGCCTAAGGTCAAAATTAATTTAGTCTGTTTCTTGCCTCTTTAAGAGAACAGAATGAAGTTTAATGACTCTATAAATTACTGCTAAAGAGTCTCCCAAGACTTTTTTTTTGACATCAGACAGAAAACCCAGTAAAAAAAGAGGACTACTGAAGTTTCTTACTAGCCACTTAAAAGATACAGTCTAGCCTTTTAAAACTGTTCCAGTCCAGCCTATTTCATTAGACTGTGTGTACTAGCAGCTGTTGATCTATTTATTGAACATTAAAAAATATAATTAGTATGAAGAATATGCCTATTTCAGGAGAGGAGGGAGAAAAAGCAGTATCTTTTATTATGAGCCTCCAGGGCTTTGCTGGGAATCTAAGGCTTCTTTGATACTGTCAGATCAAAACCTTTCATCTCATGTACATCAATATTAATTTTTTTTTAAATTTAAACGAAAGCCTGAGCTCTCCAGCATCACTGATCTAAAATTTATATCATGGATTATGTTATGTTCTGTTCAGATTTTTTTTGTGACGTATGAAGCAGACTGATCTGTCTAGGCTGAGAAATCATAAGCTGACTAAGCGAAAAAAATACAGCCTTTTTTTTTCTTTTTTTCTTTTTCTTTTGTGAACAAATGGAAAAACAAAGGAAATCATACATGATCTTACTCAGAGAAGAGGTTGCTAGTTAAATTCACACACATGGCACTCAGCATTCACATTTGCAATTATAACTTCATGGGGCATAATTAATCCTCAATCACCTGAAATGCTTTGATGGAAATGCTTTCCAGATATCCAGAAAAGTGATACTTTTCACTCTAAGTGAGAAAAACAGACAGAATGAGAATATTATTTTGGTTTCTGTGTGCATAGTGGGGAACATGGAAACATAATAAGACTTATGAAAAAAATATTTTTTCCTTGAGGCTAAAACAGAACAAAATTCATCATTATTGGGTTTTCCACACGTGGCTGTGTTTCTTGGTAAGCAAGATTTATTACTTCATAAACTTTCTCTGAGAATGTGTCTTCTAAATAGTGATAACATATAGTCAGCTTTTTTTTTTTTAACCCTGCATGTTTTAATTGATACCCCTAACTCCATAAAGTATTCTGTCAGTGCTGTTCAAAACCTCTGAGTTTTAGGTCCTCAGGGAGGAACCATCTGTTACAAAAACAACATTAATGTGCCAAGACCCAAAGTTGCAAGACACAGTAACTTCAGTTAAATGCTTATATTGAGATGTATTTTCCTATAAAGACCTCATTTTTTAAAAAAATGCTGAGTAGCTACAATTCCCTTCCAAAAGGCAATATAAATGGATGGCATTAACCACTCTTTGTGTGGGACTAATCCTTAACATGAATGTGTTCTTGAATCATATCCATATTATGGAACTGTTCACACCACACCAGGAAGAGAGGGGTGCAAGGTTGTATGGGATACATCACACTACAGTAAAACACACATATTGCTGACAGCAGTCCTAACTAATTTATACTGACTGAGCTGTACCTGTACAAAAAATGTCAGAACAGCTGAAACATAAGAAGATGCATTCATGTAAGAGCATAAAACAAACATTGTATTTCCTGAAGTTGTCCTTTTCAATCTTCCCACATTTGCTAGTATCTGAATTAACATCTGACAAACAATTAGTCTAACACTGGAAGTTAAGGAACGTGGTCATTAATAACTGCAGAGCACAGCTGGCCTTAAGAATTCAGACAACACTGCTCACGTTGACTTTAGGTCATTAGAAATGAGCAGATTTATACATCCTACTATGTTCCACAAGCTTACAATTATGTATTCAGAATCTAAATCAATTAGGTACTCAGATACTGGAAAATAGGAGATCATGAGACCTATTCACTTAATTTTCCTCATTGCCACTTAGTGAGGAAATGACTCAAATCCTGTTCACATTGAAAATACTGGGAAAACTCACTCATACAAGAACAAATCCTGGCCTCATTAAAGAACTTTTCATTTAAAAGCTTTACAGGAAGCAAGTTGCTGTTGCCATACTACTCCTTCTGGGTCATGTGGAAGAAGTTTGAACGCATCAGTTTGGGACAAATTTGCCTTCTTCCCTTTCCCATTTCTGTCCCAAACCTGGACACCTCTTTCATTAAAAGAAAGCAAAAAATAGATGAAAGATGCACTAAGTTCTGTTAATACTTCTTTCAGTGAAACACCAACATAACCTACCTTTCTCTGCTCTTGCCCACCACAGTGTATTCAATGTAAGTGTAAAAGGTAGGTCTCTATTTCATCCCTTTGATTTTTTCTTCGATCATGAAGACTGAAAGATTAGCTGATAGTTACAGATCTGCTTTTGCTAAACTTTATGTGCAACTTGGGTGCTCTGTGACGACTTCTTTTTACATTTAGTGCTCCCCCAAATATAATTTTAAAGGCTCTTAATTTTATTATTTTTGTATGAGACCATATCTGGTATCAATGCAGGCTGGGGGATGAACAGACCAAGAGTAGCCCTGCCCAGAAGGACCTGGGGGTGCTGGGGGATGAGAGGCTGGACATGACCCAGCCATGGGCACTCACAGCCCACAAAGCCAGTCCTGTCCTGGGCTGCATCCAAAGCAGCGTGGGCAGCAGGGCAGGGAGGGGATTCTCCCCTCTGCTCTGCTCTGGTGAGACCCCACTGCAGTGCTGCATCCAGATCTGGGGTCCTAGCACAGGGAGAACATGGAACTGTTGGAGCAAGTCCAGAGGAGGCCACCAAAAAGATTAGAGAGATGAAACACCTCTCCTGTGAAGAAAAGCTGAGAGAACTGGGATTGCTTAGGCTGGAAAAGAGAAGGCTTTGGGGTGACCTAATTGCAGCATTCCATTACGTAAAGAAGCCTACAAGAAAAATGGAGAGGGACTTTTTTCAAGAGCATGCAGTGACAAGACAAGGGGGGATAATTTCCAACAGAAAGAAAGTAGGGTGAAGTTTGATATTAGGAAGAAATTCCTTACTGTGGGAGTGGTGAGCCACTGCAGCAGGTTGCCCAGAGAAGCTGTGGATGCCTTATTCCTGGAACTGTTGGTGGAAGGCTGGATGGAGCTCTGATGAACCTGATCTAGTGGAAAGTGCCCTTGCCTGAAGCAGAGGGATTTGGACTAGATGATCTTTAAGCTCCCTTTCAACCCAAGCCATTCTATAGTATGAAAACTGACTTGATACCTGTCATGACTCCGTGATAGGGGGTGTAATGTTTGTTATAAATTCTCGTCAGGCTGAACAAATACACTGGACATGTGTCAGGCAACTCTTACGTTTTATTGCATGGCATTCTATAACTCCAGAAACCAGCCCAATGTTTAGACTCAAAAGATATTGGCTAACACTATTTACTTAAATCCTTACAATACACTTCTACAAGAATGAAGGATTGATTACAAGACCTTAATTTTGTACAGTACACTTCACAAGCCCAGCTACAAACTCCTAAAAGGTGCTGGTTCACAAGCCAAAACTCTTCCACAAGCTCTTCCCTTCCACAGCAAATTTCAATACAGACTGTGGGATAGAATACGATAGCCAGGTTTTGGCCATTTTCCCTGGCAAAGTAAGGGAAGGAAACAAAGAATATCACCAGTCCCTGGATCCTGTGTTGGTGCTGCCATGTGGATGGTCTAGAGCTGGGGTTGCAAGACAAAGAGAACAGAAAAGAAAAGAGGAGAGGAGATGAGAGGAGAGGAGAAGATGGAGTGAGAGGTCCTGATCTCTGTCCATGAGAGAGGGAGTGGGACAAATCTATTTCCTTTTATAATTAACCTGCTGTATGTTTCTCAAGTAAATTGAATTTTTTCCATGAATGCAGAGGCAGCCCTTCTCCAGAAAGTGAGCTGGGGAGGCTGAACACAAGTCTCAAGGTGGAGCAGGAAGCTCGCTCAGCACAGCACTGCCCCACCTCTGTGGGACCTTCTCTTCCAATCACACATTTCCTGTAGCAGTACTCAGAATGTTTGAGACAAAGCATGCTTAGGTCTCGTGCTCTACAATACCCTCTGCTGTATATATTCTTACAGACCCCTTAGGAAAGAAGACCTAGCAGTAAAACTTAATAGGCACTTTTTAAAAGAATATGAGAGAACACAAGATATATGGTTCACATAAGTCATAAAGGAAATGCACAGATAGATAAGGGTGTTTTAACCTTAATTAGCCTTTTAAGTCTGGTCATGACATTTAAAGAATCCTAGTACTTCAGCCAGGTTACTTAAAATTAACTGATTTTGCACTTTTAGAAATTGTTAACAGTACCATTGAAATAATAATTTTTAAAATTTTCAATACAGTTTAAAATTCAAACAGTTGAATTAAAATATTTAATTTTGCCTACCTTAATTTACTGATTTTTCAACAGCAAAATATAGTGCTGTATTTTTTGAGTAGATGAGACAGTGGCTGAACAATAGTACAGAAAACATTCATGTGATGTGCCTTGAAAAATCATAAAACTTTTTCAAGGTCTCCCTCAGCTCATAATGTAGACAAACGTAGACTGTTTTCACGTGGACTGTGAAGAAATGCCTTATGAAGCAAAACACTAGTGTTTTATGAAGTGAAGTGCTTTATGAAGGAGTTGAATGTTGAAATTGTTACATTCATAATGATGCAATATTTCTCAGATGCAAGAGGATTCTAGAATTGCTTATTAATGTGGGGTGTGGAGAACTATTTAATGATGCAAATTTAGATCTTGCTAACACTCAGGAGAAGGTAACAATGTGAAAATTAATGTGGATATTGTTCTGAGCATCTCTTTCAGCAATTCACAATAAACTAAGCCACTACTATATTAATTTATCTTTACAATGGAGATTGCTCAAAAGAATGTCAACAAATACTAAAAAGTTTCTCAAGCAATGTTACAATTCATAATGGTAAAATGACTGAAGAGAGACTTCAGCAATTATTAATAAAACAAAGCAATGCTATTAGAGGATTACAGAACAATCCCAAAAATGTATTACCTGTCTGTTGATTAAAAAATTAAAAAGAAGGAAAAAAACCCCTAGAATTTTGACAATACATTGACAAAATAAAACAGTCTCCTTTTTTTCTTGTTTCTAGCATGTGGACTTTGGGGGAATGAATGTTGCAGAACGGGGGGAATGAATGTGGCAGGACTGCACAAACGTGCAAAGCAGAATTAATGCTTTGTCACAGAGATTAAAATAGAAATAGTTCCCCAGCAAACTGCTGGTCATAAGATTGATCTTATCTAAATTAAGCCAACAAGCAAAAAAGCATCTTCAAGGTTATTGAGGAGTCTTGATTTTGTTAAATATACCTGAATTTTGAGAATCCTGTTTTCACATATGTTGCTTCTCCTCCAGCTCCCCACATTTGGACTGACATTGCAGCACTGACCCAGAGTGAGCAGATGCAAGATAGGATGGATATAATTAAAGCAAGTTCAGACATGTGACATTTCTCACTGAGAATGTAACATCCGTTAAGAGAACGAGATGGATCAGCATTATTGAATATAGAAACCTTTATGCAAATGAGATGGATCAGCATTATTTTCTGACTGGCCCTGCATTCAGAGTGATCCTCTTGAAGGACACAGGCCTGAGGGTCTCTTTTGCAGCGCTATGAGACAGCAAACAAAACTGTTTATAATATCCAGTTTTATAAGGCCCTGCATGTGTATTGTGGAAATACACAATGTTTCCATCATTCCAGTGATAAAAGGCACATCCACCACACTGAAACAGCAAAGATGTCTCAGTGAGGACTCCCTCAGGGCTGTTGCCCAATATTTGTGAGCAGTCCCATCAAGGGTATCTTGGAATTACGCTATGGAATTACCATACAGGTGCCACAGGATGCTTAAGAAAGAGGTAACTGCAGCCCATCTAACCAAACCCCTTCTGCTTGGACTCTAAAAATGCTTAACCAATACAAATTTTGTCATTGTTTGCATAGGATCAATATATTTATATTTCCCAAATAACATACTGGGTAACAACACACAAACTACGTTGGCACAATAGAGAATTTATCTAAGTCACTGTTTTGTTGTGCTTTATTAGTGACCTGCTCAGACAAAAAGGAAATGCTGCAGCAGTTTTGTCAAAGCTGCAGTGAAGATAAATCAGAAATTACATTAGTTTCAATTAAATTACTACTCACCTATAATAAGGTAACTAAATTTAAGAGACTCTGCAGCTAAAGATCTTTAACATTATATGATAATTTCCACAAATGAAATACATCTTTAGATGATCTGTCTAATATTTTTTTTTAACCAGTGAATGTTAAAATAGGCTTTCTTTTCATCAGGGACACAGTTATTTGTGCTTGTGGATGAGACAGAGTAAAGGATACAGGGCTGTCAAGCAATGACAGTTTGTACGAAACATTTGAAAGAAATAGGAATGTGGAAAAATGTCTCAGGGACACAGATAAGTAAGTTATTTAAGAAACAGCTTCAAATTCATGCAAAAAATATAAGCTTTTCCTGCCAAATGAGTGAAACTTGTCAAATCTACTAGATCTCTTAATTATCTGGGAACATGAAAGAAGCTCCCTTCGAGGTATTTGAGCTTGCAGGCATCATGGCTAGTTCTTCTTGCAGAGTATAAAATGAACAATGCATTTATTGAGTTCATAAAGCAACTTGGATCAGCTCAAAATATAGATGACTAATCAGGGGAGAAATTAAATTATACATAATGTGGAAACACACTGGAAGGAAGGAAGGGTTAAAAATAGCTGGTAAAATCACATTTTGACTATACTGGAGGGTAAAGAAAGACTTGGATATGTGCTATACAACCCCTTCAAAATCCCTTTCTTTCAAAATTCACAAGCCTATCCTATCTCTAATAGATCTTTGTAACTATTTTTCATAGGAATCAGAAACCTAGGAATCTCATTAATAATAAAATAAACGTAACAGTTCTGCAGTTGATTTGACTCTCCTATAGTAGCCCAATGTTCCACATACCACTGAATTGGAAAACAATGACAGAAGGGAATACACTTCTAGAAGCATTAGTTTGTAATCTGTTGCAATTTGAGAGGATTATGTTGGATAAACACATACAAACAAAAAAGCTCAACTCCTTCACTAGGACATTTATTTCTTCTCTCTTCTGCACCTGACAGAGACTGCTGGCCAAAAAATACATTGCTTTAAAGCAACAAACAACCCCCCTCTCCCCCTCAAACAAGTTAATTCCATTTGCCATAATTTTGGCAACACATTTTTGTCCTTGAAAAAAATCCCCAAGGTTCACATTTTCAGCACTTTCTGACAAATGGGCTTCTTTTAAACCATTGATCTGAACACCTAAACCGCGAATCCGATCAAAATTACTGAGCTTGAAACATTCAATTCTCAGTGAGTGAAGGATTGGAAAGTAAGTCCTTCCCCAGATGAGATGCTTCTCCCAGTGGCAAGCACACAAGTAATCTTCAGTGTATTGCTGTTCCTTAGAGGAACAAATGACAACATCAATGTGAGCAAGGACTGTTAAGAACAGACTCAATCAAGAGCAGACTCAACAAGAACAGAGAGCGCATGTTAACAACAGAGGCAATCAACAGAGTCAATCAAGGACAGAAAGTGCATGATAACAAGGCTTGTTTTGCTCTTTGTTTATCTTTCCCTTTTTTTTCCCCAATTAATCTCAGTTCCCATACACATCAACTGTTAAATATTAACTGAAATATATTTACAAAAGCGAATGTTGCTCTGCGTCTTCTGGTCACACCCTCACATCCCCCCCCCCCCCCCCCCCCCAAAAAAAAAAAGTAATTCAGGAAGTCTACACCAATCTTTTAATTATATTTGTGCGTTTCAAAGATCTAGAACTGAAATCTACTTTTATCCCTGAAGTACAGCATTTTAAGACACTACAGGGAACTTAATTCTAGATGTTGAAAATTTTGTCGTAGTTCTTCTAATCCCCCTTTTGTTTTCAAATGAAAAGAAAGATCTTGGAGAGCATGTGAAGGCAAAATCAGAGCAAAAATCTTTCAATTAAGTTAAATAAGATGCTCTTTATTGAACAACATCCTCAGACACATGGTGTGATTTGGGATTTTTCCTGTGCAGGGGCAGGAGTTGGACTGGAGAATCCCTGTGGATCCCTTATAACTCAGGATATTCTATGATTCTGTGGTTGATTATGAGCAGCAAGCCAGCAAAAAAAGGACCCAAGTCCAGCAGGCCATACTAAGTGTATGAGTAGCTCTTTGGCTTCGGTGTACTTCTCAGTGCTCATGGATACTACACACAAACAAACTGCACCAGTTTGCTATCAAATAAAAATCTGTGGAACAGTTAATGCTCTTGAAAATGGCTATAATCTGCTTCATGACTTTTATTGCTACTGAAAAGTGAGACAGCAGTTGGCTTACAAACAAAACTAAAAATATGAATATGACCATGTTAGTTTGGCTTTGTGTAAATTCTGCAACCGGACTTGTGTCTGATCCAGCCCCACCAGACAGCCTGGTGGGATTTAATCTAACAGAAGTTTTTTCCTCCACAATTATGAGACTACTGCTTTAGGTTTATTAAATGCCACCTCTATACTGTAATAGAGAGAGGATGACCAACACACATACGTGCCACACCTCCCTGTGCTGACTCACTGACTAACATCACTTCTAATTCACCTCTTTCTACATCAGGACAGCAGAGGCCATCAAAGAGCAATTAAACACAGCAGTTCCTGATCTGAACTTGTTTTGAAGCCTAAACTCCTGTAAGTATTAAGTCTAGTAAGACTTTCAATAGAATGAAAATGAAATAATGTGAATTATTTATACTCGAGATATTTAGGCCTACATATAAAAATTTCACAGCATTTAGTAACTGGACACAGTCACTTGCAAATGAACAAATGAGAAGAATCTCACTACCCAAACTACAGAAGACTAATTGAAGAAAATGTCCATAAACTGCATGAATAGATGTAGTCTTTATAATGAGGAAAAACTGACTGATCTTCTGGTTATGGGTGAATTGGGAACTTCAATACATGATGTGGAATTTGTAGTTTTTATATTACGTCATCATTTATTAATGTTGTCTCTGCTTTTCCTTGGGACCCTTGCTAAATTCCGCTGCTAAAGACAGCTTGGCCTGAGCAAAATGTCACAAGAATTTTCCAGCTTATTTTCTATCAAGAAAATGTCTTACCTTTAAAAAATCCCTTAGCTGCACAGAAAAGCAGCTCATGCAGGATAAAGTCAGGTAGATGCCCCACTACAAACTGCATGTTTGCTGTCCCAGTGACTCCTCTTGCATGCAGCAAATCCTCAGGTGTCACAGAAAACTTGGTAAGCTGGACCTTCAGTGGCTCTGTTCTCCACACAGACTGAATCACCTGCAAGTCTTAATATCTTTGACTTGTGAGATGTTGAGACTTCCAGTATGGGCTAAAGTAACAAAGAATGGTTTCTGGTTTGACAGAAACTCAAAGTCCTTCACCTTTTTTTTTTTTCCCGCTTTTATTTTCTTCCTTCCTTCAAGAACATGTGATATATTCCACACATCTTTTTAAGTGGAAAGGGAAAATTTTGAGGATATCTTTGTTAAAATAGAAATTAAATAACTCCTGCTCAGTGTTTGAATATCTGATACTTAGGAACAACGTAGGAATTGATATATCACAAGGCAAAAGCAGAGAGATTTGGAAGAAGATTCAAGAAGTGTTCAAAGATATCTGTACCCCACAAGGAATCTAGGGACATAATGAAGGACAAAGAAAAACAAACAGAACTTGATTATGCAGAAAACTTGAAGTGTCATTATCTGAAAGCTTTTAGATTTTTTTCTCATTGCTCTCATACCTTAAAAATACTACACCCTTCCCCTCCAATTTCTCAATTTGCATACATATTATATATGCATTTAAAATATAATAGGAAAATTTGTATTTGGTTAACATTAAAGAAAACATATCTGGACTAACAGCTTTTATTCAGTGACCAGGGTAGGAAATTCCTACCAACCAATTCAGGCATTTGAGAAAGAGGAAATTTTACTTATTTTCTTTAGATTTATGTCCCTTCAAAATTCTGTCTTTCCCAAATTGTGCTGTGATTTTAGGCCCCAATTCCTATGATAGTGGAAATCCTGTGCCACTCAGAAAAAAGCCAGAATCTTACAGAATCTTGTTTCAGCAGCAGAAAGTCTCATTAAAGGCTGCTTCTTGCTGGAAGCAGCTTAGCTCAAAGAGGAATGGCTTCAAGTATGTGCCAACATATTTTCTTGTAAGAGCTTCCCATTTCATAACCACAGAATTTAAACTTGAACAGGTGTCCAAAAGCTTCTAGGGGCTTATGCAAATTAAACCAAATCATTTGGTGCTTGTATATTATTAAAGCTCATCATTTAGAACTATTTTAATTATGCATATTTAATTCAAATAAAAAGATATTTTGCAGACATTTAAAGATCTTTCAAGTCCCAAGAAATAAAGGATAAGTAGGATTAGCAAGTCTTTTGGTGTCCCAAAGCATATCAGGTTCAGTAATAAGAAAGCATTTTGTAGAGGAAAAAAATGGATTCAAGTTTGATATCAAAATACGTTATTACCCTGGTGGGTACAAATGGAAATTGCTGAATGAAAAACAGAATAGCCCTTCCTGTATTCATTTCTGCAATTCACGTGTCAGGGGTATTCATGTTATTAAAAAATCCAACAAAACAGATAAAATCATTTTATGTGACAAGTGCATGAGATTTTGCAGATCTGAAAGGATCTTTGCAGTTTAAAATATGTGGAAAAAAACACAGATAAAAAGAAAGTGTGTGGTTTTCGTTTATACAAAGGGGAAAAAAAGACAATGATGTTGCCTAAAATATACAGAAGTGATTCATGAACTGGCAAAAGAGTTACTGAAAAATTGACTCGTCTAAAATGGTAGAGAAATTATGCACTTTTACGCAGGGAGATAAAGACTTTTGCTATGGTTTTAATAAGGTTTTAAGGTCCATTAAAAACCTTCTCAAGTTCTTGGGCTGGGTCTGATCAAGGTTGGGAAGTTATAGGCTAATGCAGTAAAGTGCTGACACCCTTCATGGAACCAAATACAGGTTTCTATAACTGCATAACAGAAGAAATGGACCAAATGGAATTAGGATAAGGGAGTCTGGTTGGGCTTATGAGGGCATGTAATAACATTCATCCTTTGGGATTCCTATTTTCTCAATATGGGTCAAAAAAAAATAGGGCAGGTTCTAACACTAAAGACAAATCAGCAATGAGACAGATTCTGGCCATAAGGGAAAATAATTCATATGCAATAACCCTTCAACATGAAATGTCCCTGGGGATATAAAGACAAATGTAAGCAATACTAATACCTGCATCTAAAAATGTAAAGGCTAGAGTACAAACAATAAAACCAATCAAGTTGCTATTGTGCCATTTCTGGAGGGCATGCTCCTAGCAAAAAATATCACAAGGGATGATAGAACCCTCACACTTTTTGATTTGATGCAAGATTCATGACAACACCTGGAAAGTTAAGAGACTTACCTGTAGTCTACAGCTGGCAAATATTCTTGTAAGATGGGCGCAAGTAATTTAATTTCAGTATTTGTGGATGTTAATAAATGGATGGTTATATAAACTACTGTAATACATAGTATAATGTCATTGATTTTTAGCCAGAAATACTATAACTTGTCATCAGTTTTGGGGAACATTATTCCTTCATGAAATCATAGGGTGATTCTGATCTTAACTGCAAAATTGTAAAATTGAGATCTGGTATAATACGAATCCTAAAATTATTTTTTTGGCAAGGTATAATGACAAACAGCTACAAAAAAAACTTTAATCCCTCAGGTCTGTTCACTTTTTCCTACTTTTCCAAGTTTCAAACCTACCATCCATCCTTTTTCTCTTCATTATTTTCTTCATCTCCTTAAACTCAAAGTTAATAATACCTTCCTCTTCTTTCAAAATCCAGCTCATGGGGGATGAACCAATAATACCCTCTTATCGTGTAACTTCTGCTAGAAATCAGTAGGCAAACACTTAGTACATAGGAATAATTTGAAACCATACATGGAAAACAGGATTTAAATTATGGGCAAGCAGTAATACAGAATTTAAATCCTGCTCAATTCATTTAAGGACTACAAGCAGAATCTCTTTGTTCTTCCATCTGCAGGTCACATTAGTGTGGTATTTACTTTCTCTAGTATTTTACATATTTATTTATTTATTATTGTCAAAGTAGTACCTTTTTTTTTTCTAGCTCCTTGGACCACAAGAGTTCCATTAGAGGTATTTGGAGGAAACTTCCACACCAAACCATGCTTAGCATCCTGCTACTAACAGCATGGGAGAAAAGCACAGATCACCATACCAAATCAACCAGTGGTTTTTATCCATTTCCACTTTCCCAGTCTGTCTACTGCTTTGGTTTGGTAGAACACAGTGAGCACACCTAGTGAATATCACTCTGGGAAAAAAATTACTTGAAAAATTACCTTTAAATATATTTTTTTTCTTCATTCATTTCCCATGTATTTTATTAACTGTATTTAGTAATATATAATTGTGCGTGTATTTGGACCATCATCTTACACCAGCCATTTGACTTAAGTGAAATCTTAGTTGCACTTTTATTACAGTTTAATCTAATTTATCCTTCCCAAAAAATTGATTTTGAAAAATATGTTAGTATACATTTTTTACTTGCTACCACATTCTCTCATGCTAAATACAAGGTCACTACTAGGAAGTAGCTATTATATATCAGCATATCCAGATGTTATATACTTCAGTGAAGGGAAAATCCTCAGGGTCCAATTTTCCTCTCTTGTACTTTTTACAAAACTAAAACTCTCTTGATATGTGTAAGGGCAACTAAAAATAATTGCTAGCTTGAAGAGAGGGAGCTGTACCTTGTAGTGCTGATAAAACCAATTTTGAACAGATCATTTTGTTACAGACTCCTGTAAGCAGGGAATCAATACTGAGAAGCTCAGAAATGACTTGAATACCTATCCTGAAAACTCTTACACATTATATATATATATATACACACATATATATGTGTGTGTGTATATATATACACATACATATGTGTATATGTATATGTATATATATATATGCCCTGATTTTTGATTACAAATAATTTCAGTGAAGCGGAAATTATTTCATCAATGAACCTTAAGCTAAAATAGGTTATCAGATATGAGTAGTTGTTTTCTTAATCCACTAATGATATCTGCCCCTATTTTATCTACTCTTCTAAAAGGAAGACAGAAAAGAGTAAACTTTAATTACTTTAAATGTACCATTTCTTTACAAGCTCCTGTTTTCTATGACAAAGAGATGGTTTTACCACTATAGACTATAGGTTATGCAATAAAATTGATACTATGGCTTTAAAAAAAATTCAAAGACTACCTGTTATATATTGATCTACATATTTAGTGGAAGTAAGGGAAGAGTTACATTCTGAATTCCTCCACATGCATTTTGATATAATAAAAGTACTAAAAATCTGGGGATGAAAACACTCAGATTACACACATTCTTCAATGCACCTGGAACTGAAACATACTGAAAGTATGAAAACACACTCTTATTGATTGCATCCTTCACTCATTTTCTCTGAGATACCACTTCTGCAAAGCCTTAGAAATCAGCCTGAGGAGGTTTTTACAGCTCTTTCATTGAGATGTTAATTTTCAGGAACTGCATATTTCTAGGAACTACCCTTCAACAATATACTTTTCTGTTATTATTTTTTCAGAGAAACCTTGTCCGAAGTCAGAGCAGCGTTATCAAAGCATATCAAATTTAACAACAAAAAAGGCCATACCTCCTTTCTGTTTCCTTGGTGCTCTCCTGAAAGCTAATGATCAAGGTATTTTTAATACAAACATTTTATAATATTTGTGTAAAAATTACAGGTTTTAAATTGAATGTTTTACATGAAGAATACATTTGAGGGCATTTTAACTATTCATTACCAAACTTCAGTATTGCTTTTAGCTGAAATAAGAAAAGATATTTGTTAGAGGTATATGTACCATGCTGGATTCAAGAGGAATAAAGCTGCTGATGTTCTGTATGCCCAGATTTACCCATATTGATACTGAAGATGTGTTCACAGGAGACACACAAACAAAAGCCCACAAATGCCCCACAGATACACATGTCAATGTGGCTGTCCACACAGATCAGAGAGAGAAACCTGGAGTACTCACAGCAACATAGACAGCACCAGTGGCCTCATCCTGCTTTCCTCTGGGGCTAGGTAGGGTATTTATCTGTGTCTGTATCTGTATCAGTACCCATCTATAGATACAGGCATCCACTCCCCCCGTCTGAAAGGTGACTGGAGTGCTGCTGCCAATGACTCGTGGGGACTGGTTTCCTACCTGCTTGCTGGAGATGCTGTCTTCCCTGGGACCACCAGGGAGGTGCCTGGATGAGGTGCTCATTCTTTGGGAGGCCTTCATTTGGGCTCCCTGCGTGTCCTTGTGCTCTTCTGGGCTTTTGCAGGTGGGCTGATGGCCCATGTGTGGTCTGCCTGGGAGTAGCTTGGCAGGGGATTATTTGGGCTTTCCCTCCTTCCATTGTCTGTCTCCTCCTCTGTAAGTGTGCAGATAAGCTTTATCACATAATCCTACAGTACTGGACTATATTCAAATGAACAGCTCAGTTTAAATCTATTTTTTTTAAATGTTTTTCTACCTTTTGTGCTTGCAACTATAAACATTTCTTACATGTTGTGCTGGTTTTGGCTGGTAGAGTTAATTTTCTTCACAGTGGCTAATATGGGGCTGTGTTTTGAATTTGTGCTGAACACAGGGTTGATAATAAAGAGATGTTTTTGTTATTGCTGAGCAGGGCTTACGAGAGCCAAGGCCTTTTCTGATTTTTGTACTGCCATGCTGGCAATGAAGTTAGGGATACATGGGAGGTTGGGAGGAGAAACAGCCAGGAAAGATGATATAAAATTATGTCAGCATATAAGGTGGGGAGAAGAAGGAGGGGGCGGGGGAACATTTGGAGTGGTGGTGCTTGTTTTCCCAAATAACCCTCATGCATGATGGGGCCCTGCTCTCCTGGAGACAGCTGGTCAGCTGCCTGCCCACTGGGAAGCAGTGAATGAATTCCTTGTTTTGATTTGCTTGGATGTGTGGCTTTTGCTTTCCCTATTAAACTGTCTTTAACTCAAGTCATGAGTTTTCTATTCTTATCCTTTGATTCTCTCCCTGATCCTGCTAGTGGGAGAGTGAGCAAGGGGCTGCCTGGAGCCTGGCTCTTGGCTGCTGAAAAATATGACAAATGGCCATAACATTCTGTAGCTAGTGCTATATGATTGATTTCAGTCCTTTCTTTAATTGTAATGTGTCTTTTTTGACTTTTACCGCATAAGTTAGCCAGTGTTATTTTTTTTTCTGTGTCCATAATTTTAGACTTCCTTCTGTCAGTTACTCCAATTTCCTTCTAACTATGTTTTACCATGACTTGCTGGGGAGGAGAGGGAAGCTTCCTTTCAGCAATGAAGATTTCTCTAAAGCTGGTCATTGCTGCTTCAGTAAACAATGAGACCAGAGCATAAAACAAGGGGAGTAGCTGCTGACCCCCTGTGTGCTGCCAGCTGGAGCAGTCAAAACAGCTTAGTGAATGCAGGAGATAGGGGAGAGCAACAACAGTGAATCTGGAGCAGGATCTCTGGGGAGGAGTCATGCATTAACTAGCATTCCTTTACAGCTTTAGGAAGGAGTATGTCTGAGATGTGATTAAGATCCAGTATTGCTCATAGATTTGGAGTTATGACAGAGTAATAAGTTCTTCATTAGATACTGACAAAACCCACTGAATTTCAAAAATAATCTTTGATAGTTGGAGCTCCTCTTTTTTTTTTTTTTTGCAAGATAGCAAATAAATTCCATGTATTTTTTCAAGGCATTAACTAATCAATTCCCATATTTGATCTGGAAGAGGAAATTTAACATGCAAAGTTAGGTTATCTCAGATAGTTTCACACAAGATGCATAAGTTATTACGTCATGACTAATGCAGAGACTAATTTCTGCAGATTTATGCCTAATCCATTTGCTTAAGATAAAACAGCATTTCAAATAATTAATTCAAATTTTTTTTGCTGGTAAGTTTTTTCCTAGGGAACTTCAAATTTTGCCATTCGTGATATGAATGGCAGAAACATGGAAACATATACAGAGTATGTATACTCAATCAGAGAAATCAGAGAGTTATGAGGTGTATATATAGATGGCAAATATCAAGAAATGACTGGCTGTCTCAGACTTCTCATCCCTTAAATTTCTTTCCATTGAAAGTATATTTAAATTTTGAGAAAAACCCAGAGTATTACTACTTGCACCTGTAGTAAATGCCATTCAGAATACTTCAAGCTCCTACCTTTATGTCTAGTACTTAAGTTGGACGACCTCTCATTTTGTGTTTAAAGCTTGCTTAAGAGCAAAATCATGTTCTCTAGGCCTGCCTACAGTTCTTCTTTCATAGAGAAGAATTTCCTTATCTTCTTATTAAGGAAATCCTTTCTAGAACGTTTTCTAGAACAGAGTGATTATTTCATGCTGTTATAAAAGGTAAAAGCAAAGAGGTAGAGATACTCCATAGGGAATATTTATTTAGACAAAATTTAGATATATCTCCACTATCTGTAGAATCTGTACATTATAACTCAGCTTGAGCATTTCTGTAGAAGAGCTAGTGCAAACATCCACTTCATATGCATGTCAAAGGATTTTATTTTAGGGGAACTCTAATAGGCTGTCACGTTAGACTACCCTTAATAGTTAGAGTGCATTATGTGTGCATATCCTAATTTAGTCATCTTAAAGGAATACAGCATATCTAATAGCAAAGCACAGCAAGAAGGGGCAATTGGAAAACTGGATTCAAAACTAAGCTCCTGATCTGAGTTAAAATGTTAGTATGAACACATCCTGTAGCGTGCAAACCTCAACTTTAAGAAAAAAACCACGCTGGCAGGATTAGAATATAGAAACTGGATAATGATCTACACAGAGAGAACAAGTACACAATGGTCTCTACTCTCAGCATTTAGCTGGCTACAGAAATTTACTGAAGTCAATATTTCATGGAAGTCTGTTTTTCTTCTCTATATTTACATCTGTCTTCCATGATACTTACACAGGTCTTTCTGGTAAATGCATAAGATTTAAAGTGGAAACCTCTCCATCTTATCACAAACCAAAAATTACAAGGAGAGGTTTAATGATTTGGCAAAAACAGTCTTGCCATGGATTTTATTTTTTTTTTAACAACTCTTAAATTAGTGTCTAAAGACAACATAAAAAAAAGAAAAGCAGGTCTAATGATAGCTTTGGAAGAAATGTGATTGTTCTGCGGTTATTGTAGAGATATTTTTTGTATGGGTGATTTAAAATATGCTGTTAAAGGTTAAATTACGTATAACTCATATAATATGCCAAAGGCTCCAGATTCTTAAGTAGGACAGCTCTGGTTTTTTGTGAGTAGCGGCAAATCTTGGGGCAATAGATGTTCCTTTATAAGTCACCTTATTTAAATCATGAAGTAGCTAAAAAAGTACCTCTCAAGGGCCTATTTTTCAAAACTAATTTTGGAAAATGTTCTGTTTTGAGGCACAGTTGCCTCTAGCTAAATGCTTGTTGACTGGAATACCTCATCTATAACTGCACAGTTAAGATACAGCTTTTCAGCTGGCTGGATTATGTCTTGTAATTGCTCTACTTGCATTATTTGAATTCATGTATGCATAATGTGAAACCTAATGTGAAATCTAGTTCCTTTGTGATGTCCCTGATTTCTGGCATAGCCTTCAAAAACCCAGGAGCAATTTTGTTCATCACATGCTGTCCTGCTGAAAAATCAACTGAGGCATCACTAAATGTTGGGCTTGGTGTTTGTAAAAAGCAGTGTCTGCCCTCTTATCACCACTGTCATACTGCCTTGTTGTGTGACCTTCTACATCTCCTTGTTAGGATCAAAACTTTCCCTTTTTTTCATATATGCTTTAGGATGAGTGATGTTTCCTTTAGAAAAGGGTATGCTGTGTAAAACAGTGGCTTCTAGATGCAAAAAAGCTATTGGGATAACAGTTACTCTTGGAATTAAAAGCATTTAAGCATGGTCTTAATTCCAAAATATGGGGTGATTTTTTTTTCTTTAAAGACTAATGCTCTATTTGAGTTCAGTCTACACATCTGTTCTCCTTGCTTCTCTTGAATTAGGCTCCCACAGACACAACTTTCCATGTGGTGGACACTTCTTGAATATTTGAAGTAACACTGTTTAACACTTTGCTCTTTGGAAATAACACTCATGAAATAACCTGCAAGCCTCACTTTAGCATAGTTTCTTGTGAAGTAGAATTAGGCACATTTGTAAATCTTTAAGGCTGTTTCCTAGATAATATGACCAATAGCCCACTAACATGCAAATTATTTTGCATGTATTTATATTTGTATTTATATGTAAATAAATATATAATTGTATTAATGTCAACTGCAGAGAAGGGAACTTTCCTTTCAGGAATACTTATCATTTAGAAATCTGGATGATAGAAGTGTGTATACATTTCTGTACAGATAGCTCATCCTAGAGCAAGTACAGTATTTATAAATAGTTAAAGTGTAGATTTTTGTTTAACATCTCTACTACATCATTTGATTAGACAATGATGTTTTTCCATCCTGCCTTCTAAGAACGTCTTCTTTCTCATCCTCTTTCCTACACCGTGGTCTTTTTCCCAGCTTCTGGGATCCTCAGGCTCTAGCCCCCACAAACTTGCTGGCACTTTGGGGTGCTTACCTGATACTTCACACCTTCTATTCCATTTCTCATTTCCATAATTCACATGTGAGTCTTAAAGAAAAGACCTCCTGTTTAAGTTTGAAGGTGATTTATTTTGGATCTTCATTCAGTCTGAAATACTGCCTGCATTCTTTTTCTTTAGTTTCCTTTTTCATAGACTAAGGGCAGTTACCCTTTCACATACCCTATATGGTGTAGTTTGACATCACTACCAGATGGTTTTGTGCAAGTAGTGCTATGAGTCTGGGCTTATCAGTTCAGCTCTAATTAGGACCCTATCTTCAGATTACCTTAAATTAAGTATTAAGGAAGAGAAGATAAAGCATAAACATATGCTTTTAACATAAACAAACACATGAATATGTTTGATTTCAAGGAAGGACATTGTTAGGACAGACAATAAGGTCTAAGATGTGTCAAAGAAGAAATCTCATTAGATGCTGGACCTCAGTACCCATAATAGTTTTGAAAAGCCAACAGTAAAGATTGCCTGGGGAAATGTTCCTGTCTCCATCTCTGGAAGTCTTTACAAAAATATTAGAAAGGCACATCAGGCATGACACATCTATGAACAATTGCTCTAGGCAGGAGAAGGGACTTTAAATTTTCTTTAAGATCCCATCTAACTGTAAGAGCACATAGATTTTTAACTCCTTCCTGCCCTGATCAAGGAAATTGTAATAGAGCACAAATGGGAATATTCAATTTGGAAGGGTTTTTAATATCACAGTGCATTAGACTTCTGCTGATGAATGTGTAAGACTGATGCATGGGGGAAAGAGGCAGGAAAAGACAGGCACAAATGAACTTTTCATGGCATCTGCCCTGGTATTCCAGTCTGGCAAGTTTTGTCTACAATTACAAATATGAATATTAATTAGTACTTTTGTGGAGCCTCATATTTCCACCACATTTATGACAATAGATCTATTAACCTCAAACCAAGTCTCATCCTCATAGCAAAGGATACATATCAGCAGTGTCTTGAGCTGCATTAGGAAACATTTCCAGCAGTTTCAGGGAGGTGATTCACCTTCTCTGCTCAGTACTGGCCGCACACAGAATGCAGGGTCCAGTTCTGGGCTCCTCAGGACAGGAGATGTGGATCTACTGGAGCAAGTCCAGCAAAGGGCCACAAAAATTATTACAGGACTGAAGCATCTGCAGAGGGAAGAGTTGTAAGGGATTAGGCCTAAAATATAACTAAAATCTGAAATTTCAGTACTTTCCATTAAAGATTACCTTTCCAGCAAAAAAAAAAGTATTAATCTCCCGATACATGCAGATTAACACCTGAGAAATGCTTTGTGAGATCTGCTCAAAATTCCAAATGTTAATTTGAAACACAGTGTTCTGCAGGTACTGTTATAAAATGAAGTGATTTAATGAGGAACAACCAGGCTGAATTGATGAACTGTTTTATTCTCACATGAACACAGAGAACTTTCAAGAGTAATCATGCCGCAGGTAGCTTGTTTCAACTTTAAGTTAATTCTAGATAATAAGACCTCAAAGAGCGTGACTTTTTCCTCTAATAGAACTCCCTTGAGGTGTCACTTATGATTGGAGGAGGTAAAAACTATGGCTATAACAATGAAAATAATGTAAACATCCTTGATTTCAACAGCATAGTATTTGGACCACTGTGTTTTCCCTTGCAGCTGACTGTCAAATCAACTTTACTCCAGTGTTCAATGCAGTGATGTCATGCAATTCAGAGCTCGAGGCATTGTGAAAGAAAAGAGTGTCTTTTCACCCACTAGTCTTCGACAGATTTAAGAGGAAAAATATTTCTTAATGTCCTGAAGATAGGCACTTTTTCCATATTTATCTGCATAGAAGTACAGGTTCACATTATATCTACCAAGCTGGAAGCATCTTGGTAAACTTGAATTAAAGACACACTATTTTGTTAAATGGGAACAGAAATTACACAAAGTCAGACATTCCTCCCCCAAGTTTAAGATTCACAAAATTGTTCATGTCTGCTGACAAATAACCATATGTTGTGTTACGTTGAGACAGAAGCCTTTGAACTGACTGGAACTAAGTGGTGGACCTGCCTAAGATTTTCCCATTAGAAGTCCTCCAAAGAAAAAGCTTTTAAGCTTAAATTCCAAGTCTTATTAGAATATGAAGTGAAGGGAAAATCTAAATTTGGGGGGGGTGGGTGGGGCAAGGAAGCCAGCTAGATTAGAGACGATAGAAGTAAATAAAATCTATAACCATCTCTCCTTTACACTGGAGCAAGAGAGCTTCTTTCTCTCAGGTTGGTTTTCTGCCCACTCAGCAGCTGGTTTGGAGATATATCTGCTATGGTCTCCTCTTCCCAGGAAGTTTCCTCAGTGCTGAGGTCATCACTCCCTGCTGCCACATTTTGGGGATTACAGATTTTCCTCTCTTGGGCGTACTAAACACAAGAGCTGCCCTGACATGTTCCCTCTTGTACTCAGAGGAACATGGGCAGCATGCACACTGTCACTGCACACATAGCTTCCCCAAGAAAGCTAACAGAGATCCAGCCTTTTCCCCAATCCATGGCTTTGCCACCACACCACAAAATGTGAACTCTCAATGTTATGCCCACCATCTCACTGACCCCATGTTAGATGCAAGGATCTGAAGGAAGATAAACACAAGAAATGTGATATTCCTTCCTCTTTCAACTTTGAAATTTACTCTTTGAAGTAATTGGATAAACAACCAAATAAAAGCAGTACTTAATTCCAAATGGATGGCCATGTCTAATATTTAAATTTGTTATGTTACAGTGGGAAAAAAAGCTCCTCAATAGATCACAGTTGCACTAACAACCATTTAGGATGTGAATATGAGTATACTGCTATTTGTGTAACTGGCTTACTTCTGTTTGAAAACTTAATTTAGACAACAGAACTTCTCCAAGGTCAAAAGTGTCATCTCCTGCAGCTTGCCAGCATTTTTCTTTCAGGGAAAACAGCTCAGGTCTCAAGTTCTGTAGCATGTGAAATCTTTTTACTTTAGAAGCAGTGGTAGCAAATCATCTAAGAACAAAATAAGGAGGAAACAAAAGAAGCAAAAATACAGTTTTCATGAATGTTTTTATTTGTTACTGTCTTACAAAAACAAAATAAAGAAGAAGAAGAAATCCTACTGTCAATCAATGGTTCAACAAGAAAAGCACTGGAAAATACTGACTACTTGATCCTTGCTTATAAGCTTTTAACAAATATTTCAATGTAAATTGATGTTGCTATAGAAGCAGCATAATCAGAATTACAGAATCACAGAATGGGTCAGATTGGAAGGGACCACAGTGGGTCCAGCCTCCCTGCTCAAGCACTCATCCTAGAGCACATGGCACAGGATTGTGTCCAAATGGATCTTGAATATCTTCAGTAAGGGAGACTCCAGAGCCTTTCTGGACAATCTATTCCAGTTCTTGGTCACCTGCACAGTAAACAAGTTCTTCCTCATGTTTAGGGGAAACTTCCAGGGCATCAGTTTCTGCCCGTTGCCTCTTACCCTGTTGCACTGCCTAAAAGAGCCTGGATCTGTCCGCTTGACATTCTTCCTTCAGATTTACAGGCATTGATGAGGTGCCCTCTTAGTTGCCTATTCCTGAGGCTGCCCAGGCTCAGGTCTCTCAGCCTTTTACTCAAAAGGGAGATGCTCCAGTCCCTTAATCGTCTTTGTTTTCCAATGGAACTGCTTCAGGAGCTCCATGTCTCTCTTGTGCTGAGGAGCCCAGAGCTGGACACAGCACTCTAGATGTGCTTCACCAGGGCTGAGCAGTGGGGCAGGATCATCTCCCTTGACCTGGTTGCAGTGTTCATCCTAATGCACCTCAGGACAAACTGGCCTTCTTGGCCACAAGGACACTGCTG
>WBND01000021.1:225766-292766 GCA_013398595.1 Tychaedon coryphoeus | reverse complement strand
GAGAGAATTCTACAAAATTGATTGGGATGACATGAGATAGAGTGAAAAACACTGACACTTGCCAAAATTGTATGCATTGAAATCTCAAAATCAGGGAATGAAATCAAAGAAAGAGACAGGAGGTGAAACTGATGAAATGAAATGTGAAAACATTTCTTAATTTCATGAAAGGCAATGAAATCTTGCAATTTCAATGAGGATCAGATTGGCAAGGTTTTGTCCATTTCCCTGTACTTTATGTCATCCTATTCTATTTTTTTGTTCTCACATCATTTCAGAAAATCACAATAAACCTTCGTTTCAGAAACCAATAAGCCCAGAGGACCCTGCAACTACAAAAGGGATGCCAAGGGGACCATGGCACTGCCCAAATATTGCTTCCTCCACATCTTGCTCCTTGTCATCACCCACATGTTGGACAGCTCAGCCTCTGCAAAACCCGGATTTTATTGCTCTGCTTCGGGTTAGGCTTGAGAAAACCACAGAGCTTAGAGCTCCAGGGACAGTGTGACTACAAAAGGCATGCCAAGAGAACCATGGCATTGCCCCTCCACACCTTGCTCCTTGGCACCAGCCACAGGTGGAGGGAGTAATTTGATTTTTATTTACGCCATCATTATGCCTAGAGGCATGCATGGGGTGGAGACTTACTCTAGGAGCTGTAAAAGTGGTGGAGGACACCCCAGTCCCTGGGGAGTCTTTGCCTGACAGCCCATCAGGAGAGACAGCTCCCTCAACTGGGTTGCAGGAGGCTGCCCCTCGTAGGTGGGGTAGATCACCAGGAAAAAATGTCCCGAAATTGGGCTATGAGAGAAGCCTTAGCCCATTACAGCCGTTCCCTGCTGCACACCCCTGAGGATGCAGTTTTCTGATTTTCTCGCAGGGAGTGAAGGCTCTCCAGGAGGGTCAGGTCTGCCCATCCCCTCGTCTTTTTCTCCCTGCGGTGCTGCTTCTTCCCTGGCTGCCTGTCCTGTCCTGCCATCCCATTCCACTTCATTCTCCTCCCTTTATGCTTTTTTTTTTTGTTTTTTTTTTTAATAGCATTTAATATCAATTTTTGGTTTTAAATGACATTTAATTACATCAATGTCTTCTTTTGTCTCCTTGTTTCACTTTATTCCCTGATTTGGGGATTTCGATGAGAATCGTTTCAGCAAAGTTTGATCCATTTCACTGCAAGAAATAACACCCCACTGCCCAAAGATCGCTCCCTCTAAACCTTTCTTCTTGGCATAACCCATGTGCTGGGCACCTCAGCAAAAGGCTGCTTTTACTGCTCTGCTTAGGTTTGGGTTGAGAAAAAGCCCAGAACTCAAGGCACCCTGACTCTACAAAACACATGCCAAGGGAATCATGGCACTGCCCCAGCATTACTTCCTCCACACCTTGCTCCTTTGGAACCAACCATGTACTTGGCACCTCAGCAAATTGCAGCTTCTTCTGTTCTGCTTCGGGTTAGGCACTGGAAAACCACAAACCCTAGACCTCCAGAGACACTGAAACTAGAAAAGCTGTGCAGAAAAGGAGTGCTTCATGTCATCTAATTACATGGATTACAATCACTTCATTTCTAAATTTTCTTTTATTTCTTTCCATGGAATTTCATTTCATTGGAAGTGTGCTCTGTCAGTTTGTTTCACTTTTTTCTCTGATA
This sequence comes from Tychaedon coryphoeus, assembly GCA_013398595.1. Taxonomy (NCBI): domain Eukaryota; kingdom Metazoa; phylum Chordata; class Aves; order Passeriformes; family Muscicapidae; genus Tychaedon; species Tychaedon coryphoeus. The sequence goes on along the minus strand of WBND01000021.1, from coordinate 291,112 downwards.
TCAAGACTTTACATCCTTTCATGAGAGGAAATGAAATCTTGTGATTTCAATGAGGATCAAATCGGTAAGGTTTGGTCCATTTCTGTGCTCTTCATGTTATCTCATTTCATTTTATTATTTTCACATTGTTTCAAAATTTTGTTTGTTTGGCCTCTCATTTCATCAGTTTGTTCTCCTGCCTCTTAATTTCGTTTTGTTCCTTGGTGCTGAGATTTCTGTGCATATAGTTTTTGCAAGTTTCAGTGTTTTTCACTGCACCTCATGCCATTCCAATCCATTTCATTGTATTTACTTCTTTTCCAATTCTTTTTTCTTGTTGAATTTTATGTGATCATATCTCCTTTTCAGAGTGTTTGTTACACTTCTCTGATTTCAAGATTTTTTTCCTTTCATGAAATTGAGAATTTAAATTTTTTTCCAATTTCCTGATATTCTCTAGGAGTGAATTTAGTTGTCTTGTATAATTATGCACCTTTAAAGAAAGTATTACATATAGGAAAATATTAGGATGCATTATGTAAAGATGCATCTGAACTGTAACTGTACCTATTTTCTGTTCCATATACCTACATCTTATTGATTCTCTTAACAGCAGTGATTACTATAAGGCTTTGCCTGGAAAGCCTGAAATTATCTGCTGAAACAAGCCTTTGAAATTTATGTTCAAATATTTTCTCTTCCACTGAGCAGTTTTATTTCTAAGAAATCTCCCTCCACACCTTTTTGTGTTATACACACATCTGTTACTTAGATGGAGCGTATATTAAATCTGCCATTTCTCAAAGGAGGTGGTAAAACTGTGATTCACACATATAAGAGGCAAGCAGAGATGGAATTTTTTTTAATGCAGCTCCTAGAAGTTTGTTTGTCTGATGGCTCCCTAGATGGTTTTCATTATCTCCTTCATGAAACATTATCCCCCTTTTCCAAGATGAAACAGAAAGTGATAAAAATTCTAGCACTTCAGAAAAATAAATCCACTGCAGGGACAACTACTTCCCTAGTGACCAAATGCCACTTGCCTTAAATGGGATATTTGTATTAGCATTTTATTGCACCTGCAACTTCATACTATGCCTCTCAAGGTAATAGTTGAGCCTCTAGCTAACGGGTTGCTGTGACCTATATGTTTTCAATCCTTCATGCCGTCAGCTTTTTTCACGCTGACAAAAGAAACATTTTTCAAGCACAGGGTGCCCTTGACAATCACTTACACCCCTTTTAAGACATTTTTTGTATTCTGCTCATATGGAAGAGCTGAGAACATGGCCAGTTACATTAATTTAAACGGTCTACCGTAATGGTCCCAAGTTGCAGTTTCATAATCTTTACTTTTAGAAGGATTTAGGGGAGAATTTGAACATACTTCCAGAAATTAGTATGTTCCACAATGCTGGAGTTCACTGTGAGGGTGAAACAAAATTAATTCCCTCCAACCTCTCCTCAGCATGAAACTTAAGCGATTGTGCAAGAATATGGATCAAACATTAGTGAAATGGAAATAGGGTGTGCATTTCCCTGTCTTTAGTCCTGGTGCTGCAAGATGGGATCAGATCATACCACTAGACTGGGTTAAGTTGGGTTCTTGCTAACGTTGCTCTTCTGTGGAAAAAATCCTACTTGGCAGGGCTCAATGGAATGGAAAGCACATCTAAATGTGCTGCCTGAATTTCAAAAGTAAGAGTAGAGTTGTTAGGTAAACATTGTGGGATTGTTTATCACTAGCCAGTAAATCTGAGAAGAGAGAAGCAGTACGTTCTTAACATATAAATAATGCCTTTTGCAGTTGTTTTATTGTAAGAATAAAATTATTTATGTTGGAAGTAATCTTCAGAGTTTATGTTGTCCAACACCACCACTCAGAGCTGATCTAGTTGCTGAGACATTGAACACATCTAAGTAAAGAGCAGACAAAAAAAATGAATATATGAACTGTACTTTTCTGCAGGCTCTTTATTCTCTGACCTCCATTCCTTTTGTCTAGACTCCTACTCTCCTGCTTCCCCTTGGGTCTTTTTATGCCTTTTTGCTGCAATCATAAATCAAATATGACACCACTGATCCTGGTGTTCCTCTCACAGTCCCTCTCCCACATTACTTTCACCACCAAAATTCATTTGGTTTTGTTTTTCTATTTTCCTAATACATAAACATTGAGGAGTTTTTCTGCTTCTTATGACAGAATAGACATGATTTACCATGTGAATCTGATTTGTAGGTACTTGCTCTCTTGCAAGGTTTACCCATTTTTCATGTCCAAGCTATTATTCCCTGAGTCCTGTCGAAAAGTCTAGAGACAGAAGGATATTGCAAATCCACCTGAACAATTATGGCTCAGGAAAACCTTCTGGAGTACAGACTGACACGGGCAGAGAAACTGCAGCTGTTATGAAGAGTGGGAGAACTCTTGAAAAATAGCAAAGCTCATCTCATTACATAATCTCTTATTTCCAGGAAAGTGCCACTTCCAGCCCTTTCTGTCAGGTGTGCAATCATGTTGTCTTTGGTGAGTATCTGGGCCTGTTTATCTTTGCTTGCTTGTCCTCCACCTCCATATTGCCAATATCCATCCAAGTCCCATAAGTGCTGTTGTAAATTGTGAAAGACCCATCCTTCCTTCCTGCGAAATCCACTGGCACCACATAAGCCTGTTGCCACTTCTGTTCTCTATCCTATTGGGGGTTTGAATGTAGTCTTTGTTTTGCAAGGAAAAAGCAATGAGCACTCCTCAAATTTTCAATTTATGACTTGTTTATAATAGTTGAAGTTTCTGCAAAATAAATAAAGACAGTAATTTTTTATCTTTTTCTCTTTTCCTCCTCTCCAAATATTGAAAAAGACATCCCAGATTTTCCCTACAACTTTGGCAAGTTGGTTTCTGCTGTAAGGTAGAAGTAAGGTTGTAGCCTCCAGTATTGAAGAAGCATAAAGAAAAGGGAAGACATAAAAACTAGGTCCAAGGAAAGGCAATTGGTCAGCAAGTCCGTTTCTGGCAGGCTTCTGCATAAAGTGCTGTTAGAGACCTTGAGTGACAGGAGCTCTGCAATCTCCCAGAGAAGTAGTTACTTGGTCTTCACTGTCCACATTTCAGAGGATCCCACCTAGCCAGTGCCTTATCTGCATGTCTTGGTGTGGCCAAAGTCCATTGTTTCTTGCGTGTTCTGCATCTTATAAAATGGAGGCTGATCTTCACGTCTTTGCAGCAATTTTTCTGTAGCTCTTCCCTCCTTCAGTCATCTCATTTTTGTGCCAAAAATGCCCTGAATGAACAATGATGGTCACTAAGTGATGCCAGGTAGAAGTAAAATATGAGTTTGCTCTTCCTGAGACTCTATTTGCATGCAAAATATCATCAACCCACCCCAAAAACACTTTCATCTCACTGTTTTTCTTTTCTTGAACACATACTTGCATAAATATTCATAACTATACATCTTACAATAGTTTTATTTATTATAGTAATTTTCAAAGATGTTTATTACATTAATCCTTGAATGATGGTTTCAAGTTTATTTCTTAATGAGAGGATTAAACTTGCATATTCTGCTTTACCATCATAAAGAAGGGGTTGTTTACAGCTAAGTAGCATAGTCAGGTGTGGAAGTCAGTGTACTAAGATTCTGTCAAGCTCAGTCTTTTTCCTCAGAAATGTTGATCTATTTTATTATTTAGGTTTATTTGCCTAAGGTGAAGTAAAAGAATCAGAGTATTAAGGGAAATTGAGTCAAGACAGGATTTATGTTACCTAGGGAAAGGACTGTCCCATATAACTCTAGCATTAAAGAAATTCCTTTCCACAAATCTTACAAAAAGAAAAAATTAAAAATCTACTACCAGAAAAATGCTGAATTAGTCCTTGGAAGGTTGAAGATTTCTTGGAATTGCTCATGAGGAACCTAAGTCCCAGAAACTTAAAAAAATAGTTTACGAATCCTGTGAGGTTTATACTTTTGATTTCACAGAATAAGGCTTCGTTCTAAAAATACTAATCCATTCAGTTTCTATATTTACTGCTGTGCCTTTTTTCTTTTGAATAAAACTAACATTCTAAAATCTACCGTGGGATTACATGTTGGACTTCTTGAGGCACAAAGATTAGTATGTATCATATCTGCATTGCGTGGCAATGTTTGTAGAGAAAATTTGAGCTGAATACCTACTGATCCACTGCATGATACTTTCAGGCATCTGTGATTTAGCTAGTTTAACAAGGTAAATCTGTTTTTATACTTTTCTCTGGAGCCTGTATCCCATGAGATTCCAAGTGCTTTCAAGATATTGAAAAGTCAACAAAAATTCAAACCGTTATGTAACCAGTGGGATGTGTTGAGAGCATCACAGAGGAAAGTCCAAGGAGAAACAAATAAGGCCATAATTTGTAAAGAAGGAGGGAAATACAGTTTAATGAATATAGGCATTACAGTAGCTAATGATGTATCCTAATTATTTCCTTCTCTGACAAAATTTTATAACATGTCCAATTAGCATCAAGGAACCTGAACCTGTTATACTAGAAAATGGTTAGTTATTAGTGTAATGACATGAGAGAGTATAAAAATATTAAACAAAAAAGAAGAAAAAAAAAACCTAAAAAAACCCAGAACAAATATCCTGTAGGTACAGCTCAGGCTTCATGGAATCATACAATCATAGAGTGGCCTGGGTTGGAAGGGACCTTAAAGATAATCTAGTTCCAATTCCCCCAACGTGGGCAGGGACACCTTTCTTTAGAACAGGTTGCTCAGAGCTGTGTCCAACCTGGCCTTGAGACTTACTGGGAGCTGAATTTTCAGTGGTAAGAGATATTCTACATACTTTGTGGGGTTTTTGGTAGGTAAAATATAACCCAAAACCAGCAACCCAATGCAATCTTTCTTTCAGTTTCCGAGTTCAGATTAACAGCTTTCCAAACCTCATAGAATTGGATTAGTACTAAACTCAATCCTCATTAACATTTCTATGAGCGATTAATCCCCAGCTATAATTTTTCACTGAGATAATCAGTTTTATTAGCTGTCACATATTAGAGAAAGATACCTTAATTTTAGAGTAAAAAAAAGAAAAAGGAATTTTGTCAAGAGACTTAACTACTCTGATTCTACCTTGCTTCATTGGACCATGCCAAAACAAGAAAAACATCAAACAAGAACTAGGTTTCTCATCCTAGATAGGCCAATAACTTCCTATTGAACTCATTTAAGTACACAAGGTTGGGATTAGAGGTCTTGATGGTCTCAGACAGATGTTAGACTTATATGGGGCAATCTAAAACTTGACTTATACTTTAGCACAATGCCATTATCTAGATCAATAAATTGTCTTCCTACCATGTGCTCCCTGTCACCCTACTCCTGTCCACCACCTCTTTGGTGCTTGTCTTCCTTGCTCCTCGGAGAACTGCTGAAGGTACCATCTATTCAAATAATGGGAAACATTTGACTTCTTGGCAGTGCAGAGAACAGTAACTTGGAGCAGGGACTACATATTCTGAGCTACACAGGAGGAGCCTATCTTACACAGAATAAATTAGACCACACTTTAGACAGAAGATGCAATCATGAGACAGTGGAGGAGTCAAGGCATCACACTCATTAAAGTTACGCCTGCAAAGGACTGAAATTTCTTTGAATTGTCATCATTTTGACATATTCAGTGCAACCTCACCATTCCTGCTTTATCCATTACTCTACAAAGAAAGGACAATGAAATGGGGAAAACATGTTAAAAAAAAGTTTTAAATAAAATCAAGAATTCTTCAGTTCACTCCAAGCTTTTAAGATTTTATTGGTTTTCCTACTCTCTTTATGTCAACAAATAAACTTTCTCCTCTCCCTTAAATATCTGTGTTTCCTTTTTGCTGTCGTGTTTGAAGCCAGTAGGAGAATCTTCTGATGGTAGTAAAAACAAGATCAAGGACACACTTGTTTTCTTTATCCTTTATTGTATTTCCATTCGTCTCTGCTTCATGAAAAGCATGCATTTCAGAGAACCCCTCAGTGCTGCAAATGAGCACTTTTACACAAGCAGTGCTGCAGACTGACAAGGCAGAAACTTGTGTGTTTACTCTCATTTCTTCAATAGCCAGAACAGGATAGGTCTCTGGCCTTCAGCAATCTTTGCACAGCAGCTCTGCATTCACCACAGCTCTCATCCTTTTGCTGCTAAAGGGGGCAGGACAGGAATGTCCTGGCAATTTTGGCAGATAACCTTTGAAAGAGAAACCATGCCTCAGTAGTTACACACATCAGCCTGTAAACAGTAACACCTTAGTGCCATGATATACATACTAAATGTTACTGCTAATACACGACTTCTAATAGGTATGTTTACATATATGCAAAAATACACAGGCTGAAGCACAGTTATATTATTAATTAATTTTCCTTGCATTAAAAGATGCAATAATAATGTACAATGGCTAGGACAGGAATGTAGTGAGCTTGAAATGGGAGAAGGAACAAAAAACATGGGAAGATAAGAGAATAGGGTGGTGATAGAAAAAGGTGTTGAAGAAAAAGAATGTGAGGGAGAAGGGTGAGGGGGGATATAATAGCAATGAAAAAAAAAAAAAAAAAAAAAAAAGATTAAATATCCTGACAACCATAATGCTGTCAAGATGGAAAAAAAAAATCCAAGACTTATGCACATGTGAAAGAGCACCAAAGCTGGATTCAAGGATAGCAACAGTGCACAAGAAATTTGTAAACAGCGCTGAAGATAGGCTGTGCTGCTTATTGAGAACTTAATGTATAAATGACTTAATGCTTAAATGTTAGCACATCTGGAACTTTAATAAAAAGAAACAGACTATGTTAGTTTTTGAGAGAAATGTGTTTTGAAGAATATATCATTTTAATTAAGCTAACTTTGTCTTAAAATAAGAGCTTAGATGTTTAACCCTAATTAGGAACTGAAGATCAGGAAAATAGCATGTTTCTTCCTGAATAAAACCGTTGGAAAATGATTTTTGTGTTCATGGAAAACATTTCCAAATGTCAGGTTTTAACAAAAGAGTTGAAGACATCTGCAAAGACATTTTTATGAAAAAAAAAACTAAAAAGCTTGACTTCTTTTCAACAGCAGGAAGGAAAAAGGAAGTGGTTGATTTTTCCATCTGACTGACATAATTTATATAAACAGATTCAAGTCATGAATTTCAGATTTAAGGTGCTTTCAAATGCAGTTCAAAAAACCTTGGAGCTGTGAAGCCATGTGCCTTGTTATAGGCTTAGATTGATTTTGCCATGCAGAGGACTTCAGTCTGTTGTTTCAGGTCATGCTCCCTATTTTTTAATTTATTCTGTCTTACAGGACAGGCTGCAAGAATCTCAAAAACCCACAACTTGCTGGGTCTTGTTCTTCCTGATTCTTTGCCAGTCTATCCATTTTTTTCCTGAAATACATCATTATACTTAGAGTTGAGCACTCCTAGCATTTCTTTTGGCATTCAGCATCTATATATCAATGCATATATATATATCAATGCATATCTATATATCAATATATGGATGTGCACTCATCCCCAGAAATTGGCTGTTGATTTAGATACGTATATTGTAATATAGATAATAATTTATATATATATATGTAAATTTCTCACAAAAGAAGCAGATTTTTTTCCCTCTCTTCTAACAGAAGAACAAGAGTTAGAACCTTGAAAAAGGTGTTGCAAAAGAACTTAGTGGCTATTTTGTGTGAGAGCAACAGCAGGACTTTGACATGCACACATAGACACAATCACATTAGTGATTGGAAAGGCTGGCCACCTAGATTTTGAAACTGGGGCATGGTGACACATCACGGCTGACAGGCCAAGCCATGGTCCTGCTCGTATCTGGGCAGATCATGTTGCAAAATGATACAAAATTTCCTCTTCAAAAACCGTGCTGCTCTCTTGCTGATTGTGCAGGTTTACGGAAGTTCAGGACTTTTGAAATTGTGCTTCAGTTGAGAAAAGTTCTAAAAGTAGAGAGCAACAGGCAGAAGGTTCAGATAACTGTTGATGGTGAATCACTGCATTTTGACTCAATAAGATGATCAACTTATCAACAACAATTTTTAAAAAGTATTTCAGTACGGCAAATTGCTGTAATAGTCTGGCTAGTTTCTACAGTTGCTACTGGTTTTTTGCTTTAGTTAAGTTTGGTTTTTGTTTTTTTCCCATGGGACAGTCAGGATTTGTCTAAAGCATGGCTGCAACTGGCATTGCAGGTACACTTTTAGCTTGTGCAATAAGAGTAGCTGTTCTGACTTAACCATTGGATTGTTACAAACTATGATTTTTTTTTTTTTAATTAGTGAGCTTGATTTTCCTCCAGGTCATAAGGTTTATATTAAAACTATTGTTTGTGGGGGTAATGAAGGGATGAGAAAATTGAAATGAGAGCAGTAGTAAGTGGATGAGGAAGTGCAGTGAATATTTTTTCTGCTGTGGAAGCAGTTGAGTTGATACATCCTATAAATTAGTAGAGTCAAGTCTGTTTAATGTGTTCCTATTAGCAGGTCTGATTTGTATGGGGGACTATGCCAAGAACTATCCAGGCTAAAAAACCTTTAACATTTTACATTAGTACCTTAGAAAGGCATTGTAGTGGATTTGCACTGTGCTGCTGGAAATAGCAAAACATTGACATTTCAAACTAGAATAAGCATCTTAACCTTGTAAGAGCTGTAATACACTATTTACTGTTTTGTTATTACTAGCCCTGGGGCAGAGTCTATAAGAAAGCCTAAAAAGCAGAAACCTCAATTACCTTCCTGCAGGATGGAAGTAATTGTTTGACCTGATTAAAAACAAAAATATAGGTATCTGTAAGTGGCTAGGAAGGACCTTTAAAGCACCACCTTTATAACATTCCATTGAGAAAACATCATTCTCCCAAAAGCAAATGAAAGAAAGGATGCACTTCAGGGAAGTAGAATGTTCAGTATGTGTCTAGCAAATGTGAAACCCAAACTGTAACAGACGTGACTCAAATGGCAGAAGGGCAGAAGGGAGCACTTATCCCACAGCTTCTACTCTGGAAGAGACAATATTTTCTTTTCTACTTACTCTGGATTTGTACTTGAAGAGAAATAAATAGAGAGGGAAGAAAGCCAAAGACAAGAAAGGTCAGTTTTAGCTCTCAAATGCAGCAATAGGCAGCAGTAACAGCAGGCTGACTTCTCTCCCCTTCTATGGCAATACAAGGAATTGGTGAACTGCAAGGAAGGGAAAACTACCTGCAAGGTATTAGTGACAGCAGAACTACTTTCTCCAGCTGATGTCATCAGGAAAAAAAGTCTGATTTAGGTGCAAGGAACAGAGAACCCACACCAGCACACACGCTTGTTCTGATCTCAGCTGTAAGAAGTTCCCATGTTGGACTGCATTTAAGGAGGCTAAAACATTTTCTGCTGAAATTAAACTCAGTAAAGAGGCTGAGGAGTCACCATGGATTATTCTCTGCAATGAGCATGTGCATGTGCAACAATAGCCAACAGAAGATTACAAATTGTAGAACGTTGTCAGGAAAAATGCAGTCCTGGTCTCCACACCTCAAGACAAACGTAACAGATTTGGAAGCAGAGAAGGGCAGCAAACACAATCAAAGGAGGAAGTATCCCACATGTCTGAGGGGTTTGAACAGCCTGGGATCATAAATTTGGTGGGGAGAAGGTGTGTTGGCAGTTTGACTGAGGCTTACAAGATGATAAATATAGTAGATTGGGTGACTGCAGGAGAGTTTTCCACTCCACCATGCAGTATTAAGGGTACTTGTTAAAACTAGTGGGACATCACTTTAAAACTGGTGAATAAAATACCTTTTACAGAGAAATTGATGAACTTTAGGAGCTGCTGCCACAGGATTTTGTAGAAGTGGAAGAATGAGTGGTTGCAAAGGATTCTGTACAAACTCCTGAACAGATTTATGAGCAGATACTAAAGGGAATATGTACTGTCTGACATGCTTAATACAGTGGCTGTGGAAGTTGGGAAGGACAGGTGAATGGATTTGAAAAACAATCCAGACTCATATGTTTCCCCTTGCTGATGAACAGCTTTTGTTGTCATGGTGGAATGCCTGGCTAGATGGATATCATTGTAGTACCATCCAGTAGGGAGTTTCTTGCTGATTTTAGCAGATAGAAAATTAATGATTGTTTTTAATTCAAATCATTGCTTCAGGCATAAATTTGAAAGTTTAACTTATTTCAAAATCCTAATAATCTTTCCTTTGCTAGTATTTTCCTTTTTTAGCTAATTCACATAAAGGAAAGTGTGTCAGTAAAGGACACACTTTTTCTTTGTTTTTTTTTTTTTAACTGTAGACATGTGTTTTGAAACAGAGGAGGACTTAATTAGTCCATGCCTACACTATCTCATATATATGCTCATCTCTATAAGTACATTCATGAGCACACACTTTTTTAAAGAGTAACTTTGGAGGTGACAAGCCGGGCACTGAAAAGCAGGAGAGTCTGTGAATTTCATGTCTGCAACAATTCCCCCTCTCTCTTTAGTCCAGTGTTTAACACCCCAGTCACACTTGCTTAGTTGCCTCTGTGCAACTCCAGAATGATGGAGGTGGATCTCTCTCACAGGAACTACCAACTCTGCAGGGCTCCCCCATGGCCTTGCCTCTTCAGAAAACTTGATTATCAAACGTATAACACACAGAACAAGACAATTGTTGCAGTCCTTTCGTATTAGTGCCCTGCTTAAAGAGAAGCCTGACTTCCACAATGTCACAGTCTTTATTTCTAGAAACCATGGTCATTAACAGATAAAATGAAAACACAATAGAACTAGTGATAGGATGTTAATAACATTTTGTTCTTATTATCTTTCCTGAAAGTTACAGCTTATGTGATGTTTCAAAACTCTCCAGTGAGATAAAGAGGAGGAATATTCATATTTTCATTTTACATTCAAATACACTACCATTAATTGTCTTGAGGCTGTATTATCTATCTAGATTGCAGAAGAGGTGATTGGATGAACTGGAACCTCAATTTACCAATTCTCAATACTCTTTTCTATCCCCTGGTGGATGTTGTTTTCACTGGAAATTATGATAAAGAAAGAAATTTCTTATACTGAAACAATACTCCTACTTGCTTTATGGCTGCAGTCTGGCTATCTTTTGACTGTCTTCCCTCGTTATCATGTGAATGTCTGTTTTAATTTCTTTTGCCATGAGTATATCTGCCTGGAAATTTCCATCCAGCTTGCTATAAAAACAAAGAGGACATTGTTCCCAGAAAATATGTTCCCTATACTCTTAGAAAAAGTTTTCCCTTGGTGTTAATGTATCTATATATTCCATTTCCTACTTATTTTTTGACTTGATTGTATTCTGTGCAGGTTCTTATGCTGCAGCCAAGACTGTGGTGTCTGAATACAGCTAGGCACCCATCAAGGTGAGCTATGGTGACCAAGTTTCCACTCCATTCCCTCTCCTCATATAAAAGGATGTTATATTGGATCTGGGTGAACATATTCCATGGCTGCTAATTGTTTTTGAGCTTCTGCAAATGAAATTAACATCAAAGAAAGAAGCATTACAATAATGCTTGCTATTTTTTCATCATTCTTAGTCCTAATTTCAATGTTTCAGTCTCAGATAGGAAAACAGAGGTAAAATTATGCATCCTGAACCCAGGAGTTTCACCCCTAAAATGAGGGATTGCTCAAAAAACGCTGCTGTCCGGATAGTAATTGAAAATGCATAAAGATGTGGCAGCACTTGATCTTATTGTATTGAATACTTATTTGCAAAGACTTGTCATAAATCCTGATTATTGTGATTTAATTCTCTGGCTGAGTAGCTAAATTGCTGCTATCAGAAGAATGTCTCAGCTTAGGCTTTTTCTCCACAGATGCACCACTGTGCACTGTTCTTTGGGTAGTATTTCTCCAATTAAGTTTGTGGGCAATGGCCTGCAAGCACTTGCAGATTTTATTATTTGAGGCCATATAATGTAATTTTTTATAGGAAACTTTGCAGTTGTGAAATGTAATTGGGGGAATTCAGCAACATACACTGCCAGACAAATGTCAGCCAGCAGGTCCTTACCAGGTTTACTGCTGCACTCTGCTTACTGTGATGTTGAGAAAAGAAACTGTCATTTATGATGTCTGAAGAGCTATGTCTTTACCTGTAGCTTCAGTTGCCAGTGCTGCTACACAAACAAAGTTGATGGAGCACATTATAGATTTTTCACTAGCCTGGAAGAGGAAAATCAATTTCCATCTAATAGAGCAGGAGGTCACTAAATATTACTAGCTGCTCTGTAACACTGTAGACTTAAGCAGTCCTCCTATGAGACAGAAAAGTGTAGGATCCTGGAGTGCGTTAGTACACAGATAAATAGAGAGGAAAATTAGACACTGAAAGAAAATTATCTGAGAAAAGACAGTAAGCGCCAATTTTTTAAAGAATATCAGGACGTAAACTCTGCACACAGAAGCTGGAACAACTCCATTTGAGTCAGACTTGCTACATAATTGTCTTATGATGGAGAACTTGACCTTGCATGCGCACGGTAAATCTACCACAGGTGAGACTGCAGGTCATTCAAAGAGTGCTGCATCTCCCAGTGACGTACAATGTTCTGCAATTGAAAGAAAGTTTAAAATTATGTAGGCAGCTCACTGCTCTAAGATATTTAGGAGACATAGGTATGAATAAATAAACAAAGAAATGAATCCAGATAATATCCTAGAAGATAACTGAATGAAGCTGTGTCATTATCCTTGTGTTATATAGTCATTTTATTATTGGGGGAATGACCAAGACAGTCGGTGGGACAAAAAATACCTGCATACATCTGCATATTAAATCTGAATATACTTTCAAACTGTGACAAAACAATAAGTTTATATTTGTGTAAACAGTGGCTTTGTATTTTTTAGTGTGAGAACATGGCTGAATATACTGTCCTTGTTTGTAACTGCCAGGTGACAAATTCATTATATGGAAAAGCACAAGCCTGAGGTTTGGTGCTTAGACTGCTGTTCAAAGCTGGCAAGCTTTGCTGCTGATAGGTGGGTGGGTGTGTGTAGTATCCTTTATAATTCTGCAAACAGGGAGGAAGTCAGGCTGAAGAAACCTGGTAAGCCTGATGACACAGGATTACCCTAATGAGTGGCGATGACCATGTGTGTTCAGTAGCTGAAAGAGGAGCGACTCAAACCCAAATTGACTCATTGAGGGACTATCAGTGCTATAGGAAGCGTTCCTGTAGGATTTGTACCATCTAGAAGAGAAACACTACATTGGGAATTGCAGAAAGATACAGGAACACAATAAACAGAAGCAGAAAGGCTTTTGTTTGAGGGTGTACAACAAGCAGTTAGTGCAGTGAGGCAACTAAGGCCATACAGTTGAGAAGAAAAGGGACTGGGAAGGTCAAAAAAACAAAGTCATGACTCTCATCTCTCATTTATGTTCCAGATATCCACAATGAAAAAAGTACTGATCACTGTGCTCCGCAGAAAGGCATGTAAGGAAGAAAGATATACATAAACCTGAGGTACCTTCTCAATTCAAACTTTCCCTTATTGTGCAAATTGCTCAGTTGACTTTAGGAAGGCTATCATTTTCAGTGAATGATGTCAGAGTAAAGTCTTAAACAGATCATCAGTGAATAAAACAGAGTTATAGTGCTGTCATTCCAGCTCAGGATCAATTAGAACATGCCACAGTTTTGGTAGGAGTTTACTCATTACCAGCACTAGCAGCAGTAGATTTTCATGGAAGCAAACACTTTCCAAAGTAAAGTCAGTAAATCAAAGAGAGATGTTCTTCAGGAAACAGGCTTGGTTTTTCTTCTTTGTGAGTAGAAATATCACACAGTAACAAAAGAACTATTAAAAAAAAAAAAAGGAGAAGAAAAAAAACTCCTTTAATTTAATTGCATTTGCTCAGTACTTTAGAGAATTTATGAGAGTGAGACATATATATCTACTAAGCATCTATTCCATCTTGAATTATATTCTCTTGGGTCAATTTTTTGGAGTTTCACTGCACAGGCAATGAAGCAAAGAATGGATCCAAATTGGTTTTAAATTAATCAAACTCACAGTTAAAAAGCAGAGCATCATTACTTAGGTTAAATGTCAGTTGTTCATCTTCACTTTCATGTATTTTTTTGAACTTTCCATAATTGACCTTTTCAAGTGTAGCACCTAGTTAAAACCTGGAGAAAATGACAATATGATAAGAGAAGGACAATTTCAGTTATGACAAAGTTATTATATAGAAGATGAGATATGAAGATGTTAATTAATCTCTTCTCACCATTTTCCGCAGTAGGGCAATTACACTTTTGGATTGATGTTAGTTGTAATGGGTGTCATATCACAGCTGAATTAAAGGTGGGCAAAGAAGGTACAAAAATGACTTTTAAAGGAGTGAGAAAAGCTTCGCTTAAAGCTACATAACTGAGTGGAAAGATTATGATGGATTTCTGTGAGTTTTATATTGGGTCTTTAGTGCAAAATTGGAAATTTCTTCAGGTTTTGATAACTTGAATAAGATAGCTATCCTTTTTACTACTGAATTGCCTTTGAATTTCTCTCTTTGATCTTCTTTTTTTTCCAGTCACAGACTGTTCCTTGTTAAAATGGCACAAACTTTCTTTGGGAAGAAGAATGAAAGCACATTGTGTAGAGCTTCCCTGAATAACTATGCCAGCCAAGGAAATTTCTTATATGTCCCTCCTTGGCCATGTCACTGCAGTCTGACTCTTGCTACTCCACTGAATACAATTAGCATCTGGCAGCAGGAACATTTTTATCTCAGATTATGAGAAAATTCAGTTATTGAAGTAAGCTCTGAATGTTTAGGACACAATAATAGCTTTTCTTGCTTGAGTGCACCGGAGCATGTTGGAAAGTAAGCTGGGGGCTAGCAGTGAGCCAGGAAGTGCATGCATGGGCAAGGTTTGTGCCAAGAAGGAATTGCTTTCCTTAATATTTGGCAGATGAAGAATATCAGTCTATTCGCAAACTTACACACTTTGGCAATTTGGGGGCAATCTCCTCAGTTGCTGGGCTGCAGAAACAGAGCTTTCACCTGCTTCAGTTAAACCAAGTTACAGAAACCTCACTGGTTTTAGAGGGACAAAACACAAATGAAACGTGCTAGATTGTCACAGTGAATCAAGTGTTGATCAGAAGTCTTATTTCCAATAATCTGTTGTTGGCTTAGGTATATGCAAGTTATTCTGGGATGGTTCTTGTATTTCTGGCATAGACAAATCTCCCATTGGCTTCACACCCCATTTTGCTGCAAGTAGTGTTGATTGAATATAAGTTTGGTCTGCATCATTATCCCAACTTTCCCCTGTGAGCTATGTTGTTTTTTAACTGGCATCATGTGTGTCAATCTTTTAGTCACATCTGCTACTTAAAAGGTCTTCCTAGATCATTCATCATTTGTTCCCAAATCTTCAGTAGTTAATAAAATCCTTTCAACCAAGTGATGACATTAGCACTACAAATAAACTCAGTCATTTCATTACACTTCATATATTTTATTTTGGCTTTCATTGTTATGAGAACCAAGCAGCTTGGTATATATGGGAAACAAAACCAGTTTTATCTGGAAGACTATTTAATGTTTTATGAAACTAAAATGAATCTGTGCTTAATAACGTCTGGACTCAAAATGAAACTACTCAATCATTCTTGGGGGTGAGAATACATGCCCTTTCTACAGAAAATAACAGATTTAAGAAAAAAACTCCTAGTTTTAAAGAAATCACACAGTTTGAAATCTCCTTTCTAATATAACATTTACAAATCAATGTATATAATCCAGAACCATACAAAGCCCACTAAGGGTGGTAGAAATCTGTCTACTGATTTCAGATGAGTGCTGACACAATACTTTTGAAGGCAATTATAATTTCATGAAAACATGCCATCCACAGAATTTGGTTTATCCCCGGCCATCACCAGAAACATGACCTTCATCAATACAGTCCTTCACTCCATGGCCGTAGTTCTTCATATGGAGGATAGGAGAGACTTGGGCATGTAACCATTCTTGAACATGGCATGGGGCCCAGAGAGTCTTCCAAAATTTTATCATGCACCTTTATTTCATTTCACCTTTAATAAAGAGACTGCAGGCAACTTTTGATTGCAGATATATTTCCATGCATTTAGGCTACCAGAGAGCTTTTTATGCAACAGGCTGTGTGTGGGAAGTATTGAGGGGCCAGAACTACAGGCCAGTGCCACCTCCACTGGCTGCTCCCAAATTCTCTTGGATTCCAAAGTTTAAGAGAAATGCTATCGAGTTGGAAGCATGAGGGGCAGACTGTGGCAGAAAAGGAAAAATATTCGGCAGTTTTTTCAGATCAGTTCATTTTCACAGGAATAAGTAGAAACACAACTTTTTTCTCTCTTTGTGACTGTCAAAGTTTACTTCAGTTATGGCAGAAGTAACTTGGCAGTGAAGAAATAGCAAAGGATAAAGGAAAACACCAAAACCTCGGTACACATACCAGAAAATAAGATGTATTTCCCTTTCTCCAGATTAATGAAAAAAGACAGGAAAAACATGGAAACACCACACAAGAGTCAAAACAAGAATTATGCACAGGCTAGACTTCAGGATCAGGAAGGATAAGAATGAAAGCAAAGCCCTTTCATCACCTGACTGGAACCCAGAGCAGGAGGCTGGGAACTTCTCTGTACTTCAGAAGGTTGTGATGCAAGTGTGAAAGGAATTTGACAAGCCTGGTGCTCCTAAAATGAGTGAGAAAGCAGAAAGTTCTCCCTTTTTAAAATGTCAATTCAGAAAGTAGAAGAATTAGATGATTATGATGAACCAGGAATTCTCCTGTTCGTATATGCCTTGATCATCAGAAAAGATAGAGAAATAACTCATAAGAGTATACATCTATAATTTGCTGTTCCTATTACTGAGTACATATAGAGTTCAGGTAGATGAATTCCAGTGATAAGGATCAGGAACCCTGCAGCAGTGAGTCCAGTTCAAAAGAAGAAAACCCTCAGAGGTTAACTGGGTAGACACAGCTTATTTTCCTGTACTATGGCATGCTGTACTATATTAAATATGTACAGACTTCAGTTTTTTTCCCCTTGCCTAACTTCACTTGGACATGAAAGAATCATGTTTATGATACTCAGAAGAATTTAAAATAATAGATATTTTTAAGACTGATGTTCAATTTAATTTCCAATGTTTACTTTTCTTTTTTAAAGTAGTTGCATTTTCAAACTAAAATCAGTTTTTAAGTTCACTTTCAAAATGCCAAAATGGAACACTAAGTGTTGGAGGTTTCATATTTCTTTAAAGTTCCTCAAATTTGGAATTTTTATATATCATTTTTTCTCAAGCCATACTTGCAGTTTTCAATGCACAGTACATTTCGCTAACAATTTTTGTGAAGAGAAAGAAGATAGAAAACTAATTAATGCAATGAGATTGGTGCAGGAAGGAAACTCGTATCTGACTTGGGTTCTCCATTGGATCAGAAAGAAAATATAAAAGGTCTTGTAGTTGTTGATGCTGAGAGATTGATGGATGTGGGGAAGGTTAGGGACAACTGTAGGAAGTTTAGGATCCCAGTTACCAGAAAATATACTCTCCACTAGTTTGAAGACCAGCTGCTGTGTGACACAAGTGGTAATTTAAAGTAACATCACAATCACAGGTGAAAGCAATTCAAATGTCAGTAGGTCAATTCATAGTGTTTACTGAAATCCACAGACTAAAAAATTAGATCACCTTTAATTTGCAGCTGCTGGCTTGTAGAAATTCTACATAAAGTTGAACAGTAAAGCTTTATAGGTTATGGAGTTGGTTATAATCCAGTACTTATCTCTCTCACACAGAGATGTTTGAACTTCAATGTTTGCAAAGGGCTTTCAAACAGCAGCAAAGAAAGTATTATTTTTTTGTGTGGAGATAAACGCTTTCTGGATGCTTGGGAAATATGAAGTGATTGTTTCCTCACTTATTACAGTGAAGTTCATTTAAAGAAATAACAGGAGAGAGACTACTTCCCACACAATTCAAAATGTTCAAGGAAAACTAGAAAATTGCTTTCACATACAACACAGTGAAGTAAAAAGGCAGAATCAAAGTATATAAATTGACTTGTAAATGCAAAAAAATAAAGAAGTAAAATATACAGTAAGAGTAAATAAGGTGGCAATCTTTAGTATTAATCTACTATTTAGTATTAATCAAATCTCAACCAGACTAATTGGCAGAACTTAGGAAGCATCTGTGTAAGTTAGAGGTCATTCATCATTAGTTTTATATTGAACATCTGATTCAGAAGACCAAAATACCAGACCTAAGATAATGTTCTTTCATCATACTTATTAAAAGAAAACAAAAACAGTTGAAATCATTATACGTTATTAAAATGGACTAGTAAGAAACAAACACTACATAGACAATAATTTCAGCATGACACCACTGAGAACATTAAGAAGTTAAAAATCTGTCCTCCAAAATAAAATACCACCCAAAAAAGTATGGATAGATAATATGTCTGTAATCCCTGACACAGAATGAGTATCTACAGAGTAAATGCAGTTTATTATTTTTTCATTAGGAGAATGAAATGAATGTCAGGTCAACTATCAATTTAATTTTTAAGAAGAACAAAAATGAAGTTTAAATGAAAAATGTCTCATACTCAGATTTTATATCAAAATTAGGAGAATAACTGCACCCCACTGCTAATAAACTTTACTTTCCACTTACTCTTCTGGTCAGCTCTTTCACCTTATATTCAACAGATTTGATGTTACAGCTTCCTTATGTCCAATCTTGTATGCTTTTTCCTCCTACCCTTCCAATGTGTAGCAGTTTCCATGCAAAGCACTGCTGTCCCATATATAGAAGTGTGAGTTACCACTCCAAGCCCAGCTTAAGCCAGCTTGCTTAACTGGAAGCAAAATGATTACATGTTATGGCACACTGCCTGGGGAGCACTGCTAACACTGTTATAGCAGACCAGATCAAGCATTCATGTGTGGTCTTGCACCTTAAATTCATACCCCATCTCTTCTGAAGCACATGCAAAAACTGCATTGACCCAATTTCTCAACAGTATTTGGAATCTGAAAGCAAATAACTATTTTTTTTTTTTAATGTGGCATGCTAAACAAGAAAGATTGTAAAATATCAAACTAAAATATGTAAATTTCCCTGTTAAGTGTAATAATCACCTCTATGACTTACACATAGAAAAACGTAAGTCATGAAATATACAAACTTCTCCCTTTTGTTTGCTTACCCTATGAACATTGCTTCCATATTTCATCAAATTAATATTGATTATATTGTATATCTGTGATGGCTCTCACTTTAACTCTGCAAAAACTTCCTCTAAGAATTATTTTTCCTCAAAATAAGAAACATTTTTTTTTCTTTTATCATAGAAAGAATAGACTTCATGGTTTTAAGAATTTGTTAATTTTGAACTCTACTCCTCTCAAATCCGTGAAAAAAGAAATCTGCAGACTAACATAACTGAAGTGACAGTGAGAGAACTGTGCCAGACTTTAAGGGTGTCTTGATGGCATATCAGTTGGTATCAGTTTTCTTTCTCTTGAGTGCTGTAGAGCATGTAATCTGTTCAGATAGGCAGATGGATGTGTGAGTCTGATCTGCTGACACGGTACTAATAACCCCATTAGACCCAAAGATTAATGATGTATCGTGCTTTGTGCATGCCTGCCTTATCCATCATGTACCTGGTTATCAGGGGCAGAAAAAATGCAACCTTTTATGTAATCAGTCAATAGCTTTGTTAATCTAATTACCAGTAATGATAGCCTTACTGATAGAAAAGCTTCTATTCACAAACACTCTACATTTTTGAATTAGGTTCCTTCACCTTTTTACTAGCTGGTACCTACAGAAATACATAGTTTAGCCTATTATTTCAAGAATTCACTTTTGCTCTGGAGAGCTATTTTGTTCTATAAAAGCTCCTTTAAAACTTCATAGGACAGCCAATTATATGAACAGGTCATAGGCAGTTTTAATCCCAGAGTTTTAGCTGGATCTCAAATGAAGTTACCAGAAAGACAGTAAACTTCATGGGTGTACTCAATTCTTAATAGTACCACAATTTCAAATGTTTTGAGATAAAATTTATTCCATTACAAACTATTTATACAAGGTCCAATGAACCACTCTAACTTCACAAATGTCTTGACATTTTAGGAGAGTGAGAGGAAAATGGTGCACCTCAGGTAAAAGAAATGAGTTGTAATGGGCAGCATATACAGGCAATCAGCTCCTGTCATGGTTAGGAGGCATCACCAGCATCACTTTGTTATTTGGTAGATAAGCAGCCACCAAATACAGTTAGGCAAGGTCAAGCTATTTGAGCCAAGAACATAAACTGCAAATATTTATATGTTTGTGAAATAAAATCTTATTCCACAAATAAGCATGGTGAAAATTGTGGTTGATTTCATTAGAGCAGCAATTCCATTTATAGGTGTTAGTGCTGCAGAGAAACATTATTATTACTTGGTTAAAAGCTCAAGAAGACTTGGCATAAAATTCCTTTGAACAAATCCTGAGTCCTGCCTAATGGCAATGGCAATTAAAAGACATCATATGTCAGAGGATGATAGGCAACTCAGATTTAAAGGATAGAGTGCTGGGTGATCTGTCACATTCTTAAAAATCTGTTATGGTACTAGACTAGTCTGAAAAATGTGCACACGTTTTCATTTTAAGTTTTGTTCATTTTCATTTTATCCAACTTTCAGCTTATCTGCTAAACCAAAGTTCTGACAAGAATGAGAGGCTTCTCCCCTCACATATATCTCTAAACTTTGCTAGGTTGAGCTCTCTTTGCTAGGTTGAACTTTTTACATCTCAATGCATTTTGCAGGTCTCCCACTCCTCCTTTCAGAATTATATTAGTTTACAGTGGCAGCTGATCGTTGGCAAGTCTTTATAGTATTGCCATTATTTATTTACAAAGAGCTGTCAATTGTTGCTGTTCAGTGACATCCTAGAAGCAAATGTGGGTATCAGTTGGGGGAGCAGTTGAAGGGGCACAGATGCTACTCTTGAGTTATTTTTGTTTGACCAAATTGATGAGCTCAGCAGGATTTTCAGGTGGTGTATAAACCCTTGGTTTAATCAGATGGATGCCAAGCCTTATAGAAGCACGTTTGGCCTCAGTGGCTTAGTCCCAGCAGATGCCAGGTACAGCACCTTGCCACTGGGTTTGCATAGTGCTGCTCTCTGCCTCGGTGCTGTGCACACACGGGATGCTGTCAGGGATTGCAGCTCTCAGAAAACACTGTACATCTCAGAAAGCATATACTGGGGTTTATTTCCTCTCTCTCCTCCCTGTAGGTAGGTGAAAGATGACTGAAGAATTTTTTTTTTTTTTCATTTAGAAGCCTGATCTTTCTGTTAGTGTTTTAAAAACAATAAATCCATGAAGGAGGGAATCAATTGCATTTAACAAATGCTGTGTGGAGAAATACAGCTAGTTTCTTTGCTAATTTTAATAGAGAAATACTTCCACAACAATTGAGTGAAAAAAAAGGAACTTTTTCAGCCTTTAATTTAATGAATGTGCAGGCCTTGCACAAGATTTCGTCTTATCTGTGTTTCCTTGTGCATGAAGATACATTATAGTTTTAAAAAAATTGAATCAATAAAATTCATGATTTCCACATTTACATTACTTTTCAATTGAGCTAAATTATAGTTGAATCCTTTAGCTTAACTTTGACCAGCCACATGGCTGCTATTATATTAAGTCAGATTTAGTTAAGTGGAGAATGAGAAGAAGAGTTAGCTTTTTTAAATTGCTAAAAACCAAAATTATTTCTCTTTTTACCTAAAGATAATTAGAGAGAAATATATTGAATTAATATACAGGAAACCTTACTGAGAAATGGTCTAAAAAACTTTTCTCTTCAATATATTTTTATATTTTATTTCATGCCTTATTTTATATCTCGTTCTCTTCCTAAACCTAACACAATCAAATTTGTTAATAAGTACATAAATGCTAAGTATTGTTTGTTCTCTTGAGCACTTTACTCAGACTTAATCAAGACTCACTAGTCTTTTTCCCTTTTGTTACACCTAATAAAAGAAGCAAAATTCCATCAAACCACTCGAACATAATTTTACAGAAGTGTGTGTTTATTTTCCCTTTAAAGCCACTAGAAACCCCAATTAATGGGCAGCAGAATCAATTTCTGTATTAGCCATTCTCATCGTGCATGAAGTAAACTTCTTTGACAAGTCTGACTGTCTTGCTTAAATTTCTGTACCGCCGTAGCACCCTAGGAGGGTCAGTAAGGTAGCAATTAGCATTTATGTATTGCTTTTCCATAAACTCCATGCTTGCCACACTTGCTGAGAGTTGTGTTAGATTAAGACTTCAGCACTCACAGGGTGGGCCTCTCTTAATCATGCAGGTGGCAGAAAACTGTCTCACCTTGCAGTTGTGCAGTGCCTGACTTCAATGGAGCTGCCGCAATTTACCACACTCTAAGATGTGGTGATGTGTCCAAACCCTGCTGCTCTCTCACTAACAGCTCCACTCAAGTCAGGCACTGCACTTCTGTGGAGAAAGACATCAGCTGTGTCTCTAAAACTGTCTGTATTCTCATTTCATTGTGCTCAGCATTCTGGGTTTTGAATCAAATAATTTAATTCCTTCTTGTGTAACACAGCTTCATTTGGATTTTAGGTGGCTTGGACCAAGGGGCAGAATAGGGTGGATGCAGAAAAGGCTGTGGGTGTTGTGTACCTGCACTTCAGCAAACACTGTCTCCCGCAGCATTCCCTGGAAAATCTGGCAGCCCGTGGCTTGGACAGGAGCACTCTGTGCTGGGTTAGGAACTGGCTGGATGGCCAGGCCAGAGAGTGGTGGTGAATGGAGCTGCATCCAGTGGGGATCAGTCACCAGCTGTGTCCCTCAGGAGTCTGTACTGGGGCCAGTTCTGTTCTATATTTTTATTGATGGCAAGGATGAGGGCATTGAGTCTTTCATCAGTAAATTTGCAGACAGCACTAAGCTGGGAACATGTGTCGATCTGTTGGAAGGTAGGAGGGCTCTGCAGAGAGATTTGGAATGGTTGGATGGATGGGCAGAGTCCAATAAGATGAAGTTTAATAAGTCCAAGTTGGACTTCATTATCTCAAAGGTATTTTCCAACCTGGTTAATTCTGTGATTCTGTGAATACAAAACATTCAGTTCTCTGGGTGATTCCAGATGAAACGCTTCACAGAACTTGCCAAAATGTTTGTGTTTTCACTCAAAATCCTTCCAAAACTTCCAGCAATGTCTAGCTTAACCTTTGCACCTAGACAGGTTTGGATTTTTCGCATGAAGGATATCACGATGCAGACTCTAAAACCCAAAAAAATACAGTGAGTCTCTTTCCTTGCAATAATTGCTGCAAATAGGAAGTGACTCATTCTCCTTCACTGCCCTTGCAGTATCCCAAGAATGTGATGTTATTTGTTACTACTTTTAATTCATTTAGTAAATCTCCGTTTCCTGTTTCCTTCTGAGACAGCAGCACTTTTACTCATGATAAATGACATTTGAGCAGTTCCTATTGTGATCATTTACAGGGCTTTGAGAATCTCAAATAGGATTTGGCTGGTTGAGAAGCCTGCCTTTGGTCTGACACAAAGATATCCCTGAGCTGTTTTCTGCAACTGTGTCCTTGTACAAGCAGTCCGATTTCCTCTGAATCATGTGTCCAGAGTTAAGGCTGTGTGAAAAATGCTTTGCTAGGTTGGAATAAAATGGTTGTTTAGAATCTCAAAGAAGAAAAGCCAAAGAGGCAGTGTTGATGTTAGGCATCTTACTAGGAAAGTCAGAGATTTTTCCTGCCTCCTCCTACTATCTTTGAACAGGGCCAGATATGCCCATTGGGGTGGCCTGAGGAGAGCTGGCAATGCTTAGAAGCCAGCAGGGCAAATCCCAATGACTCTTTAATGTGCTTGCCCACTAGGGGCAAAAAGCAACTTCATCATCCCAGAGCATGCCAGGAAAAGAGTTGTGACACCACCACCATTATCTCTGCTCCCTGTTCCCACCAGTGGGTAATCACATGCTGTGAAATTGGCAATATCCAAAGTTCAGTCAAATGCAAAGTAAACGAATGGAAACAAGAGAGATAAATATTTACTTTCCTAAACACTTGGAGTGAGAGGAGATTTCAGTAACACCATTACTGTTACATCCACTAACAAAGGGATTGAAGAATTATTCAGGCTGCTAAAACCCTTTCCCCCAAATATACCAAAAAATCCTGCCCTCTTTAACTCTTTCTCATCCTAGGTCATCTCCAAGGAGATCCAGGGACTTTTCTTGTGGCAACAGTGTAGCTGTTAACTTTAGACTGATTTTTGCTGCCTCCTAGTGCTCCATGCTGCAAATGGGTCCAAAAATTGTGCTGTAAAGGAGAAGATGGGAGCAAACTGCCCCTTTGTCACAGGTTTATTTCAGTCCAACTATCTCTGGCAAGAGTAAAACAAAGAGATTATATAAACACAGAAAACTGAATAGGCTTTTTTGCTTGTTATTACATACTTCTAGGGCCCACAGTTTTACCCTAAAGGAAGAGATTTCCCACAATTTGTTTCAGGCTACCATTTTCCCACAGAAGTGAGAGACTCAGTCTCCAGATCTTTTTCACACTCTGCTTACAACTGTAAACCAGGGCATTCAAGTTTGTAAATGGCCTTTAAAGAACAATACATTTTTATTTTACATGTCATTACTTTTGTACATACGCTTTTTAGATACAGAAACAGATAGTAAGGGAAATTTTTCACGTATCTCAGCCAAAGAAATGGGGATAATTTATCTATGAGACAATGAGAAGGGGATCTTTCTGATTCAGTTTTACCATGGCTTGCAAAGATAACCATGGCAGGACATTGTTTCTCCATACTGCCCATGGCAAATGTTCATTTAAGCATCTGAAAGATTCAGGCTACACGGTGAAGTATATATATGTATGCGCGGTAACATCTGGCAAGCTACTGAAACTAAAACTGCTGACTGCTTTGTAAAGTATCTTTTATTGATTTTGTGTAAACCATAAAGAACTGCTTTTGATTATCTGGCAAATCCACCTTCTAATACTTTAACTTTCCAGTATAAATTTGTGACTCACAGTTGAAATGAGCCTTGAATTTATTAGGCAGAAAAAATCTCTTGGAAAGAAAAAGATTAAATATCCCATTGCTACTGGCTTTTCCCAGAATGATAATTTAATATTCTGGCTTCATACAAGGATGACTTTTCATCCAGAAGAATAAAGTTGCCCTTCTGAAATTTTTGAAATAATTTATCCCACATATTCTATTATTGGTCATAATGGATATCTACAGGTGATGTGTCTGCCTTTCAATAAACAAGCAGGTATTTGTTCACAACTTTTTCTCAACAATATCCTTGCCAAAGACTGTCTCAGTCTTAGACTGGCACTTTAAAAAAGAACATCTTAAGTTACTGTGAATTTTTGTCTCAAAAATATATGAAAGATTTTAACTCCTTTTTGAACCCTTTCCTGTGCAGTTCTTTATAATATTTTCCTTAAAATAATCACATTTTTGTGTCCTCCACAAAAAATGTCATATCTGATAGAAAAATCAAGTATTTTGCTGTTGAAAGTGGGGGGAAAGTGGTGTCCTGTCCAAAAAATGAAGACCAAGTTAGGATGCTGGCAAAGCTGAAGTCACTTTCTGACCAGATGCAGCAAATAGTTGTCTGATTACTTTTCTATTTGAGTTTGATATTATAGAACATGCAGGTTCTGGCTGTGTTAAAAACCAGTCACTCTCTTTCACAAGGTTGTTTAAGAGATTGTATAAAAATGAATATATCATTTTTCTGAAATGTGTAATTCTCCTCAACTGAAAAATTTGAACTGAAAGGTCAATAAAACAGGTTAGCTATAATTCCACCCCTCCAATTAGGTTTCTTCTGTTCCTAGTTCTAAAGTTTTGCAGTTTTTCCACCATGGTTAAATATCTTCTGATTTATATTTAATTCCTCCTCACCATTACTGTATGTTAATAACAGCTCTCCTTCCCTCCAGTGTTCCCCTGGGTCCTGAGAACAGGCAGATATGGCAGAATCTCACTGATATTCAAAGAGCAAGGTGATACTACTATTGACCATGTAGGACTGCAGAGGCTTGCAAAAAGGACAGAGCCTGTTTTTTGGTTTTGTTGGGGGTTTTTTTGTTTTTTTTTTCTGAGCTCTGAAACAGCAAAGAAAGGCAGTGACTTTGTTGGACAAGGAGTTGAACACCAGTGAATTTTCATCTGCTGTCACCTGCTTGACAAGGTGACTCAGGCTAAAGAGTACACTTCGGGAAGATGAATTTGCTGTTTTGCTAAGAAATTTTGAACTGTCACCCTCGGGCACTGCATAAACTTACACAAATTCTTTCCAGACACTAACCTTAGAGCATGATATCTATCACACTAATAGGCTGTAATCCAGCTTTAACCCAGTCAGGTAGAAAATCTTCTTAACCACAAAATTTAACCATGGTTTTGAATGAGAGAAACAAAATATGTACAATAATATTTTGTGTACTTTCTGAACTTATTTTGTTGCTCTGAGGTTTGGTTACAAAAGAAAAAAAGACTTCAGGTAACTGTATAAAGCTGATCTAGTGAACAACTGCATCTTCATAATGGTGTTACTAATCCAATTTGTCAGATTTGAAAATTATTCATTCACATGTGCACATTCCAAAAGAGCACATGTCTAAGGGGTAATGTGTGACTGAATTAAAAAGAAAAGCAGAGTCAATATTTGCCATAAAAGATATTCAGAAAATAAATATGCTATACAAACAATATATTTAGTAAGACTTGCCCTTGTTCTCCAGAAATACACAGAGCAGAAACTGGTAGTAAGACAAAAAGTGTGTGTTTTGTGTTCTGCATGAATTTGAGAAACCAATCCTTCCCCAATTTTTCCAGCCCGTTAAGTACCAGTTACAGCACAGAGCCACTGATGGCTGTGATGATTCAGATTAGGTGACAGACAGAAGCGATTCTGCTGAATGGGTTTACTGTGCCTTCAGGTAACATCTTTGTGTCTCAGAATAAAGGCAGCTGCATTAACTGACATCTAAAAGTGTTACATTCCTTGCTGGCTCTGCTCAGCTCTGTTGCTCCCCTTGCTGCTGGAGCAGTGAATGGATCACAGAATGCTCTCAAGCAAGGTAGGTGCTGTGCTTGGTGACTTCTGAAACTTATTTTTAAAATTCCTCTTGCCTTTTAATCTGAACCCTATAGGTCAGCTATCAACCCTTCTTGTGCAGCTGCCTGGAAGCTGAATGGCTTCCTGTGGGCATTTCTGCTTCCATGGAAACATGGGAGATAGTATTCATACAAACCTGAGGTGGAAAATTCAAGGCTATTTTTTTCACTGTTTTTAAGATTAGTATCTCTATAGGTTGCACATTTACTTCAGGATGCAGTCACACACATCAGAAGGCAGATCATTGCCCAATACCTTTCTGAGCAGTCTTTTATACTCAGGCTCTTTATAGATGTTGACATCATAGAATCATAGAATGGTTAGGGTTGGAAGAGACCATAAAGACCATCTAGTTCCAACCCACTGCCAATCTTCCACTTGACTAGGTTACTCAAAGCCCCACCCAACCTGGCCTTGATGGGGCATCCACAGCTTCTTTGGACAATCTGTTCCAGTGTCTCACCACCCTCATAGTAAAGAATTTCTTCCTAATATCTAAACTCACCCTAATTCACTTTAAACCCATTATTCCTTGTCTGTCACTACAGGTCCTTGTTTAAAGTCCCTCTCTAGCCTTCTTGTAAGTGTTCTTCATGTGTGTCAGGTCTCCAGTCAGTTTTACCTATGCTGTCCTTGTCTTAATCTGGTAATGGCTGCAACTACCCTTCTCTAACACTACTTAATGGAAAAAATTAAGAATCAAAATTCATTAGCTGTTCTAGACAAGGAGGAAAATATAACAGATCCAGTCCTATATATGGTGGTGTAAACCTGACACTGCTATTTTCTGGTTAGCAATTACTCTCTATTTATATACATGTAACAAGACTAGAATTCTTCTTCTGGGAGAGAACTCACCAATCAGAAAGAAGTCATCTTTGAAAATAATAAATCAATACTTAGTTTTGCTTTTATCAGTGTTTTCTTCAAAAAAGAAAAATCACCTGCTGGAATTTAATGCAATGCTTTTTTTCCTGAAAGATTCAACACGTTCCCTATCATACTTTCTCTGTTATTCTTTCTCTTTAGCACAGTTACTTTTTATCCTTGCATCTGTTAGAAATAAGTGGATGCAGCATATGTTCCTTAAATAGAGCCCCTGAATTATCCCTGCATAACCTGCATCAGAGCTCTCCAGATTGTGTAGCTTTTTTTCTGGAAACCTGCCAAGGTCAAGGAAAGACAGGAGTAATTTCAAGCCTGGTGCAGTTCTTTGGAGATAAATATAATCTGGAGGATTTGAATTTTTGCTCATCAATGTGGAGTTTTCACTTATGATGCTGTTTTTTATGAAGTTTCCTCACCCTACTAGCTTATCCTTGGAAAGAAAAAAGTTTTCCCACGGTGACATTTTTATTTTTGTTTTGTTTGTTTGTTTGTTTTTAAAGGAAGTCAGGAACATAAGTAAAAGAAAGCAAGAGAAAACTCACAGCTAAGGATCTTTAGGGCTTGGGAATGTCTTCAAGAGTTGTCTCACAAATCTGTGCTTGACTCCTCTCAAGGTTTGAAGAGACTATGTATGAGAAAGGAACCTGGATGACTCATTCACAGCCTCAATCTCAGCACTGAAGTATTACAAAACTGGCTCTTAGGAATATTAGTTTTCCTGAAGGTCAATAGCATGCAAGGGTTTGAGCCAAATCCAAACCCAAAACTTTGGCAGTCGAGTTATTTGGTGCCTAGGAAAGCTTTACCTATTCCTAGAGACCAAAGAAAGAAAACAAAACCAGCATAACTGGTTTTGGCTCCTCTTACAGTCCCATTTCTCACTATGATATTTGTGCCTATTAAATCACACTTTTTTCAAGGGTAAAGCAGCACAGAGAGACAGTTAATGATAAATAACAAAGTCCTGATCAATGTCTACTGAAAATAAACAGTAACCATCACAGTGAAACAATGCAATAACACAACAGCCATCCTATTTTTCAGTCCATGACACTTCTGAAGCATATACCCACAAGGCAGAGCATCAGCTTTCCTGGTAACATTCCTCAGTCAAGAAGGCAGACATTCCAATTTAAACCTGTTACACTTGAAATCCCTTTTGCTTAACACCTGTTCACCCACCTTTTTGATATAGGACTATCAATTCCTGAAATAAGTCATGGGGAACTTCCTACAGTTTGCACACAGCTTTTTCCTGGCCTGAACAGAAAACTCCTGTAGATACCTGCAGCAGCACTGCAGGAGGATACAGTGTGCAGTTGACCACACCATATGTGATTGAATTCAGGTACCAGGGAACTATGGTTAAAGCCTCTAGAACAAGCTCTGAGGCCACTGATTTGTATCAGCAGGTTATCACACCTTCCTCTGATGGACTAATTAACTACAAGCAAGAATAACTGCTGCTGCCAGAACTAAGAATTGCATTTCTCCCGTCAAATGCTTGTCTGCTGAAGTAGCTGCTCTCAGGTGGAAAAAACATAGGGTTTTACTTTATCCCAGCCAGCTCCTGTCCATTTTTAGGATTTTTTTGCAGTTGAATTTGTCTATTCAAAATTTAAATATGGCTGTAAGGCTTTGGACTCATCTACCTTTGCTAGGAACCAAGTCTAAATAATTGGTGTGTGCATATATGTAGTGTCAGGGGAGTGGAGATGTGGACTTGTCAATCAACACTGCCACTGCAAAAGCAGCATGAAAATCCTGCAGCCTGCCTTCTGTGTCCATGAGAATTAATTCAGTTTCACCAGACACAAAACAAGCATACACATTCCTTTTAAATGGCTGAAGAAGAATATTTTGCTAGAATGAGGCTTTTCTCACATGAACTTGAAAGAAAGGCATTGCAAACACTGTGTTTAAATCTATATATTACTTTCACCATTCATACTGTGTGATATGTACACCAAATATCCTTCTGTCTTCTTGTTTAGTGAAGAAACTTAACAACACTCCTGATAACTAAATCAACAACTTCCCAAATAAATTTTCTGATGTTTGTTATACTTAAAGAGCTAATCTGTGTATATGTTCTGCTCCTTTTAGAGTAGTAGACTCAAATTTTAAAAAAATCTTACCAAATTACCTCAAACAACAGATTTATTTTTCAGACAACAGTGGTTCAATACAATGAAGGGGATTATGTGGCTATATGCAGAGGATATTTGGTTGCAGAGAAGTTGTTTTGACCACTCTGTAGTTGAGCATTTTTTGTTTCAACTCAATATGGGCAGTTTCTCATCCTAATGCATGTGAAGACCATACAATTCACATGGCTGACTTTTGGGGGGAAGCTCTATGAGCAGATGAATAATGAAACAAATTCTGCTGTATTCTTTGTAGGAGCACCTCATATTTTGACCCCATTGTTTTAGGCAATTAATTTCTCCAAGGAATGAATGAATTCTTCTAATCCTGTTTAAGATCCAACACCCTTTAGTCATAGATAATCCTATGAGGGGCAGGGATCTGGATTTGATGACTACAGGTTCATTCAAACTGGAGATATTCTATGATTTGGTGAAGACTTTGTATTTAGATTATTGCTATTTACTCCACAATGGTTACCAGGAAAGTACATTATTTTTTTAATGTTTTAACTCCAACATTAGAAGTTAATTAAAAATCAAAACGCCCTAGATTTCCTGGTTATGAAAAACAGAAATGAAATAATTATCTGTGAATAAATTACACTTGCATTCATACTTTGAAGAAATTCTAATCTTTCTCCTCTTGTTACTTGCAGATCTGAGGCGAGTCTTCAGTCTGGCTTTGGTTGTGATCCAAGGTATCTTCAGTTCTAGAAATTCTGGGATATCACAATCAGTGAAAACAAAATAGTCTGCAACTCATGTCCTGTACTATCAATTCTGCAAATGCAGAAATGTTACACTTTAATATATAAGTGCTAGGTTATCCACTGCTACATCTTGCTTACTGTTCTTCTCTGTATTTTTCATCTACAGAGAGCATATTTTAACAGATTAACTCATATTATCTGCTGCAAAAAAATATTTTATTTGCCATTTTGAATCAAGATAATTCAGTGAAGAAAGAATGCCATTAAATTTAATGTCTATGCTGAATTGGGTCAGCAGTTGTGATATGATCAAATTCAATGGGCATTTTTTTCCCCACCCTCATCACTTCACATTATGTTAACCCGGTGTATATAATAGCATAGAATACTGGCTGGGACTACTCTTGCATAACTGAACCAAAAATCATTCCGAATTGCATTTATCTTGGACTTTGCCAATCACAAGAAACAAAATTACTTCCGTAACTTTATTTCTTGTATCATTTACACCAATTTCATCTCTTATCAGGCTGCTTTGTTTCTCTGTACTACTGATTTTAAGCCTAGCTGGGCAGATGTTGGATTGGAAGCTGGCCTTCAGAAGACCTATTCCTTGCTTTGCTGCTAACTCACTTCTGTGACCTTTGGTGGGTTCATAAATCTACCTTTGTTTCAGTTTACTTGTCTCCAAAATTGCTGTGATAAATAGATGTTGTGTTTTGTTGAGCTGAATTTCAAGATATATTGACCCAATAATCAATAATTTACCAACCAATAATAAATCCTAATATTGAGTGAAGAAATCAGAGGGATTTCTCAGTGCACTCTTTTTATACTGAGAGGGACAACTTTGCTCAAATTCTATCTAAAGTCCAGAGGCATCTGGAGAGGTATTTTTAAGTGAGTGCTAAGTGTAATATACATGGACTTCACAAAACCAAGGGTTAAAATACTAACAACTTCAAACAAACCTCTTATCCTTTCAAGTGCCAATCAGGATAAGTTCATTTGCAAATACAGCCTAATTGTTTAACCTTATTCCAGACCTTTGGGACCCAATTATCCTGCTGCTTGTAGGAGTGAAGCCTAATTACCATTTTTAAAAAAAATAAAATTAAACAATACTTGTAATCGATGTCAGGAATTTAATTTTTTTAACAGATCTTTAGCTGGCACTGTCCTGCTGAACCAACCCAAGAGCAGGTTGATTGCCACACACACACACACACACACACACCATGAGGTGTTTGCAAGTTATTTTTCCCTGGCAAGATCTTTTGGTAGGAGATTGTTTTATTATTAATGATACAATTTTTAAAATAACAAGGCTTTTCAGATTCCAAAGGCTGTGGTTTCACTTCCATTGAATTCACTGAATTATGCTGGTACAACCTAATATCTGGCTACTGCATGCTGCTGCACCGTGTACCTGAGCTAGCCCTAGCCGAGCCAGTTTGGGCACAACAGCAATGTAGCCACCAGCAGCCAAGGTTTTGTACGTTCTACACAAAGTAACTGGAGAGCCTGATCGAGTTAAGCCCCACAAAATATCAAGTTTCCTCAGCATGGCTCTTCTGTTTCTTCTGCCTCTCTCTAAAATAAAACTCAGTAGTCAGCGGAGGCAGAGTGTTACAATGCAGTTACAGTTAATGACCTTATTCTCCACCTCCTTCTCTTGAGATGAGCTGAACATTAAACTGTCAGAAACCTTGGACACAAATTGCCCTTGGGAAACTGCACAATCCTTGACATTGCTCCTGGTGCAGTATTCCCAGTGCTGCATTAAGTCTGATCTCTGTCCATCTTTCTGTTTGCTTTTGAAGCTTCCTGAAACTCCAAATGCTAGTACAAAGTCAACCTCACATCCCCTCAGCTCTAAGACAAAATCAGCTGTAACTGTATCCTTTTCAAATGCCTGTCTGAGGTTTTCTGCCTCAAAATTTAGTAATCAAGGATCTTAAGGCTTGCCAGTTGCTCCATTATTTTAGAAGAGATTTGCTCCTTCTTCTTTACATCAACCCTTTGGTATTACGGTGTTCCTGCTGTAATCCTCCACATAATGGGCTGCTTTTGCTTGAGCTGCTCCTACTATGCCCAGGAGAAATATGCAAGCAGGATATACTTCATGGAATGGGCTAGAAAAAAGTCTTCATTGGTTGATATGGGCAGTTACCAAGTTAAGCATTGATATCCTTGCCACACCTAATGTATCTGAGTCAGCTAGGCAGTTATCAGTCAGGATAGAAAATATTAACACTGCTTCTTGAATCAGCCTGGATTTCTGTCTCCTAATTATCTACCTTTTTCCTAGGTTTATATTGTCAATTTTTACTTTGAGTCCTTCAGTTCCTAGTCATTGCCATCTCAGCAACTTCACTTCTCTACAGTCACATTTCTTGTCTTGCATGGTTTTAACTGATTGACTTTCAAACATCCAACTAAAACAGAATCGAAGTTAGCCAGATATGTCATGCAAAGCTAGACTTTGTGTTTCATGAACCCAAATCACACTGCATCCCTCTCTCTTTTCTATCCCTTTTATTTCACTCTTTTCCCAGAGGACCCATTTCCTAACCTCTGGTCAGTTTTGTTCCTGCCTTAACTGAATCTGAGTAAAGGGGAAGGGTGACTTTCCAAGTATTCAGGACTAAATTCCTGCTTATTTAAAAATTATCAGTCCTGTGTTTTTTTACAGCAAATACCTGATATTGTTACTTTGTGCTGAAATTTTGGAAATAAGTACATATCTGAAAAGAGGGTTCTGAATATCTTTTGCATTCTGCAATACATGCAATTCCTTCTATCTGAGCATATATTTTAGAATTTGCTGAATTTCATTCTGTATTTCCAGACCACTTCTCTGGTTTTGG
The DNA here is from genome assembly GCA_013398595.1 of Tychaedon coryphoeus. Lineage (NCBI taxonomy): Eukaryota > Metazoa > Chordata > Aves > Passeriformes > Muscicapidae > Tychaedon > Tychaedon coryphoeus. The sequence goes on along the minus strand of WBND01000021.1, from coordinate 257,217 downwards.
CAAGATTCTTTCAAATTTTTGACCTGGTCTATAAAGTTTCTGTCACATGGAAATGAAGCACACTTTCTCAGTATTACGCAATTCCTAACAAAAATATCAATAACTTCATACTCACAACAGATTTCCATGAGGCCTCACTTGATATACCCCATTCTGGTATATCATTGATCCCCATACTTCAGCATAATTATTTAGGTGTACTTGCACCCTCAGAGAATCATCCTGAAGGCCACACCTTTTAGGTATGTTTTGGAAATTATTACTTGAGAAAAAACCTAAATACAGTCAATCTGTATATGATTGAAACCTCTTTCTGCTCTATGGAATGTCCCTGCTAACATTACATAGGCAATAGAATGATTTGACATGACTTGATACACACAGCTGTATTCTGACCACTGTGCTATTTCACTACTATTTTCCAAATTATTACAAACAGATTGATTGATTTGGGATTTTCTCAAAAGGTGAAGTTAAGCTGATTTGTCTACAATTCATTATGTTTCAGTTTCTTAAGAATAAGCTCTGTATGTGCCTTTTGCTAGTCTCCTGGTATTGCACCCTTAAAGACTGAAGTTTAAAATTCTGATTTGTTCTGCTAGTTATCTAACAATCCTAGTGCTTTCAAAAAATGCAAAAACTCGCCCTACATAACACTGTATAAAAACCCTTTACCCATGCCACCCACTCTTTCATTCTGGAATATATGCCCTGAATACATATTCAATCTGCTTCAAACCAGGTATTATCAATCCCAGTGAAGTTCCTAATTAAACCAGGGTTTGTTCATCCTGGGAAATAAAAATAAGGCAGTAAAAATGTAACCGTGACAGTTAATATATTTAATATAGCCAGTAAAAACTACAGATTTGTGTGATTTCCTATTCATTGAGAAGGTCATTTCTTTACATTCAGATCTTGATCCATAACTAACACTACTGATGAACATCAATGAATTTGGAATCTAGATTCTTAAATAATGTTTTAACACCAGTAAAAGACCAGTAGCAGAGCAGACAAGACAAAACTTGTAAGGAAGCCTGTTGTGATATGTGAATTTTCAGACTCTCAGTGCTGGATAGCAAAAAACAATGGCAAAAAACATTTTTTCAGATAGGACAGCAGAATTGGACTTTGGGTAGAAAGAATTCAGATAAGTTTGTTTCTTTCTTCCTTAAAGTCCTTCTAAAAAGGTCACAGTGATAAAAATAGAGCTGCCTTCTTTTACAGGGATTTTGCTTGAGAGCTCAATTTATTCAAAAATCAAGACAGATTGATGTTGTTCCCTGGGAATGCAGATAGGCATATTTTAGACAATAAACCAGGAGCCCTTATCTGCTGAATTTTGTCTTTTCAATGTATCTACCCTATGCTAATTTTAGGTCTGCATTCTCTATATCCTGCCATGTTTTGTTTTTCCTCCCATCGAGCTCTGATTTCTCATTACGACGTGTCCTTTTAGCATATATTTTGTACTTGTGATGCATCTGTTCTCATTTTGCCCCTGTAAGTGCCTAAACGATAGCTAAATGCATCTGTAAGGACAAGTGCTGAACAGGTGCAAAACAAGACCACGAATAATAAAAGAAGAGGAAGAAATCAGAGACTAATTTTTGCTCTGTCAGGATTTGCCTAATATATGTATAGTCATTACACAGCCAATACAAATGTCTCATTTTCACAGTTCTTTATCTTCCTTTGAAATGGATCTTTCTGGAGTTAATTTAGTGCAAGGAATTTTGATAGAAGAAAGTTCTCCTTCTCTACTGCTGCCTTGGCAGAGATTCTGTAATACAGCTTAAGGAATTTTACAGGGTATCCTGCTCTTCCTTGTTAGCAAACAAAACATGGACAATGCTTTCAGGCACACGATGTGATTCTCAGGGTGTCCTGGGCAGGCTAGGAATTGGACTCAATGATCCTGATCTGTGCCTTCCAACTCAACATCATCTATGATTCTGAAAAAGAAAAAAAAAAGAAAAGAAACAAAAAACAGAATTGTAGGGATATTATTTGAAAATAAATCAAAACCCACACGCTACTTTTATTTTATGTTTATTTTACACTTTCCAAAGAACTTTTGTCTTTTACTCTTGAGAAGAGTTAGTGCAGATACATTAATTTCACATATCTGTAAATTAGTATTTTTTTACTCACTCTAATCTCAGTGATACAGACTGGGTAACTGAGCAACACTGTTCTTTTTGTATTGTTTCAGCAGCATAAAATATCAATTGACTGTCAGTCTTTACTCAGTGTTATAGATTTGAATTCACTCTGAGTTCAGCCTCCAGGAGAGCAGGATTTTCAGGACTGTGCCTATAACATCTTAGTAATTCCTTTTGAGAACAGGCCAAAATCTTTGTTCTACAGCAGCCAAATGATAGGCTGGAGGGAAGAATGGAGGTCAGTTCAAATAAACTTTTTTTTTTTTCTGAAAAGAAGCATCCAGAAGAAAAAAAAAATCCATTTTTGAGTAGAACAGAATAATTTAGAATGTAAAAGAGATCAGCATTACTAAATACCATTTTGTCAATTAGATCATGGCTCTAAGGGCCACGTCTGGTCTTTTCTTAAACACCTCCAGGGACAGTGACTCCACTATATTCCTGGACAGCCCTTTCCAATGCTCAGTCACCCCTTTTGTGAAGAAATTCTTCCTAATGTCCAACATAAACCTCTCCTGGCACAGCTTAAGACTTCAGAACAAACTTTTTGAGACCTTTCATGCAGTTCTTACAGGAAGTACAAATAACTAAGACATTGAGTTGTGAATTGCAGAAACACCAATAATTTTCTGCCCCACAGCCCAGTGACCTGGGTACTTCACCTACACAAGAGAGAGAGTTCTCTGCGTTAGAGATAATTTCTCAAGACTCATCTCACAGAAGCATGTCCAAAGCATTGTATTATGGGCTGCCCAGACTTCCCAGTCCTAGCTGCATGGCAGGTGTGTTTGATCTGCCTCTGAATCGTGTGCAGCTCGAGATTGAAAGTTAGGCTACCCTGCATATACCCTGCACACCATTTACAATTAGTAGCATAAGTAGTAATTCTATAAAAAAACTCACGTGGAAATGCTTTTTTCTTTTCCTTATCTTCCCAATTTTTTTTAAACAACAAAAAATCAACATTTGCACATACTTTGGGAGAAATTACAATGGATAAGAAACTCTTTGCCTCATACTATCATGAAAAACCAAAACAGAACACTCAGGGTAATGTGAGTGAAATTGTTCTGTGGCAGTTGAATAATAGAAGTTTTTCCTTAAATCATAAAATTCCCTTCTGAAGCTAAAAAATTCTAATATCTGGTGAAACCAGACTGAGCCTGGGGTTACGTTAAGCTGTATTGAAAATCACAGCCTGAGGTGCAAAGTTGCTCAGAGCTCTTCCCAACTTCTTGCACTTTGTTCATGAAACTATTCCCAGGGAGGAATGACCCACCTTCTCCTTAATCATCACACCAATGTACACGAGAGCAGAGTCTGGCTGCCTATTTTAAACAGGAATTGCTTGGAAGGTTCCCATGGTCTCCAAGCTCTTCTGTCCTTTTTGTTAGCATAGGAGGAAAAAAAAGTCATGAGGGAAAATAAAAGGTGTAAGCAATAAGGCCTCTGGAAAGGCAGAATTTTTATGAAGATCATACCCTGAGTTAAGTGGCTCCCTCTTTGACAGCAGCCATACTGCTGCTCTTTGGAGGGCAAGAAGCTGAACTTTCAGGAAGCCAATTAGGAAATGTTTCAGAAGGAGTGGTAGTGATAGCAACCATCTGAGAGATTAACTGCAGTAAAAGCAGGGGCCTCCAACTATTTTCAGAATAGCTATTATCTTTCTTTTGCATTACTTGAAAGCTGTTTTTACAAAAAGAAAAGCAGCAAAGTGACTTGAGGCTTTTTGTTAGGTGCCAGAGCTTTACAAGTGAATAGTTGCACAGCAAACATCACATACCAATGGAGCTTTACTTCAGAGAAAAATATGTTTCCTTAAGACAGATAATAAATACCCTTCATATCATCGTGGCTGATAAGTCAAAACTAGCCTGAAAGGTGCATCATGTTCTGCCTTTCCAGTCTTTTTGCTTTTCAGAGTCAGAAAGGATTTACGTTTCTGTTGGGTCATTGCTGAACACCTAACTGTATAGAAATACTAAATTTGGCTTGCCACTGAAAACAGGAAGGAAGTAACTAAATGGCAACAAGAATGAACTGTGTTTACATGAAACTTTATTAGATTCTCTAGTGCAAAATAAAATATTAATGATAAGAGAATAATAATAAGCTTCCCCGATCACACACGCGATCTCACAAAATAATAACCAAAATTCATAAATGTAATTATTTGATGCCTATCTTATTATTAGACAAAGGTACTCCTGCTAGAAAAAATGGTGACATTCTTGCTCTGTCTGAACTGGCCTGAAATCTTGCTGCTCTCACTAGAACTCAGGTGAAAAATAATGTATAAAAATAATAATAATGTTTTGAGATATCTAGTATAATAGCTTTCTTCCATAAATCTCAGCATTATTAAGACGAATGGAACTCAAGGGCTCATGATTTCTCATGTTAGAAAAGAAATGCAGGCTGGTATTTTTAACAAGACTGCTGTTCATGATTAATGATATCTGCTTGTTAATGCACTTTAGATACATTCACTGCATCCTCACACTGACTTGCAGCTCTTGAACAAGGGTGAACTTTAGCAGGCATCTTCACTGGATAATGGCAGGATTTACTAATCAGCACAGCTCTGTCATCCTTATATGCTGATTAAAAGTAGCCATCAGCATCTGGACATGCAACTTGTGACCCTGAGGTGCTGTGCTAGGGCAAGAGACCTATCAGTAATTGTCCACAATAGAGAGAACACTGCTACAGCAAGGCTGAGTGCTAAGAAGAGTGGAGCAATTTTTATGAAAGTGAATATTTATTTACTTGTTTTATAAAGCACTAATATTCAGCTGCGTTCACAGAAATTCTGTGTTTGGACTTATTTCAATTAGATTTATTCCTGATTAATGTGCTCTTCTATATCCATTGCTGGAATGTAAATTTTTCCCATCTAGATACAGTAAATCAGATATTACTCATTATATCCGCTTTGCTACAGTTTTAATTTGCCTATTATTCTATCCAATTTTGCAGTAGTATGTACATTTTAAAGTATGGCAGTATGTAATCTGCAGGATAGAAATTAAAATGATTGCACAACTTCTATATTATAGGTTTTGAGAGACAGAAAAATTGAGATAAAAATTTCAATTTTCATACCTATTTTTATTACAGTCTTTTTAGATATGCTGACTTTCCCAGAGTTTTCAGAAGTCAGCAGTTCTTCAGAAAGATTATCACCTTCAAAAAAAAAAAAAAGATAGGTTAGTTATTCGTGTGTGCACTGTAAAATAATTTAAATGTACTAGAGACGATACAATCCCTTTCCTCTTTAAACACCTTTGTTTTGTTCATTTTTTATATGGGAGTCACTACTGGAATGTTCTCTTGGAAACTGCTTTATCATCTACAAGTCATAATTTGGCCATTTGATCACTGCTTAGCTTGTCCTAAACTGAATAGAAGGTCCAACTGCTGCCACATTGCCTTTCAGATTTTTCTTTTTTCTGCCTGATCATTCAGATAACCTCAACACAAATTTCACTTACATGATTAAAACAATGGCTACGAATACTGTGCATGCTTTAAAACGAAATGTCACATAGTGATTTATGCTTCTATGAATAGAAACTTATCAATCATCTACCTGAAATATGGCTCTCATTTAATAAATATAATCTGGCAACAGATTAAAAAAAACAACATAAAGGAGAAATTCTCTGCCTTGCTGGCCTACTCAGAGGGACATTTCTTCATAGGCCTTTTTTAATGTAAAACCTGTCATCATTTATTTTCTGTTGAAATGGATAGTCTATTATCTTTCCCCACATGGCCTTACCATAGTTAGGATTGCTTAATGATGAAATAATAATCTGCAGAATAGTTATGCTGCTTACATGAAGGGGTTGCATGAAGTGAAAATACAAGAGTATATTGTCAACAGACCTCACTATTTCACCTATACACCTGAATGATACATAGGCCCTGGACATTTCAATGTGAAATACTAGGTTGAAGGATTCTTTTCATGTTAATAGTTATAGAAGTCATCATTTAGTTTTCCAGACTGATCTTCACAAAAGAGAATCACAGTGGTCCATTCCAGCTTTGAAATGTAACAGGTCTTTTTTTTTTTTTTTCTGAAAGAGGAAAGGACTTCAGCTCTACTCCACAAGAATACAGCTTGTTCACAAGAATACAAATTTGAACATCAAAACTTGATGATTACTGCTTTTCTTAAGTCATGATCTTTCTGTGGCCAATACTATAAACATTTAAAAGTGGGATGGAAAGATTTCTTTTGTTATATTCAAAACAACATTTTGTTTTCCTTAATAAAACCATTTTATTGCTATTTTGAAATTCGTAAGACAATAAAGTTCATCAACAGATTGTTTCCATGCTTGGTCATAACTTTTGCAAAAGCTCTGAATCTACTTTCAAGGAATTTGCTGCATAAACGTAGAATTTATGGAGCAGAAGGAATACAAAGTTTAAATCAAGTTCAGTGGATAAATGCAGGAACAGAAAATGGTCTTAGGAAATAATTGAAGCACAGAAGAATCTCTATTTTATGATGGCTGTGGAAGTGTGCTTCAAATAATCTTGAACCTCACCCTTCAAGATGTTTTTCAGTTGCTGGTCAATATTTTAGACTTTGTGTCTCATACCAGCTGTTTGTGGTTGTGCTTAGCTTTGAACTAGGAAGCCAAACTCTGACAGGTAAGGAAATGTCAATATGTAGATCCTGCGGAAGATCAGTAAGTCACCTGCTGTGGTCCTTTCTCCTGGATCTCTCTAAGGTCACACCTGGAATTGTTGTGAGGAGGACAAGTGAAAGGGAGATTGCATTTTTGGGCTGCAGTGAAGTATCTCTCACTGATTAGAGGACAATTTTTGCCCCATATCACTGTACATTCAAGCATCCCTTCTTGAAAGCACCTCTTCTCCCAAATAAAAAACTAGAGGATCTTTGTAACACTCTTATCGTTATGAAATGCCTCTAACATCAGGGTTGAAAGGCTGTGACATTGAAAACAGGAATGTGCTGACCCTGGTTTTCCTGTAAAGATCAATAAATCCCATCTGACAGAACACTGTATGTAACCTGCAGTTTCCATCTTCTCAGGCTGCAAAGGGCAAAGGTGACACAGTAAATCTAATTGTTAAAAAGTCTCTTCTGTAATTTTACCTATGAGCTTCTGTTATGATTGTCTACTTAGTGAGATTCACAACCCCCAGCACAATCTGTATTCACAGAATGAAAAATACACTGACATGCACCTTGTTTAAAAAGGTATGGAATATAAAAATATTAAATAATGCTCTCTTTATATAAAGTCTATAGTTTATAGTTTTTCTATAAAATATAGCAGTTTTGAGTTCTTCATTGAAATACTAAAGGAAGATATTAAGAAGAAAATTAATAATGCAACTAAAATATTTTCACCAGAAGCCCAACCAGTACATACATCTTTTGCTGCTGAAAAGACACTGCATCTGAAAACTTCTACTGCATGGTTGTGAATACAGAATGGTTTGGTAACTCACCTTTTGTTTTTGTAAGAATCATGGAAAAAAGTCCTTGGTATATTCATTTTGCTGGGCTTTAAAAATGCTGTGATACTTAGAGAACTTAATAAAAACAAGAGAAAACAAAACAAAAAGTTGCAGTCAGGCTTTGGTATATAAAAATTTTCAGGATTTTTTTTGTGCTTGCAAACTGCTTCTGCAAGGAGTTAGAAATGATAAATGGAGTTATTCTTTTAAGAAGAGATTTGGTAGAATCACCCTCCATGTTAAATCCAGGTAATTAACACTGAGTTCTTAAATGTAATCCAGGTGATTAACATTGGGTTCTTAAATCTACCTAGGTTCCCAAGAGTTCCATTTAAAAAGTGCCACATTTAAAAAGTGCAGAATGCTGAGGACTTTTGAGAATGAGTGATCATTTAAGTAATTAAATGTGGGATTTGAAGCTTGTGGTTAGACAGTCAAGTCTATCAATCTTGGTTTGTGATTAAATACATCCTAAATAATTTCATTATTATTCACAAGTGATAAGTCCTTCAGATGGAAGTATTGAGGAAATTCCTATTGCTGTTCCTGAACCAGCTGAAGCTCTTGGAAGTGAAAATTATTTTTGAACAGTGTGTTGTTTTCTCTCCATGTGGAAATATGGTAACAGAAAACTGAGTCAATATAACAAAATCTGACAAAACTAGTATGAGAAAGAGGAAAAAAAAGACAGAGGGGAAAGCAAATTCAGAGAGCGTGGGGAAAAGCAGGCAATAGAAGATACAGAGCGAAATTCTGTCAAAAGAAAAATGCATTGAGTATGTTGTTAGACAGTTCTGTGTGTGCAGAACTTTTGTCAGTAATAGAGGGCACAGACTTTCATTTCAAGTTTTATACAGCCCTCAGAACTCTTTCCACTAACTTCAGAGAGCTTTGGATTAAGCACTTAGGGGAAGACTGGTTATGCTTAAGCTGAATTTTTTTTTTCCTTTTTAAAGAAAAAAGTCTAAACTATGGAAGAAAGCTTTAATAAACACAGAAAACTCACTGAGACCTCAAAACCTACTAATCCCCAGAATTTAGTGTCACCTTTAGACCTTATAGTTTAAAAAGGAGAAAAGTAGCTTATTTTAGAATTTAAATGAGTTCAGTAATTGCTCAGGCTACAGAATGTAACACAAGATGTATTACAAACAAGCCAGTGAAGCAGTTTATTACACCAAAAGTGTGCAGGAGATTAAAAAAAATACAAGGGAATCCCTGATTCCTGTTGTGCTTTGGGATTAAATAGTGTTCAAAATAGACTTGCTATATTTTAATTTTCTGAATCCAGCAAATTAGCATTTGAAATACACTACATGTATAAGTTCTGCTGGAAACACAAAAAAAAAAGTAAGCAAGATTTTGAAGATAACAGGAATTTAAAAACTTCTTAAAATATATATTTTCCCTTTCTTTGTATTTCTGATGTTATAATTTTCTTTTACCTGCCTTTTAATGGGGGAAGTTGGTGCTTCTGAGATTTCCAGCCACAGTTCTTACTTGTGCCACTCAGTCTTGCTGCTTGAATGCATCCCATTTCCAATGGAGTCCTGAAGCCCAGCTGAAATATTCTCTTATTTACCCATTGCAAATGGACGTTCTCATTTCTTTCCTTTGTCACACTCTCCTCCAGAGCTGTCACTTACTGCCTGCATCTGTTGGGTGTGGGTGTTGAGGTACTGGCAGTGGGGAGAGGCTGCAGCCCTGGCCACTATGAGGAGAGCCCAGATTTGCTCCATGTGGGAGACAGTGATTCCTGTCAGCTCCTGCTGGACCCGTTGCTGGACACAGATGAGCCCTTCAGCCATGTGTGGGGCTCCTTGGAGAAAACCTATTTAGAAAGGTCAAAATGCTGTTGAGGAGTGAGGGGAAAAAGTGTGAGAAACAACCCTATGGAGCCTAGGAAGGACTGGGGAGAAGATGCTCCAGATAATCCAGAGATTTCCCTGCAGCTCCTGGAGACACACCTGGAGCAGGTGGTTCTCTGCAGCCAGTTGAGAGGAGCATCCCAGAGGATATCCACACTGCAAGCCATGGAGTGCCATGTAAAATCAGCTATCCACACTTCAGCACCTGGAGGATCCCATGCCAGAGGTGACAGGCTCTGAAGGAAGCTGCAGCCCTTGGAGGGCCCGTGCTGAAGCACTGAAAAGCTGCGTGGAAGAAAGAGCATCAGAGCTAAACTGGCTGAACTTTATGGTCTGACCACAGGCCTCATTCCCCATCCTCTCTGCACCATGTAGAGGGAGTAAGAAGTGGGAATGAATGAATGAATTTCAGCGTGGGAAAAAAAGAATTAAGGGTAGGTGCGAAACTGCCCTTTTAATTTTGTCTTAATTTCTCACTGTTCAAATCTATTTTAATTGGCAATATATTTTTTTTTCCCCAAATCAAGTTTGTTTTACCTGTGATGGTAAACTATAAGAGACCCCCTCTTTTTACCTTGACCCATAAGCTTACTCATTTTCCTTCCTTGTCTTGTTGTGGGAGAGAGTGGGGGGAATGAAGGCTGGGTGGATCTGGCAGTTGGTCAAGGTCAACCCAACACGTTATTTTGCAATCAGATACATAAGCAACATATGTTGAAAAAAACCAAAGGTACACATATTGCAGGAAAACTTCATTTTAGTCCTAGAAAAAGTGCAGGAGATACAGATTTAAAAAAAGAATACAAGTACAGAATGCAGTGTCCATCAATACAAGCTACATGGCATGGGCTCTTGCAATGTGTCTCTTTGCTGCATTGTCATATAGGGCCACCTTTAGGGATCGAGATCAAATCTGATATTGACAACAGTTGTGCAGTTCTCCTCCTCCGAGCCTCTTCTAAACTTGAGCATTCTTTAAACTTGAGCATACAGGTATTGCAGCTGCTCTTTCCTGCATCCAATGGCCTCTGAACAGTCATACTTTCTAGTTATAATCTATCTGCTGGGTCTTACAACAGGCTCCCATGAGTTTACCAGTATTCAACATTCATAATAATCCCCTCAATCAGGAAACAGTATTTTGCTATCTATGAGCTCCACAGTATCCAAGAATCAGTTTTCAGCACTCTAGTTCTTTGTTCCCTCATTTCTGCTGGGTATTTTCAGCTAATCACTGTAAACTCCTACAGTGACTAAATACATGATTTTTCTCTTAAGGCATCAGATATTCCATTGCTCTAAAGTACTCTTGTTTAACTGAAAAGCTATTCTAGTTGCTGAGTCTCAAATACTCCTCGTCTGGAAAATACAAGTCTAGTAGCCCTCATAGCAAAACCAGATTCCTGGAAACCTATTTTCTGAAATGCATGATGACATGGAAACTGCCTTGAATGTTAACAGAATTAATAATTTTCTCAATAAATTTAATTGTTAAAAATGTAATTCACAGTGGCTCTTAGTATCTCTAGAATGTTGGTACTTATCAGCAGGGATGTGGACATATTTAGTAAGAACAGACAAACTAAATTACTTTGAATATTTGTTTTTTCTGTCATAATAAAAATTAGAAGTTTTTAATGATTTAAAAGCTAGTTGCAATAACTTGTTAAACCTGTTCTATCTTCTGTAATGTCCAAAATAATTTCAAATTAAACATTGCTTTCTAAAACATTTGTATTAAATGGTAGGCAAATAGGAAAGTTTGATAGTATTCCACAGAGTTTTACCAGTTCATAAAGATTTGCTTTTGCAAATTGTTAGGATACACTCCATCAGTAACTGAGTACTTCCATAACATCTTAAGATTATGTTTTTTCTCCAAAAATGCTGCAAATATGCCTAACTCAAGTATTCTGGACAATTTTCCCATAGCACTTAATTGCAAATGATCAAAACCTATGGTTTGTGAAGGGAAATGCAGCTTCTTTTCTCATCCCTCAAAATATCACTTGCCACCCCCAAGAAAATTCTCAATTAGTAAAAATTTTAATATACCAATGATTAAATATTTAATCTTGAAGCTTTTTTTTTCCAAACAGAAGCTTTCCATTTTTAAGCATTAAAACATTTTATTTGAATGTATAGAGATGAACTCTGCCACAAGATAATTCACTCTCAAACTTTATTTTTATTGTGAGCTATATCACTTCACTGGAATTCAGGTAGAGGTGAGTTCTTACCTGATCCACTGACATTCATGAGCCTCTTATGATGGCACTCAACAGGAAATCTGAATTGCATTGTGAGTAGTGCAGGCCTGACCTGACTGGAGAAAAGGGAAACACTGAATGACTATTGTGTGACATTCTGAGAAAATATAATTTAACAGGCACCCAAACACTGAAGAAGAATTATTTAAATTTTGATAATAGGTTATTGTGAAGTTCTTTTATAAATTTGTATTTCTCTCAACTATAATTAAGAAATTCCAATAGAAAATGCTCAGCAGCCTATATTATTTATATTACTGTTCACCTAGATACTGAAAAGCTGAAAATATTACCTAAAATTGTATTCTGAAAATATGACAAATAGTAGCAATTAGGATCTCACACAGAAATCCATCCACAAAGCGAAAATCCCTTGGGATAACCTTGCAAAATACTATTTCTCATATGCCAGGTTCCTGGATCATATCTTGGAACATTTTTCTTTGGGAAATACAATATTTATTAGGGAACAAGAACTATCTATTTATTCTGTTAGACTCTTCAATCACAGTTTAGAACATTTTAAAATTTAGTTCTCCACTAATGACACCTTTTTTCTGCTCTTGCTCCTCTATTTATGTGGTTCCAATCAGTTTTTGTTGTCTTGGGTCAGCAGAGTCAGCAGTTTGGATCAGATAAACTCCAGTGAAAATGCTGCAAGGTCTCACTTGAAAGCATTGCCATTTCTCGTGGTATAAGAATTATAACTTGTATTTAGTATTCCCTTGGGAGGCCTTGCTGGAGTGGCTGTTTCTCTGTGAAGTTTCACCCAAAAGCTCTCAGTTTTACATCACTGGCATCACAGCCAGGCTCATCTCTCTATCCCTTCATTGCAAAAAAACCTGCACTTATACCACCAGTCTAAAAAGAAATCAGTATTCTGTGGGTCGTCAAAGAGCACAGATACTATAATGGATCTCCTCACTCCAGGACCTAGAGCACTGGTCCTGTCAGCTCACTCGCCACATAATGTGGGACTGAAATTGGTGCCTGGACAAAAAGTGTGCTTTCCACAGCCTTTTCTTCCTCCTCCCATGGCTGTCATTGATTCATTACCTCCCAAGTTGAAATAGAAACCAAATCTTCACTGATCTTTTCCAAAAATTGCAATTCGGCTGAGAGGCATTTGTACACCATCTCACTTTGCTCCAAAAATGCTACCAGTGGTTCTTACCTTATGGAATCTCATACAGGAGCAGCTTTGGGCTACTTTTCTCTTTGCACACCAGCATGAATTATTATAGAAGCTTCTGAGCTTCAAAGTTCCAAACATTATTAGTAGACATAAATTGAAAGCTTATGTTTTAATTTCAGGTCTAAATTAGATTTAGACAAAGACAGGGAGTATAGAGTTTCCTACATATGTGCTCTGCACCATTTGCTCTCTGTACCTGGCATGGATCTCTGAAACAATCTGAACAGGTTAAAACTGAATGGACCAGTTGCCTCCTACAGTTTTTAACTGATGTGTTTTCATATTATATATGATCCATTCCTGTCATGCTTAAAACTTGCCCTAATATCAGTTTGCTTTCATATCATGCTTGCAAAATTACAGCTTATCAGTCTAGAAAAGTGCTCAAGACCTTCATGTTGAGGAGCTTTGTGGTTTTAATGCTCCTGGTATAAATGCTGCAGTCCTTTTGACCTACTTCCTCATTTCATCAGATTTTCTATCTCTTTCTCCCAGTGTCATAGGTTATTTACATTCTCATCAGTTTCTGAATTTTCAAAATCTGGATTCCTCTTCTCAGTTCCTGGATTCTGTTAAAAAATCTTTTCCAATTACCCCTTTATCAAGAATTTTCAGTTTTGCTACTAGATGATGTTATACTAAAAAAGATAAGTATCAATCTAAGCAGAAATTGAAATAAAAAGTCCTTTTTATTAAAATTGTTTAATCAGAAATGAATTGCACTTTGCCTAAAGCGACTCATTCTCTCAAAACACTTTTCTACGGTTGATTTCTCAAAACACACTAGGGAAAGAACATGGACATTTCTCTCAGACAATACTATGTAATTGCTGTAATTAATACTGTGATCTGGTATTAGAAAAATGAAAAAAGCAGTATGATCAAAATTTTAGAAAAGTACACAATCCCACAGTATTTGAGTAGGAAATAGGTTTACTCTTGGTATTTAAATATTTCCTCATAACTTTTGCATTCATGCTACTCTAGCACAGATGCAAATACCACTCATACAAAATCTAAAAAAGAAAAAAAATAATTGAGAAAAATCAGATCCCATTAATTTATAAGGCTTTGGGGAGGGTAGATTATTTTACAGTGTGACATGATAACTAGAGTAGTAATCCAGAAAGCACGATCTTGTGTACTTTCTTTTGCAGATAAATGATGAGTCTGATTTGTTTTTCCACATATGTAATAAAATACCTGCATTAATTCACATTGACATACATTACTGGGAACAAACGAAAATCTTAATCTTGTGGGAAATGAGCAGACATAACTCACAGCATGTCTGCCAGCTTTAATCTAATTTGAATACCATCTTTGCTAATAGTCCCTTGGGGCAAACAATTTCAAGCTATCCATTCTGGGTTAAAATGAATAGGGGTATGCTTTGAATCATGTTCTCTGTTTTTCTGCTTGCAGCATATAGAAGAATATGTCTTAGAAATGAGTTTATGTAAGATAAATATTTGAGAACACAGTTGTGTGTTTAGTTCCGGAAATTAAAAGGAAGAACAAATCCCATTAATAGTTTTGTCCCAAGGAGCAACTTTAGTTCATGCATATCTCTTTGCAACAAGCAGTTCTAGCATTATTCCTATGGAAAACTGCAGATGTCAGAATTATTTAGCCTTTTGCAAAGCTTCCTGATAAACCACCCAACTTTGTGTCAAGCCCAACAAAGCAATAAACTCAGGTATTGGAGAAAACAGCAGAACACCAGAGAGTCGTAGGAGGACAGTGCTGAAAAGCACCTCAAGTGTTGCTTTTGTTGCCCGAGGCATAATCAACTCTGCCAGTGTCACTCCTGGCAGATCCTGTTCCAGCCTCCTTTAAAGACCCTCACTGCCCACATCTTTCAGGCAATCCTGTGTATGATAGTGGCTGGACGTCTCTCTTCCCACACACTTCACAATAGCCAGTTCGGATCTTTGCTGCGTTTAAACTCATCATTTTGTGGCCTACTGTGACCTCTGAGTTATCTCCAATTATTACCCATCCATTTTATGAAAGAGTGCTCTACTTCAACTGAAGTGCTCTCAGTAATAAGCAAAACAGAATTGCTCTGTGCTCTGCTTTATACACCCTGATAATGTTTGCCTTTTAAACAACACCGTGAAACACCTTCAGGTCATGATGCTCCACAACACCTTCAGACCCATTTTTGAGCAGGACTCTTCCAGCTAGTTGGCTTCTATCCTACATCTATAACAGCTTATTGTTCCTTTTTAGACATTTTACTCTTCATTCGCTCATATTGTTCTCCTAGATCATATCTTCATGCCATTTACAATTTAATGAGCACGTTTTCCCTTGCAGCATTCAGGTATTAATAAAACTTGAGGAGGAGATAAGCAGTAGGAGAACTCACATAACTCCCCTTAACATATCCTTCCACGCTACCTTGTCAACTGTTTTTGCACCCTCCTTGTAAGAATTTCACCAAGACTATGTTTCTTGTATCATTTGTGGGTAGGTCATGTGATGACGTCAATACTATTATTAAAGGCAAAATGGAAGGACTCATGGCTTCTTTCCTCTGTCCAGCCTGACATCCTATGCAGAAGGAAATCAGTTTAGATTGACAAAATTTATGCTTAGAAAAAAACAATCCTCTTGTCTTGTTGGATGCCATCTGCATGTGACTTCTTCCTTATTTTCCAGATAGCTGCAAATGTTTTATTTTATCATCTCCTTAAGAAATATTCTGGGAAGATACAATCTTAATTCTATTAATCACTTGATCACAGAGGGCTTGTTTAGTGTTAAAAAAAGGCATGAAACACCTTCATACCCAAATTCACCTACAAGCAATTTGAGTAGAGTAGACCTTGCTCTTTCTTTTAAAATTAACAGAGAAAATGAAAAAAAAACCTGTTTCAAAGTATTATACTAAGTCAATAATAGAATGAATGCTTTTTATTCCCTTAGTAGTTGCTTGATTGTTGCACCTCTTTTGATGCCCTTTTTTGCTTTTCTGGTTTTTGTTGGTTTTTTTTTAATTAATTCTTTTTTCGTTTTTTTTCCCTCCTTGCATTGACATATTCCTGCTGCTTTCTTAAATTTTTTTTTTTTGTATGATATCTACCATCCGCTAGTCTTTAAATTCTTTCTTTGGGGTGGAGTCAATGAGAATTTTATCTTTTAACCCAGTTTATCTCTTATAACACTTCTTAAATCTCTGCCTAGGGTAAATTATGACCCTTGCATTTTTCCTTTAGTCTTTGCTTTATCTCTTAATCCTTGTTCTCATTAGAGCGTGAGTAAAAATTCTCTCTCAGCATTGAAGTTTACCTAATTTTTTATATAACATTTTCTATCCTCCATTATTTCAATAGACACAGTTCTGTGGTCATTCTTTGTCGTTCTAAAAAATTGTTTTAACATAAGTTTTTCAGTCCTTTTTCCTGTATGCTATTCATCAGCATACATAAATAAATAGTCTGACCTTCCTTTTTTTGTCTTTTTATCTTATTCTGAATAACCTTTACCTCCTCCCACTCAAGAAATCATTATAGTCTTATTCAAATTTCACTTTTAATTTCTAACCATTAACTTCTGTCACTCACACTGCCTTTCTCCCTCCATTCTGTTTTTAAAGCTTTTCTTAACAGGTAAGCAGTACCCTTATGGAAAATAGACTGCTTTCTGTCTTCTTGGGCTTTCTTTCCATGTACAAGAGTATATGGAATATCATCTCTATGGTCACAGGAAACAAAGGTGTCCTGGTATCCAGGAATATGTTTATTACTCCAGATCCCTAAGCCTTCATAATCTTTAACTAGGAAAACAAGCACATATTCCATACTAACTTTCTGCATTCCCAGATTGATACACGTTTTTGATCCGAGACTGGTCCCTGAAAGTGACTATTTGACACAAATAGAAAGGCTCATGGAGTTTTGATCACTGTGGGAGATGAACCCCACCCACTTTATAGTAATTTGTAAGAGCTGAGTCCTTTGGGATCAGCATGCTCCAGATGTCAGCTGGACTAGGCAGATGAGGCCTTTAGGAGGAAATTGCCAAACTCTTCTGCTTTTTTCCTTTCTGTTTGGAGTGGAGGCTGTGAATATTAAAGATCTGAATGTCTTTTATTCCATTTCCAATGACATTTGACCATCACTTCCTGCTAGAATCCTGTCTTGTTCTTGACCTCAATAATGAAACAGAATCTATTTCCAGCTGAGAGCAGCAGCCAGCTTGTCCCTGACAGAATGGTCATTTCATAGCTGGTGCTGTTATGGACCCTGAGCTGCAAATCTTCCATAGAATCTGGTCAATTCTGTCATGGCATGGGTGGTCTCTGCATTTTAACAAATAAGCAAGAGATAAAGAATGAATGAATGCCGCAGCTGTGTGTTTTTGTGTATTTTCTCCCCCTAGAATTTTAATAAAATAGTGAATCCAAAACCACAAAAGCACTAACAGTGAAAGAATTAGCTAGCATCCCTCCCAACAGACACACAAATTTCTTCATGTCTATTCCAATTGCTGTTGAAAAGCAAATGACCAGCCTGTCTCGTATTCCATCTCTTCCAGGTCATAAAATAGCAGTTTCAACAATGGTCAGCCCCTCACCATTTGAGTTAGTGTCTAGCTTTTGAGACTCCTGTAATGTTGACACAGCAGAAAAAGAAATTAAAGGGAGAGAACTTGGCCCCTTAGTGAGGCTGAGTCCTTTGAGGAACTGAGATACAAACTCCTAAAAATACTCTGGACCTTTAATTGTCATTGCCTGGAATCTGGAGGGTCAAATCTTCATGACTCAAAATCTTATGTGCTCTAAAAAATGTCCCTGGGTCTCAGCCACATATAGAATTTGATTTCTGAAGCTTCCAAGTTCAGCAGAAAATATGGGAAACAGTGAAAACTATTCCAAATCAACAGCGCCATAATTCAAATCGTAATATTTGCATGCCTTTTTGAAAATTTCAGTGAGGCCTAACCTTGTGGTTCTTGGACTTTTATGAAAACTTACACTTTCAAGTTAAAGATGCAAAAATATTGGTTCTTTTTCCAGTTGTGGCTATCATTACACTAACCATAAAAATGTTAATTCCAGCAAAATTTCAGTCTGTCTTCTAAATAGTGCAAAGCACCAGCTGTGTGTTGTGCAGTGTTATTCATCAGCCATGAGAATGATTTTGCCTTTGAGAACTTTTCTCTCATGAAATCTTCCTTTCAGAAATAGACAGAAATCAGTACATGTGCAGAATAGATCATTAAAGAAGTATTCTAAAAGTGAAAAAAAACATTAATTCCTAAGAAGAATGCACTTATGTCAATTTGACAATACATGGAGAGTCTAATAAAATCTTTTTCAGATTCTAACTTATTCTGTGATGACATAAGTTATAACATAAGCTGAAGCGAATGAAATGCTATACAAAAGAAAATCCTTCCTCATTCTAATAATTTTCATAGATTCAGAATGATTTTTGTGTCTTTGTTTTTAAGTATTTTTTTCCTGTATTAGACATGTTTTTGGGGTTTTTTTAGTGAAATGAAAAGAAGTCATATAAGCTTATCGAAAATCTGCGTCATTAGGACATTTTGAGGCTGATTTTTCTGACATGCACAAACCAGTTCAAGGTTTGAATGGTCTTTTTGGGCCTAATTTAGTTAACTATTATAATGAAATCATTGTAAGCACATCAACATTCACAAATATGAGAAAAGTATCTTTTATTTTTATTTTTTGCAGCAATAGCTACTGCACTGTATGAGAACAAGAGAATCTGTGGTGTTTTTCCCTATTAGAGATATCATCTCTCTCTCTCACTGAGTCAGACACAGAAATGATATGTTGCATGCATTTTTCAGATGAAGCATATATGTAATATTTTAAAGACCAAACATCTTTAGCTACAAAAGCGCTATCAAGTTACTAGACTCGGTGCCCACAATCAACCTTTTCACATCAGTCTCCAAGATACAGGATTTAAGAATATTTCTGTCCTACTACAATGAAAAAATCATAGCAAACTCGATGAGAAAATGTATTTATTAAAACAGGTTGCACTTCAAAACACAGTTACGCTACATAATGGATTTACCATGAAAAGACAATTTGCAACATTCAGTTTTCCGATTTTTATATATTTAGGACAACTGTGAATGAAAATTAAGCATTTACTGTGTGTGATCTCAGAATTTGCATGAATTTATGCTTAAAAGCTGAACAGTAGCATCTCCAAGATGAAGTTTGTAAATTTAAAAGTATTAGTAGTGAGCTAGTTTGAAACATGCCTTTCCCACAAAAGAATTTTCCAAGCTCTTGAGAGGCAAAATTAAATTTCTGGCCACTCTTTCATTTGCATTTCCATACTCTGACAGTTTCCATAATTGGATTATTTCTAAAATAAGGAAGACAATCATACTTTATTTAAACAACGGGAAGTGGAAAGACTTATAAAGGAAATACCTGCTTTAGAAAGTCTACAGTAGCAAACTGAAAATAACAACCAGCTTTTAATGGCAATTTTTCTAAGAAAATTCTCTGTAGATAAATATTATATTGCCAATTTTTCTAAGAAAATTCTCTGTGGATAAATGTTATCTGTTTAATGGAATTTACTTTAAAATATGTTTACACTCTAGTAAAATTACTTTGGATCAAGGTGTCTCAAAGTGTTCAGCACTTCCTGGTCTTTTTCAAAGTACATTATATGAAAAATAGCATGAGTGGCCAGAAAGCCATATCAGGACATTTTGACATTTGGATCTCTTTGGCCCACTGCACAACTGACTCCAACTAGTTTCTTTCATTCCCTTTGGTCTGCTGCTTATGGTCTGCAGCCATCCTACAGTTCTGGATGTTTAAACAGCTCCAGCACATATAATCTTCAAAAGCTGGTTTCTCTTCCCCACATTTTCACTGATTTCAGATAAAACAATGAGTCTCTTGGCTCATCCCATTTCCTTGCGCAGACCTGGATTATAATACAAGCCATGCAAGATGATTAGACCCATTTTGTGGTACCTTCTAAAAGAGAGAGTAAATTTTTTGAACTATACTTTGTTTAACAAATGGAAACATTTAAAAAAAATAAGTGAGTTGAGATAAAGAAAAAGAGAATTAAAACAAGAAAGAAGGTAAATTTAGCATTGAGGGGGATCACAGAGCAGTGATCTGCACACCTAGCAGACTTTGAAGCTAGTCTCAATACTTTCTCCATACAACCAGGAAAGAGCAAAATACTCAAGAGATATTTACAGCATTCCAAAAAGGTTCTAGCAAGTCTGATCTTAAAATCCCTCAGTGATGGAAACCATAAACTCTTGAACTCACCTATTGTAGCTAGTAGTCTTACCATAATCGTGGCATAATAGTTACATTTCATTCCTTGAATTCTCATGTTCTGAGGACCATTTTAATTTAAATATTGTTTGAAATAAACGTAGCTGAATGAGAAACTTGATTTCTTTATTTTCCTCATTAATTCTGCATGTTAAAATATGATCATACTAAATAATACAGCGAGCTCACTCTGACCAGGAGATATTCTGAAGGACTTTAGCTTGAGTGTGTCTGAAAGTTGCATCTCCACGTTATACAGAAAACATACAGATTTATAAAGATTACTTATTTGAGAAAGGAGCACCTTGCTGTCTACAGTGACACTTCCTGGAGTCTAATTTGGGAATAATGGGCATAGATGTGTTTTCTCCAGAGGTTTATTACTCATTTCCATTATTAGCACAAACATGATGGCTACAAGAGGATGTCACATTTTATTCTTGACTATCCCTCAGCCCTTCAGTCTCTTAAATGGTCAGATATTTTCTTAGTGATAACATTTTTGCAAATGTGGCACAAAACAATCTTTTAGGCAGGAGATGTTGTAACATTAAGGGTTGAATTCTGTCCAGTTTTTCTGTGTTATAAACATATTGGTTTAATGTTACGCCTTATACAGTGGGAGCCCCCAGCACTGCATTAGTCATGAGAGGAACAGCCAGAGTTTTTAGCCATCACACCATGAGTTCTACCCTGGGATTGCACTCAGCAGAAACACAAATATGCTGGTTGTCATAACGGATAGGATGGATGGATGGATGGATGGATGGATGGATGGATGGATGGATGGATGGATGGATGGGTGGATGGATGGATTCCATGGATTATAAGGTGCACAGTCAAGCAGAGGATAACAGAAGAAAATGTTAAGAATACGTGGCATACACATTCTGCAGCAGGAGAATGTGATCTAATGGGTAATAGTATGAGATGAATGAAATATAAGTGATATGTAGATGGTAAATTTCAGCTATGCTTACGTGTTAGGAAATACACTGCAAAGAATCCTCACACCTTGGCAGGTATAAGAAAATAAGCTGGCATAAAATGGTCTAGACTTCTTGGAATCAACATTGAATGTGGTGTTCCTTATCCCTTTTATATGGAGTCAATTAGTTGTTACCTGCCACTCAGCTACCATCGAACTGAAGTCAGTGAGTTAGTCTTTATCTGGTATAATTTTCTTTTTTGTTAAACTAAATAAGCTTCTCACTGTGCAACATTTTCTCCAGTCCTTTTTCTTCTAGTTTTTATACAATTTCCTTGATTTTTGAAAGTAGGGAAAATTGGAAAAAAAACACAATAAACTGAACCAGCAATACAGATTCCAAAAGAGGTTAGTGGAAAATTGAATTGCTGTTCTACATTAGTGAGCTGCAGTGTGCCATTGCTGGCCACGCATAGGCTGTTGGCTATGTCATTCTTGGAGAGAACAAATTGACATTTCAGTTCTGTTCTTTCAATGTCAAGTCAATTCCTGAATTCTTATATAATTATTTGATAGTGGAGAGGGACACGGGGAGAGAAGGGATTACTGGCAGAAGTCCCCCCATAAGAATGTGCATACACGCCTCTGCAGCATATGCTTATTGTGTGGGAGGTGTTGTCAACTGCAGATAACCCATTAGCTCTGGATAAGAGAGGCTAAAAAAGCTAGTTCTGCTCATCCATTCCATTTTACAACTTTGTTTTACAACTTTACAACATTGGAATGTTGAGCATTGTATATTCCGTTTCTACTCATTTTTTCTGGTCAGTTTCCTGAGGAAAATAATGAAAATTAAGTTGTGCTGTAACTCTTTTAATGTCTTTTTCATTCTACTACAAAATTTATTTCTCCATTTTAAAGTAATGAAAATGAAATTTCTCAATAAGATTGTCTTTCACAAATAATTTATTGATTTCAGTGCTCAAATATAAAACCAGTTTTAAGTTGGTATCTTGAATTTTTTTCTCTCATTTATAGCTTTGTCAAAAGGTTCTCATGAAAAAGTTACTTTGTTTCGTCTCACGGAATGATAATAAATCAATGAAAAATAATACAAGAATTACTATTTTAAAGAAAGGAGGGTAATAATGCTTTTTCCACATCTACATCAATGATTTTATTATACCTCATTACTATGCAATGTCATCCCTGCATACTTTGTAAATAGTGCTGCTTGAAATATTCTTGATGTTAATCAAAACACTTGTCTTGTTCTTGTCTCTCACAGGAAGTATTCATGATTGGAAATAGCTTTAAATTTTGACCATACCACTTATTATTCGCCTCTTTATCTTTCTCTATTCTCTTCCTGTCCATCCCAGTACACACACAAAAAAAGGAATTGTACTGGATTTTGAGGTACAAAGACAGAATCATGAGCAAACTGGGTAAGACAAGTTCTATACGTCATTTTAAAAGACAAAGCTATATTTGCAAAATAAATACCTGTATTCTCATGCATTTTGTCCTAACAAAACATGAATACAAGGCATTTGATACAACCATGACAGGCACAGTGAAATTAAGGAGGTACATATGGCACTTACAGAACAGTCTGATGTTCAGCTGGCATTTCAGAGTAAGGAACTGAAATATAACAGATCTGATCAGCTTATTTAAATACTGCTCATGGTAATTAACAGTTTGACATTATTTTCTGAGAGATACTGTGCCTACCAGCCACAGTACAATGAAAAAAACCCATGTAAACCTCCAGGGAAGTAACATATTGTCAAAAAGGAAAAAGGGCATATAGATAACATTAATTTCTTCTCATGGAAAGAAGAAATTAACATTCAATTCTTACATCTCCTAAAAACAAAAACATAAAAGAGAAAATGTTCTGGGGTTTTTTTTACTCTTGACTGATATGACTTATCTTCACCCTTTGAAATACTATTTCATTACACTTATACATGAAACCCCCTACACAATTTTTATAAAGAAAATGATGACTTTTCTGTGCCAATCTTTTGTTATCTTTACACCCTTCAGAGCTGTAATCTTATTAGTGATTGCTTATGGAATTATTTTACAGCACTGCTCAGCAAAACAGGATGCACATCTAAAATGACTTATGAGGGAGATAAGAAAATCATAACTTGCTTGATGCAAGGGGTTATTGGCCTAATGTGGTGTCCTACTGTTGACTTTTCTCTCATATTTTGTCACCAGTGCTTCCCAAACCAAATAATATTTCCCTATGGGTACCAGACAGCAGTGAATGTTGGTAAGACAGGCAGCATGGTAAAGAAAGAATAAAATTACTTCTCCCATTACCCCCTGATTTAGTTTTTCCTTTTAAAACATATGTTTCTGTAGTCAACAATCCTGGTTTGTGCAGCAGAAAAATCAATATGAGAAAAAAACCCTTTAGCTTAATGGAAGATTCTACTTCTTTGCAATTTTTGAACATTGCTTACAATTTCAATATTATACAGGATGGAAATTCCTTCTTCTGGCTGCTTCTAACCTCCCTCATTTATCATTCATTCAGAGCAAGGAGGTAATAGGTGGGAAATGCAATCTTGTAGTTAGGTGTCCAAAGAACAATGTATTTTGAATCTAAATATGCTGAAATATGTGCAATGCCTCTTAAGTTGTTTCTACAGCTCAGCATATTTCACAGTGATTTGGGGAAAACAAGCAAACAAACAACCAAAGAAGAACCCAAAGAATACTCAACATGCTGTAATTACAGTGAGCCTCTAGGAAAGCCATTGCTCCTTTTTTTTTTTCCAGTTATTCACTAAGAAAAGTGACCATAATCAGATCTCTTATGTTTCAAAAAAATAGTTACTTGGCAACTGTGGCTATGATTCTAGACTGCAGGATATATGTGCATTCTAGGTGATTTCCCCAGGTGCTCAGCAATATGTTTTTATTTTCTGAGTGAGAACTGGGATTGCAAAAGCATTTCCAGTGGAAATAAATTCAATTCATCCCTGTTCTTCTGCCAAAGTATACCATAAATTGCTCATATGGTTATTGTGTTCTCAAGAGCAATATATGGAACAATATATGAAATATTTCAATGTAAATGTGCACTTAGCACCAGAAGAGTGCTCACTGCTGTCTCTACTAGGGCAGAAAGTTACTGACAGTTGAGTTGGAGTACTGATTAGACACAGAATATGAAATTCAAAAAATCTTCTCTAGGAAATAATGTACCCTTGATTCTGCCACCCCTCCTACACTGTGTTGAAACTTGTACAATATGCAGCACCACTGAAAGATACAGATAAACTTTCTGGTGTGTATATTAATCAATCTGTTTAAGTGGCAGAACTGGAACTTCAATAAATAGCAATGAATTATGAAACATAAATTTATTTGTTAAAAAAATATGAATTTAGGCTTCTGTGTACTTTTGCGTACTCCACTGAGCCTTTTTTATAATATGTAATTGTGGCTTGGGAGTATGATGGACACAGTGTGGAGAGGTACTGCCAGAGTTCAGCTAACTCTAGACCAGGCTGTGATTTTATTATATAATAAGGCTGAAAATCTTTCTCTAGACTTACTTAGTGTAAGGCGTTTTGAGTTTTTTAATTCAAATGCATTTTCATCATACATTTATCTTCCCCTCTTGTATAAGAGATGTGTAAGCAAGACAAAAGCATGACTACTTTAAAACTGCATACATGTTCTTAATTTCTTACAGAAAGGACCTGAACGGGCACTGAAAATTTTGAATGTCCACTATTGAAAGAAAACAGGATGCAAGGTAAACATGATGCATTATCACTTCAGGATTAGTGCATTTCAAATGTTCCTACTCAACAAGCTATGAAAAAAAACCCACCACCAAGCCCTCTATAAGGCTATATCCCACTTACTGCCCTAATACTTAGACAGACAAGCATCTCAGGAGAAATTACGGAAAAACACTTCTAGGATTTTTCTTTTTCAGTAGAATGGAGTGAGTTCTTAACTACTGTTATTTGAGCATTCTGTTTCAAGTTGCCCAAACATGCAGTCATCTTATATTGTAGTATATGGTGTATATTATATATCACGATAAAAGTACTAGTATATATATAAGTACATTCTAACACAAAGGTCAGTCATAACATCCTAGTTAAAATCATTATCTATTTTGTGCAGGGAAATGACATCTTTCACAATTTAATCTTGGTGTTTACAAAATTTATCACAGGGTTTGAGTGGTGTTTTCTTGCTACCTATAAACTCCTGATTTTTGCTAGTGGTGAAGGCATGTTTTGGAGTTTTGTCATATTTCTGTCAAAGTCTGTATCATGGTCTTGACCACATCAATTCATTCATTAAACTTCAGTTTTCTTGTCTGTAAAATATGCCAAATAAACACTGCAGTTTTTAAAGCTTATTCATAGCTTTGGAAGTATAGACTGCTGCAAAATTTTAATTTTTACTTACAAATTTTGAACTTAAATCTGTGTTCAGTAATTCATAAAATGAGAAGAGAGAGAATTATATATCTGTGTTTTCTCCCTGTAACTTACCTTACCTTTGGTATGTAAGGTATTCTATTGGATAAACCCTCTGGAGGCAGCCCTAATGTATTAAATTCCTCACCCCTCAAAGTTTTCAAGGCCAGGCTGGATGGGGCTCTAAGGAACCTGGTCTATGGGATGGTGTCCCTGCCCATGGCAGGGGGTTGGAACTGAAAGATCTTTAAGGCCTCTTCCAACCCAGACCATTTTATGGTTCTATGACTCCATATAAAACACAAAAGGGTTCATCATGAGCTATAGTTTCAAGGTTTTTTTGTGATGTGATGTTGATCAGAGGGACAAAACCAACAGTGAGTTAGATCAGGACGAGACAAGGATGCCTGAAGTTTTTCCCTCATTCTATAATGATTTCTTTCTATTCTGCCTATGCTACCACTCAGGGTCAAAAATATCTCAGCCATGTACAGACAAGATTTTTTTGGCTGGCTTACTTTAGTTTATTTAGCTTTTTTTGTGGTTTGGGGGTCTCCTTTGTTGTTTGATTTGTTTTTTTTCTTGGAAAAAAAATGGAGAAATTTTGATGAATTTTGTTGTTTGGTTGTTTTTGTTTTTTTTTTTTAACTGTGATTGCAATGATTTCATTTATTTATTCACTTGTAATGTAAGATGCTTTTGGCTCCATGGGTAAAATAAAGAGTTAAAATTTGTGTCAAAATCTCAGGATAATGAGTGGACGAGGATTTTGCCAAGGAGTTTACCTGTGCATAACTCTGAGGGAACCTTAAGAACTAATGAACATGAAACACCTTTAAGGTGACTTATCTTTAAATATGGAAGGGCTCTAAGTTACTGAGATCTCTTCAGCATCGATCATGTAAAGAATGGATGTTTTGCATGGATGCACATGTGTGTGTGTACCTGTGTCTACACTCCTTTATATTTGACTGTTAGACATTTGAGCTGAAGGATGAAAACTTAGCTGGAGATGGCTAAGTTTCTCACTTTATAAAGATAATCTTTTATTAATGCAGAAGAGATGTCATGTAAAGAAGCCAATGCTAGAGCCAATTTCATATAGAGGGTGAAAAAGCTGATCAATGTGTTAAAATGTTCTTTACATCTGTGGAGCTAAATATTGTGAAATATCCCAAATTTATTATCCATACTTCTAAAGTACTGTGGGCAACTGGCAGATTCATTCAAATGCAGAGCAGAAAAAGGAAAATTTGATGCAGATTTGATAAACGTGGTATGCAGCACACTCCAGACACATTTCACCTTGCAGTATGATCATAACTCTCACCCCTCCCCAAATTATTTTCAGTCAGAAGAATCAAGTTTTGCTCTTTATGATAAAATATCCTTTTTTACAAGTATCTGGAACATAGACAAGGTTGTGAGGAAGCATGGCATGATTCTGAAACATGGACAATGAAACTTTACAAATTCTGTACTGAGAACTATAAACCTTTGGAAAGAATTGGAGGGGAGAAAGGTAGTGAAAAACTTACAAAATAAAAGTGACATATTCAAGATGGGCTTTAATTTTTTGTTTTTATATTGTCTGTCAGATGCAAGACATTCTTTCTGATTATAAGAATATAAACATAAATATGTAAATCCTGCAGAGATAACCTCTCCTACACTACAGGAATATTCCTAGTCTTCCTTATTTCTTAACTGCTGCCCATCAGTCCTGCCTCTTGACACTTTAAGTGCCCATTTTCTCCCACCACCTTTTCCTCAAAAATTTAGGTGGTCAAACATGCAAATCTACAACATTACTTTTCTATGTGATATTTGTTGCAGTGTTCCTGAATCAGTAATGAGCAGAAGAATGGAAATTAGAATGGTTTATGTAACTTGTGTTTACTGACATGACTTACTGAAGGCAGCCACTGCTGCCATCTTTTTACCCTTGATAATCCTGGCCCCACAAAAGAAGTAGTAAACAGGTTTTATGCCCTGCTAATGGGGCTATATGATGGTTTCCTCCTGCTGGCATCATTCCTAATGGTGCTGCATGGAGGCTTTTCCTTGGCAGAGGTTTATAAAAGGGATGGGTGATCAACAAAATTGGCTGGGTGTTTCTGCCTCTATTCTGGCCCCAGTCTTATCTGTATGTTTGAGATATCTGTCCTCAGACAAATCCCACAGACACAACCATGAAGAATATTGAAGGATGTACCCCCCACAAGGAGAAAACCAGGCTTATTTAGGACATTTAAAGTTTTCACAAAGCAGATATTACAAATGCACAACGAGCTGAACTGCCAGTCTGCCAGACTCAGTCACTGTCAAGGCAGTTTTAAAGGAAGGTCTTGTTCAGAAGCTTGTTGGGCTGCCAGGTTCTTGGATCTACTGAAAACAATGGTAGATGCAGATCTCATTTCAATGGGAAAAAAAAAATTCCCTTTGTATTTGTTCACACAAAGAATGTGTTGGATTTTCCACAGGAACTTATGCAACAAGACATTCTCTATTTACTTCTAATTATATATAGCTTTCACCTAAATAAGAGATTTAAGTGCTAAATCTATCATTCAAGGACATTACAAGGAATTAGCAATGTTGCCTGGAGGTTTTTGGGCCCATAAAACCACATAAAAATGTACTCCTCTATACTAACTGTTTCCATCTGTGAAAAGTATGAAACCAACAACATTTTTGTCACAAAATAAATTACACAACCAGAATTTGTTAAAAGCTGTCAATAGTCCACAAATATTTCATTTACTTACATTTCTTAGTTTATACTGTAAAAGGAGAAACTTAAAGAAAATAATACAGGTAAAGTACAGGTGAGCAGTGGATGCATTGGGAACTCCTATTGATGCTGTATTCACTGTTCTTGAGTGTAGTGCTAGAGAGTATGGAAAGGAAGAACGTGCAGATTGTAGGTGAAAGTAGAAGAGAAAACAAGGTGGTAGAAAAAGCCTTATGGAAGAAGAAAATAAGAGACACAGTTAAAGAAATGGCAGTCTAAAGCAAAGGAAATAGAAAAGTAATTAAATTGATTCAAATGCAGGACGGGAAGATGGAAGGGGAAAATCTGGGCACTCTGTTCAGTTCCTCTGATGTTTTGGAACAAATCATTCAATATCTTCTTTGACATCATTTTTCACCTGAACATTATGAAAGATAAAGAACAAAGAAAAAAAGAAACTTTGACAACCTTCCTTAATATCAACCCTTTCTTCTAAAGCTGCAACATGGCTAATAAGGTGTCAGCACTTTTCAACCAACTTCTTGTCCATCCTCCTTTGTTTTCTGACCTACAGAATTCTACTTTATTTTATAGCATATTTTTGCTTGCTGTAAATTTTTTACTTTTGAGCTTTTTGCTGCAACTACATTTCAGATTCAGTCAGCTAAGCACAGCTATTTTCAATAATTTCAATATATATTCACTTACAGACTTCTGTTTTAACTTGCACCCATTGTATGAAAGTACGAACTGGTGTGCTGTTTATTTTCTCAGTTTCTTCATTGTAATATTAAGGTACTCATTTCCCGTTATGATAGATCATCCACCTGGAAGCAAAATTTTTTTTCTAATAAGAAGTTTCAGAACCATTTTTCACCATCTACTTTCAAAAATCTGCCAAGGTCAACTTGTAAAAGTACAATTTGGAGTTGTACTGTAGAATATTAAATTTTCATTATGAATTCCTCTCCATGGACAACCACCTTTCATAGAAAAAAAAAAACGAGGGAGGTAAAGAAACAAAAAAGAGAAGAGGTCAGTAAGAAAGAGAAAAAATATTGAGAGAAGGAAAAGTAGGAGGGAGTGGAAAGAAATAAAAAAGGTTTGTTTGTGACATCACAATTTTAGCCTCAGCTTCTTTGGTAGGCCGAAATAGTTTATTTTATGCTGCCTGAGTGATACCCTTCCTTGTTTATCAGCGTATAATATTATTGTTTTACAAGAGTGTCTCTCTCCTATTACCTCATAATCATTGGATTTTACAGTAATTTTGTGCTACTTAGGAGGATTTCAACCAAGCCAGAAAAAACAGTGGATTAAAGAACCCCAAAATTGTGTTATGTGTATTTAAAAAAAATTCATATTTTGTTTATAGTAATAACATTTCAGAGCTAAAACTAGACATTGATATACCTTCACAATATATACACAATTATTTACTAAAATAGTGAGTATTTATCTCTACACCAGCTCCTGGATTATGCTTTTTTCCCAAACTTTCTCTGCATCCATACATCATAAAGGAAAAAAAAAGGTTGGCCTCAGCAAGCAATATTTAGTCATTGCAAAGCATTATTTTTCTGGTTTGTTTACTCTAAAACTGCTTTTAAAATGTTACCACTACAGGCAGTCAGCAAATTGATTTAAAATGACAACCCACTGGGGCCAGATTCTGATACCACTCATCCCTCTGAGTAAATATACTTCATCTAATGAATTATCTTGTGGAAATTAATACCAATATTCACAGAGCCAGTAATTTAGTTAAGGTGAAGGCAAATAAAAACAGTTTCTGCATTGTTACTATTATTCGCTTTACATTTCTATCTATTGCTTTACGTTTTTGTTATTATAAATGTTAACATTATTACTGTAGTTTTTTCTTGGAATATTTTGAGATAAAACAAGGAGAACAGTTTTCCCTGAAAAAAAGTTTCCATTTTCCATTCAGCTGTAATTATTCACTATATATCAGAGCACTCAAGTGGGAGCTCTATTTTGCATTATTCTAGAAAATGGGTAAAAATAGCGGGGAAGAGAGTTTACAGAAAGAGGTTTTGACTTGGCAAGACATTTAAGTGCATGCTTCATTTAAAATATGCAATTAGGCCCCTGGAAGCCCCAGATTTCTTGCAGGAACAGTCTGGAAAGCAACTGTGGCTTTAAATTTCTGTTCTGTGCGTCATATATTTGTGGTACCCAGTTGCTTGGCATACATTAGAAAATATAAAAATATCACAGAAAATTTTTATGGTATTTGCATCAGTAGACAACCACCAGCATTCAGCATATTTTTGGTCCAACTCATATGCAGGAAGAAAACACATATTAATTTAAGAGAATCATTTATGGCAAAGATACTTTTTAAATTTTATGCAGCTGAAATACCCCTTTAAACTGCTGAGAACATTGGAGATTTTTGGTAGGTATGAACTATACTCAGATATGGTAGGTTCTATGCAGAGGGGAAAGTAACCTGTTCTTTGTACACAGACATTAAATGTAATCAAAACCATATCTATATCTATCTCTACAAACTACACTGATGTTTAACTACTGGTATTCTGAAATTATTGCTAAAGGAAATTTTCACTATGTGTGTCAGCTGAATTCAAGGTGCTTCAAATTCAGTAGGTATTGATTAAAGAAATCTTGTTTCTGTGGCTGGAATAATTGTCCTGGGTGGTACACGAATGACCTTGAGGAACTAAGGTAAGCCACTTGTTACCAAAGCCTAGAGATGTGTACAAGCATCTCATTGTATCTCATGGAACAGTTATCCCATGCTGGAAGTTAATGGTTCCTCAACACCATTCAGGGTAAGCCCCAGCAAATAAAGTCGAAACTCCAGAGCCATCCCTTGGAGCACTGGTCCCTTGGAGCTCTCTGTTGGAGCCATCCCTTGGAGCAGTTGTCCCTTGGAGCTCTCTGTTGGAGCCCTCCCTTGGAGCACTGGTCCCTTGGAGATCTCTGTTGGAGCCATCCCTTGGAGCAGTTGTCCCTTGGAG
>WBND01000021.1:119095-223497 GCA_013398595.1 Tychaedon coryphoeus | reverse complement strand
GAACCTTCCAGCAGTGGGATATCCACAGCTTCTTTGGAAAATCTGTTCAGGTGCAGTAAAGCACAAGGTATGAACCTGGTATTTCCCCTACCAACTTACCCTGGTGACAATATGGGAATCCTCAGACAAAATAAAGTGTGTTAGGAAATAAACATGTCCACTTTCCAGCTTCCCCAAAACAGTTTTGAAGTAGTTGAGAGTGGTGGTTCATTCACAATTGTGATTTCTGCTAAACTGGTGTGCTCCTTTATATTTGGAAAGTATTGGCCTCTTCTTCATACTTAACAGTTCATCAGGGCAAACTGGTTCTTTTCACTTTTCTTTTTTAGTCTTGAATTTCTTTTTCCTTCTTCCTCAGTTTAACAATTGCCTAGGAATGTTTAGCAACATCAGCCTTAGACAAAGTTTTTTTGCTGGAGCTGCTGGGTGATTTAGACCAACACTACCTGCCTGAAAATTAAAT
Source organism: Tychaedon coryphoeus (assembly GCA_013398595.1). Classification (NCBI taxonomy): domain Eukaryota; kingdom Metazoa; phylum Chordata; class Aves; order Passeriformes; family Muscicapidae; genus Tychaedon; species Tychaedon coryphoeus. The sequence continues at coordinate 223,034 of WBND01000021.1, read as the reverse complement.
GGCAGCTATGATAAATCCAGAGTTGTTTTTTTTTTTTTGTCCCTCCACCCTCAGTTTTATATTAAATAAAATTAATTCAGGTAGCTGGCTAGATTCTTTGACTTGTCATAATTCCAGCCTTCTGAGAATTGCAGAGAATGATTAAAAAATTATTTAGATTAAAATTTGACTGTTAAATTACTTATCCAATCACCCAAAGAAACACTTTCTTTCTTTTAGGAATTCTTTCAAGAAAATGGGATTTCTGGATACACAAATCTTTAAAGCAGCAGAAGTGAGCTAAATGTTACATGAACAAAAGCATTTAATGTACAGCCACATAATAGAACACCTGTCAACTTTTGTCTGTATTGTGCCCAGTAAATTAAGCACACCACAGAGCTAATTCAAATGGCACCCACCGGGCTATAAGTGTTTCTCAGTCCTTCCCAGCTATTTCTAAACTTGCAATATGTCCTCTGCTCCTGAGGGAGATCCTTTTCTTCCTACTGCTTCCTTTGTCTCTGGGGGACTCAGAGCAAAGCCTGTCAAGAAGGCAAGGCAAAGCATCTGTCTAGCTCAGGGAAACTATTCCCCAAAGAAGCCTTGTCAAAATTATTCAGCAGGCTTTGGTAAGTCTCAATCAAGCGGATCATTTCAATACTATGATCAATGCCAATAAAATAATTTGCTTTTCATACTGAAGAGAAGCAGGAGTGCATGTCTGTCTAAAGCAGACTTATGGAGAAGTAAGGTAAAGTAGCACAGCTCCTGTCTGGGGATGCCCTCCCCTTCACTCCCACCACCCCTGCCCCTGTGCCTGTTGTGTTCTTTCAGAATGAGAGATTTCTTGACAGAACGCTTGGAGCATAGGAAGCAAACTTATTTGCATTTCTGATTTGGCAAGGAAAATTCACGGGTCCTGTTTCAGATTTGATTTTTGCATTATTTTTCACCTCTCAAACAAGGAGATGTGCTATTTTCCTACTTGGGAAGCAATACCTGCATTTCTATCCAGTGTCTCAGGGTGAGAAGCATCTCTAAGGGCTGGCAGAGCTGTGTAAACCATGTCCATCTGCAAAGAAAAACTTCTCACTGTGCTATTCAGATTGTTTGGGCTGCATGTTGTTAAAATAGCTAAGTAACTAGAGGAAAACTGCAAGAAAATTGCAATAGGGTTAAGTTGTCCCAACAGTAGACTTTTATTGCAATATAATGTTTTCCAGTAGATAAAAAAATAAGAAGGATAAGAGAAGGGATTCAGCAACAATCTGAGAGTCATAAAAACCAAAGAATTCCCATAGTTCTCTGTCAAGGGATTAAATGCAAAAAAAGAGCAGACAAAATAAATAGAGGTCCTTGCCCTATTAAAACAGGAGCTGGCTAAGTGAGCTGCTCTTTAAAGTACTAGTACTAATCCGTGGAGAATCAGGACCTGCAGGAATAATCTGTATAAGAACTACCACATTTTTAAATGAGAAAAGGATGCAAAGCAAAAACTTAGTGTATTTTTCCCTGCCACACTGTAACCATAACCAAGGGGGGGGGGAAATATTTTGAAGGAGGAAAATTAAGAACAAGAGGGGTGGAGATCAGAACAGTAATTAACGTGTGTAGTTTTAATTTCTCCTTTACTCTATAGTATGAAGACATCTGATGCAGATCTCCAAACCAAAGGATAATTTATTTGGCACACTGTATAAAAACGTGACTGCATTTGCATGTCAGTGAGGAAAGTGTGATCTAACAAAAGCTATTCACAGCCCTTTGTGTTATTAAATATAGAGGTGCTCTTCACCTAAATGATTCACTTGAATCAGGGATGTGGATGCCCCACACTGTTATCAAGAGGGACTGGACTCCAATGTAGTACTGCCCATCTAAAGTAAGCACACCTCAGAGCAGAAGCATTAATTAAGAGATCAAAATTGTATTAAATTAACCTGTTTAAGCTGCCTGAGATTGGAATCAAGGCTTAGTCATTAGAAAGGAATAGGCTCCTCAGAGGAAGGAATTGCGGACCAAGTAGAGCTCACCTGTCTGTAAAGATAAGAAGGAAAGTTTCTAGGTTGTTGTAGTAAATAGATTTACAATATAATGATTTATTCTTTACTTCCTCACTGGAAGAAATAGTTTTCAGAATGAATTAGATCTATGAAGTTGTGCTGCACAAACAAGTATCTCCGGAGGAGTTCCTGTGCAGTCAAAAGACTGAATACATGAAACTCAGATTTGACTTAGTGAAACAGTATTTTCTTGACTTCCATAAGCAAGAGATTTTTATTTATCATTCCTTTGTGATTGGATAAGTTCTATCCTTAAAAAATAAGGTACTGAGCTCTTGACATCATCAGAGGAAGGTGAATCATGTCCACAGATAGGCTTTCCTCTGTATTCCTGTTCTGCCAAAGGACACAAAATGATAAAATTGTATTATATTTAAAGGTTAATCCTTTCCCCTTCAGGAAGGATATGTGAGAGCTCATTAACAGGTAGAGACATATGTGATAAAAGAAAAGTTATAAACTCTTTGGCTGACATATCCACTGAAAGCAATGTGAAAGGTTAAAGGAAGATTTTCTTAGCATCAGATAGACTGAGGATTTTACATTAAATTTTCATAAATAAAGCAATACAGTAGTGATTATGGCCAAGCAGGAGTAGAAATATGGCAATTTTTTTCTATCTGTACACTGAGGTGAGTTTTATGCGTATCAAACTTAATTCAGTTGTCCAAAGGGCTCACCAGAAGGAGGACAAAGAGAGTAACAGGCATGTCAAATACTAATTCAGTTGATTAATTAATTAAAAAAAGAATATTTCATCCCTCTGAGCCCCAGCAGTCATAATTACTTATTTAACATTGGTCCAAAATCATTAATGTAAAGATGTGGCTGCACTTTACAGTCTCTCAACATATCTCATCAGTGCCTGTGAGAGATACCTTATATTTGTATTTCATTACTACAATAAGGAATCTTGCTGAGTTTGTGGCTCTTCAATGTACTCAGTCAAAGGCTGGACTCGATTTTGGATGTCTTTTCCAACATTAATGATTCTATGAGTTTATATGCAAAGAGAATAAGCATAAGATATACATATACCTCATATATATAGGTACATATAATAATGCTGCTCATTTAAGGGCAACACCTGGGGTGAGGGATGGAGAGGACAAAGAACAGATCCTTTTGCACATGAACACTGATAGTGCAGTAGAAAGGATGCATAAAAATGCAAATCTTACAAGAAGGGTCAGCCCCTGAATTTGTTCTCAGTGTTTGTTCTGTGGAAAACAGATATATGGATATCTGTATTTGAAAATTCCCTGTAGTATTAAAAATACAGTTGTTATTTGTCAGCTCTTACCTGATGCAAATTGCTTTGTGTTCCCTTGACTTTTAGAAGAGAAATGCTAATTTACACCACCTAAGTAACCAATGATATAAAATTTTCTTAGTTACATGCCTGCCACAGACTGCCTATGCAAATCTATGCAAAAGTGACAGGAATCATGTTTTGTCTCTAGCTTGAAGGCTTTTAGTTCAAAAGTTCAAAGCTAAACTATTATTGGATTACCTGTGCATTTAAGGTCACTCGTGGTAAAAAAGCAGAGCAGACAGCAAAGAAACCTAATAGAGAACAAACCTGGCATGAAGATGTAAGGCAAGGTAAATGGATAGAGAGACTAAAAAGAGAAGAGGAAAAGATGAAATAAAAACTCTAACCAGCAATATAGATAAGATATCAACTCCTCTTTTCTACCCAGGCCTTAGGAGGAAGTAGAGCTTCATTTGATGACATGTGAAAGTATAGCCCTAAAGAATATTAAAAAATCATTAACTTACAAAAAGAGATATGTCATCACTGAGAGCCCTCATGCCATGTAAATTATTTTGACAAAAGTCAATCCATTCACTAAACAAATAGAAATACCACCGCTGAAGTTGCAGTGTGTCAGTTTCTCATTATAAAATGGCTATAATTTGGAAACTGTTTAAACTGTTAAAGTGCAAAATATTTTCTTTTATTTCTCTCCATTTCACTGGAAATAAGCCACATGCAAGTAAAACTCAAAAGAAAGTGCTGTTGGAGGAAACTTTTTAGTCATAATTTATCATGCACACTGATCACCAACAGCAATGGAAAGGAAAATCTCTCTTACGCTTATGAGATTAAGACTGACAAATCACACCATTTATAGTTGCAACCCTCAGGACCTAAACCAAAAGGAAAGTATTTTCCTATGGATACAGAAAAGAAAGCTTGCTTTGCCACAGGGGATTTTCCAGTAGGAGACACAGCAACTGGTTTAGCCTTATCTCTACAGACCTCGTGCCCTATACTCTTAGCTAAACAAGTGTTATGGTCAGATGGAGGATATTGGGTTGTCTGAATCTTTCAGTCCAGCATTGACAATTTTACATTCTAACAGCTTAGAAAGGCGATGGGGGCAGGACACTGTTTTAATACAGTATAGGAGAAAACTTAAAAATAAGTTAAAATGTAGCATTCATTGTTTCTCACAGATGCCAGAATTAGGCAATCAGCAATCAAAGAAACCCAGTCAGAAGGTTTGCAACAAAAGAAAATTTTCATAGCATGTCTGTAATGGACCCACAATTTAAATGCTGAAGTGCTTCAAATAATTCAGAACAGATAAAGGCTTCAACTAACATTCATTTCCCATTTCTTTCTTATTTCAGTCAGGAGAACACAGGTTTTTCAACAAACTTGCAGGAGAAGAGTCTCTTCTTGTTTTCCTGCTACTAGTGAGGGCAGAGGCCTTATTTTTGGCATGCAATCTGTTTCATGTTCTTTCCTGTTTGGTGGATGGTCAAACACCTAGGACATTGACAGATAAAAAGCTAAAGCGAATAATTATTCCAGAAAAAGTGTCTTAGAAGAATGGAAAGGATCCATCCCTATGGCAGCTCATTATGAGACATACTACCACTTAAATACCTTAAAAAGTTTCACAATTTCATACAAAATAAGAATATAATTTATAAACACAATTAGAGTCCAGAAAAAGAATGCATGCTGAATTGCAACATCTTTAGAATTATGTTTTATGCCAGAAAATAACACACTTTGCATTTAACTGTAATTTCAAATGCAAATACCAGTGTCCTTAGAATGAAGCAGATGTTGGGCTTTATTTCAGTAGAATGAGCAGTTGTTCATCTCTAAATCCTTGTGTTCTGGGGAAATATTTCAATGCCTTAATGAATGAAAGACAGACATTGCTGGGTTTTGCAACACATTCCCAGGCAAACCAATTTTAGCTCTGTCTTTGGAGCAATTATCGAAAAGTTGTAGACTGTTACAGTGATAATTCTATATTAGTGTCATGTTAGGGGAGGGTTTTTATTTTTTTATTGTTCTGGGAGAAGGTTTTGTTACACTTGACTGTAAATTGTTCTGACAGTAAATAGAGGACAGCCAGATGCTTCCACACATAAGTTGGAAGTTGCTTTGGCAAGGACCTGGAAAATAAAATCCTCTGGGGTAAAGAAACCTACCTTATTAATCCAACTGTAAAGGCAGCTACAACTGGTTGGGTTTTAGGTACTGCTGGAGAAAATATTACACAGCTGACAGGAAATCCTACTTTGCTACAGATCTGGGCTTTGTTTTCCATTCTCCCATATCCTGAAGCACAAACATATGTGTATATACCTTTATCTAGATATAGATATACAGATATATTGTGTGACCCCCCAACCACAGAGAAAACACCAAGCAGGACGAGGGAGATGATATTAGCAGGGTTTACATTCATAACAAATGAAAATAGTCCAGAGTTTGCATACCATGGAGGGTCTGACATCCTGTTCTCTTTGTGATTTAGTTGGCTTTCCTCCCTAATATACATTATAATTTGTTTTCTAATCAGTATTTTGTGGCATGGCTCACCCTTTTCACTGTGCCAGCTGACACTTGGGGTGACCACTGATGGGTTTTACCCTAGGAGATGTCACCAGTAGCATCCTGTGATGGACACGGCAGGCAGGGAAGCTGAGTGGTCAGTTCCATGCTGGGGATAGCCTTGCCCCCTGGGTAGCTTGGGGCAGCAGGAGCAGGTTGCAATTTCAGGAATGGAAAAAAAACAGGACCAAAAAGAAAAAATGGAATCACAAGCTTTTTTAGTAAGCACATCCAAGCAGTTATTTTTAAGGACTTTTCTTAGGGGTTAAAGGGAACAGAGACTGCATGGACTGTGACACAAAACTACAGGAGGTTCAAAGACCAGTTGAGCTCTGCAGAGATGGACCAAGACCTCTTACTCAAAAATACATGGCAACAAGACAGCTCCATTTAGAGGCTAATTCTGCTTCACTAAATGACAATGATTTTGCTGTCAAAGTTAGAGCTGACATTCAGTCTCTGATATTTGATTATAATAAAATTGCTTTCCCCCCCTCCTCCTTTTTGATCATTTAGAAAATCATCATAGAAAAAAAAAAGCTTAATTTTGTCTTGCCCTAATTGTCTTCTGAAATAAACCGGCACAGTAACACTTGAACCAGTAATTCTTTGTCTGTTTGAACCATTGTAGAAATTGGATCGTGGATTTTGAGAGATTTTGAAAAAAAGTTAAAAATAAAATCATAAATAATGATCAAGACATACATAAAAAAAATCAAGTCACCAGATTTATGCATAAGGGAAAATATACTGTAAAACTACATTTCCAAACATAATATGTCATGCAAAATCATGTTAGATTAAATGAAAGGACATTTTATTTAACTGTTCTTATATAAATACCAAAAGCTGGACGAATGTACATTTAATAATTTTTTTTTTTAATACAGTGTATAAATTATTTTTGGATTATATGTTAGACTCTAAAGCCAAGTAAATATTAAATGGTATGAAACAAGAAAAATTTACTTGTATCTTTTCACTTTGACTACTGATTACTCAATATGAGCACCCAAATAATTGGCAGCCATTTGGCAATGTCCCTTGCACTTCTGAAAGATTAAAACAACACTATCTTAAGACAAGGGGACATAGGCTGAACCCTAGACTTGGAATAAATTTAGTACTAGATTACATATTCTGGTCTTAAAATCAAGATCATTTAAAGAAATGCATTTCCTTTGCAGGTTTACAGGTGTGTTGTGTTTGCATGGCAAAGGGCTACAGAGGCGGCTTCTGTGAGAAGCTGCCAGAAGCTTTCCCAATGTCTAGCACAGCCAATCTCAGCTGACTCCAGGATGGACTCACCACTGCCCAAAGCTGAGCCCAGCAGCAACACTGCTTGTGCCTCTGGGATATCATATTTAAGAAGTGAAAAAAGAAATTTGCAATCTATCAGCCGTCAGAGGAGTGAAGATATGTGAGAAAAACCGTCTTGCAGTGCAGAAGGAAGGTGAAGAGATGCTTCAGGCATTGGAGCAGAGATACCCCTGCAACCTGTGGAGCAGGCAGATGCCTGGAAGAGGCTGTGACCCACTGGAAAACCTCCACTGGACCAGTTTCTTGGCAGCACCTGTGATCCAGAAGAGAGAAAAGATCATGTCGAAGCAGGTTTAGTGGCAGGAATTGTAACCTCAAGGGGGATCCACGCTGGGGCAGCCTGTTTCTGAAGGACAGTATCCCATGGAAGCAAACCACACTGAAGCAATTCGGAAGAAACTGCAACTTCTGGAAAGAACTCACATTGAAGAAGTTTGTGGAGGACTGTCTCCCATGGGAGGGAGCTAATGCTGGAGCAGGGGAAGAGTGTGAGGAGTCCTCCCCATGAGGAGCTGCAGAGATGATGAGTTATGAACTGACCTAAGCCCCCATTCCCTGCCCCCTTGGGAGCTGGTGGAGAGGAAGGAGAGAGAATTGGCAGGAATTAATTTTAGGAAGAAGGGAAGGGTAGAAGAAAGATGCTTTTAAAATTTGGTTTTATTTGTCTACTCTGATTTGATAATTTAATTTAAACTAATTCCCACCAGTCAAGTCAGTTTTGCCCATGATAGCACCTGGTGAGAGATCTTTCCCTGCCCTTATCTCGACCCACAAGCCTTTTGTTGTATTTTCTTGCCTGCCCAACTGAGGAGGAGGGTGACAGAATGGTTTTGTTGGACACATAGAATCCAGTCAGGGTCAACCCAACACAACACACTGAACAATGTGCTGTAGTATCTTTCTGGAATGTCTCTTGAAGCTGTACAATGACAATGATCCTACACCTATTAGGTTTGCATGCCTGGATAAACTCAGAGCTTTCTCTGCCCAGTTTATCAGCCAAAATTTTGGTAGTCAACCAGTAAAAGATAGAAAAATTTAATTACTAACTCTAATGTTATGCACTTGAAAAGACCCCCAAAACCTAGGGCAAACCTTGGCTTTTGTACAAGAAAACCATTTTAAGAAACTGGTGGATAAAAGTGGTGAACTGAAAATCTACTTTTAAACTTAAATTCACAGTAGCTATTTCAGCTGACCTTGATACACTGAGAGAAGGAAATTTTTTTATATTTTTTTCATTATTTAGCTATAATATTATTTTTTTTCTCCATGGTGCTTTGTAGCTGTGCTTTTTATGAGAAATCCTTCAAAATAACCTGATCCTTTCTCATCACACAATGTAAATCCATGATTGGCAGTCCCCGTGGAAAGATAGGATTTAGTGGTCAATACAATATAAATAAAATACATGAGTCAAGAATGCATTTCCATCTCATTACAGCTAGGATAAGCTTGAATGTACAGAGCAAAAGCTTTACATTCTTCATTCATGCAATAGTCCAAGTTCAGACTGGCTAGACATGAAACCTAGGAAGAAGAGTAAAATCAGGGGCCAAAACTCACTTTTACCCCTCTGCTCGTTACTGTCATGGTAGGAAATTAACATGATGCTGAGATATTCCTGGGAAAAGACATCATTATCTCATAACCTAAAGGAAAACACATGCAGGAATTTTCTCTGCATCTGTATTCTTGAAATTGTCTTATAATTTCCAAAGTGAATGACTTTGCTGCTCATGTTGAGTGTGTGAACACACACACGTGCTTGTGTCTGCATGTGTGGTTGGCATTGGATCAGGGCTACATACTCAGAGTAACCTGATTTTCTTGACTAGGTTGGAAAGTGGTCTCAGAAGAGAGGAAATTTGACCATGCTTAAGGCCAGAACTGCATAATGAGACAGGGCTGTGTTTCTTCCTGTTTGGCTTTTCTTTTTCTGTTTACTCAGTTTTGACACAATATTGTTTGGCACAGTGCATGGAAAGAATTAAAAAGCAAAAAGTCCTCTTCAATAAAAAACCTCAAAACAACCATCAAAAATGCAGTAGGTTAATGTCACTGGGAAAAATTTCCCCGTTTGCACAATTAACCAATTAANGGCAGGAATTGTAACCTCAAAGGGGATCCACACTGGGGCAGCCTGTTTCTGAAGGACAGTATCCCATGGAAGCAAACCACACTGAAGCAATTCGGGAGAAACTGCAACTTCTAGAAAGAACTCACATTGAAGGAGTTTGTGGAGGACTGTCTCCCATGGGAGACAATCATGGCCTTAAAGACACCGCTGGCTAGGTAATTTCACTGTGTTGTGGGAAAAGTAGCTTTAAACATTTCTTCTGGACACTTAACTTCTTTTTATCCATACATTCATTTTCCAAACCCACTCTACTGATGCCAGAAGGATTTTTGCTTTTATATTTCCTTCATATATATTCTTAGCTCTGTAGATTATTGTTGTACAGTTATATAGTTCCTAGCTAGTTCCAGTACTTTTCTCTACCTTTTCCCTACCCTTATAGCCAAAAAGAACACATTCCAGAGGCTCCAAACCCCAGAGGACCCAAAGCCCTATCCTATCTTGGCCCTTCCTGGGAGCCAATATTGAAAAACAGCTCTTTAAGTCACATTTCCATAAACAAAGTTTAGTTCCTGTCTAAAGGGGGGCTACAGGAGAGGTAGAACCAAAAGGGGGAATTACTTCATAATTTGTGTTTGTACTTAACCATTTTTGACAGTTATGCTAATTTGATAAACTTATAAAACCGTGTTCACCCATATGGGGGTGGGCATTTTTCATATCTGTTCCTGGAGGCCTCCAAGACCAGCCTTTATATTGCCTCCTTCACTAATACTCTCTCAAAAGAGTGTTGTTTTATTTCTAGGTCTTTAAGGTATCACTACAGCTGGCACCTGCTTTGTTTCATAATTTCAGATAAGGCATGTGACTTACCTTTCCTTGGCAGCCCTTCCAGTGCCTCCTGCTCCTGCCCTGTAATTACTTGAGACATAAATACCTGCTTTCCATACAGAGTTGTTCCTGTATTATATAGCATGGTAAGTTCTTTAAGGAATCATGTATTAGGTAAAAAACTGCTCTACTGATGGCATCAAATACCCTTTTTTTCCAATCCATATTCTAACTGTGTGACTTTCACACCTTCTAGCACAATAACCCCACTTGCAGCCTTTTGCCTGTAAATTTTAGTAAGTTTTAGAGATGGACCTGAAGATTTCTCATCTTGTTTGAGGTCTTCTGAAACACCAGGAGTACTTGACAGCTCTCATGCTTTTCATAAAATTCCCTAGCGCTCCATTATTCCTCATAATGATCTATTTTTGTGACCTGGCATCATAGTATGAAATAACTTTTTTTCTGTGGTGGTGTTAAACTTCATTTGAATAACATATTCACTCTGAAGACCCATACATAATTCACCTCTTTCTCCTCCCCACAGTGGTGATGGCAGGTTTTTTTTGTTATTGTTGTTGAGTTTTGGTTATTTCTTTTTTGTGTCTGGATCGGTGTTACACTGCACTCTTCATCATCATCATCATCCTTGGACTTGCAGTTATATCCACCCCACATTTCTGGATCTCATTCCTCAGCAGGAACTGCCTCTCAGGTTTCCCAGACCTGTTCCTGTGTTTCTGTTTCTTTTGCTGCAGTAGCCTTTCATCTCAGCCTGCCAGGATTCCCAGGCTCAGTGCACTCTGCAGCTGCCTGTGAACACGTCCACTTTTCTTTCTATCCAGCAACACATCCCTTTGGCTGCCAAATTTCCCCTTCTATAATTGCCTCACTCCTCTCTGAGTGCAGCCAGCAGTTGTCACACAAATGGCTACACTAAGCACAAACAGTGAGTTTTCTCATAGTGTTCTTTGCTTTAGCTAATTCAGGATGCTATTTACCCCCATTATACTGTACAAGTCCTAACAGGTCCTTGTCCTAGGGGCTGAAATTATGATTTTCTCAGTTACTTTAGTTTGTCTCAGGGCTGGGACCACCAGGAAGTCAGTGTCGACCCCCTCATTCCCTCCTACCTTGCTCTTCTACTCTGTGCCATTCTGCTAACACTCCAAAAGTACCAGTAATGCAGTTATGCACATCTCATTTTTTAAAAAAATTACTGACCCAGAAGTCAGCAAGTACTTAAGTTCATGATTCAAACCTTTATTTCTCCTAATGAATTCAATAGATTTTCTGTGTTGTTGAAAAGAATTCTGGCACAAGGAAAAATCTACAGAGTTCATGTAGTTTAACCAAATCAGGATTGAGAGGGTTTATGGGTTTAATAACTGCAGTGAAAGCATTTTATTTTTTTACAAGTTGTCCAGAGAAGTGGTAGATGCTCCGCTCTGGAAACATCAGGTTGGAGATGGCTTTAACCAGCCTGGTCTAGCAGAAGATGTCCCTGCTCATTGCAGGGGGCTTGGACTAGATGAGCTTTAAAGTTCGCTTCCAGCCCAACCCAATCTATGATTCTTTGATAATTAACTGGAAATCAGTGAATGATGAAACCTTAATAAACACCTACAACTCCTGAAACACCTTTCTAGCATTAATCACAAGCAGCTCTAATCCCAAGCACACCCAGGTGCTCGCAGTGCTGTGGACACACACCCCACCTGCTGTCACCCTCACCCACTGCAGCTGTGGTGGCAGATTCTCATCCTTTCTTTGGGGAAGATGGATTTCCTCTCTCTCCCATGGCTGTTGTGGGCTCTCTGGTCCCACGTGTGACCTTGCAGCTCTACACATTCTGGATGGTAAGAAACCCCCATGAACCTAAGCAGCTTGGTGTGGGAGGGCTCCCACTGCTGCCCATGCTGCCAGCCACTTATGACATTCACAGTGAGGTTCCTCCATCAAGGGTCTATCACCACTCCAGGGTTTCTCCCCCTCCACTACCACTTTTCATGCCTCTTTATTTATTTCTTTTAAGGCTAACTCTATCTTTTTTTCAAAAGTTTCTTCTAATGTGCTGCAACAACCTCTGTGACCACATTGACCCCAAATAATCATTAACATGTATGTGTGTTGCAACAGACCTAAGTCTTTGCTCTACCATGTGCCCAATATTTCTTTTTCAGACAGGCATAAAACTGATTTTGCTTCTCTGATGCTAAGAAGCATTGATTATTGGTGCTCATCAGGTTTCTCAGGAAAGGAGTTTCCATTCTGTATATCAAAACAATTTTCCATATAATTCCCAAGAACTTGTCTCTGATGTTTAGCAATCACAGCTCCTAACAGTTTCTGCCTGAGCCACAGGTTAAAGCATTTACGTTTTTTTTCTTTTCTGTTGATGGCAAGGGATCCACTTTTTTAACAGTCTAGAAAAAAATGGGCCAAATATTGAATATCCCCCTTGGCTGCAATTCTTAATAAAATGTAAAGCCCAAAATGATAGGCAATTTGGCTGGAGAAAAAGCAGAAACAAGTAAAGCCGCCAGCTGTCATTCTGAAAAGCAACAATTTCTCTATGCCTGGACATCAGCTTATTTCTCCTGGTTGGAGTAATAATTTTTGTTTTCTCCAATTACTTATGTCTGTTTATTCTGCTATAGCATCTGTTTGATTATTATGTTTAGCAATCTATCTTGAAATATCATGGCAAACTCCATACTTATTTATACATTGTATTGGCTAAATCTGAAGAGCCAGAATAAAATGCACTTTGAAAGATACAGAGAACAGTATTTTCCCTTTTTTTTTTCAAGAAAATTTCCCTTTTGTTCCTCTGGTAGCAAAATGAAGTACCTGGATATAAAACATGAGTGCTTTCTCTCAGATTTTAATTTGGTATAATATTAATATTGTAAGTGGGGAGAAGTGTAGGATAGACAATTTCTTGTTTGGATAGTTTTATTAAACTTTCAGGTAAAGTTATAGGAATAAACCTAATGCTACTTTGTAAGGTGATTGTTACGTTTCTAATGTCATTAAAAGCTGCTGTCACTTAAATTTCCTAAGGCACGTGTTTTATGGTTTTTATTCCTAACAAGATACACCAGTCCAGAACATTATGACTATGGAAAGGTATTGTCTCTTAATAGATGTTTGATGTCTCACCCCTCTTAGGCCATTTAGTTGTCCTTTCTGCACCTTCTCTTACTATCCTGTGGAATGCTTGAGACAGGATACCTTGAGGTTGTATATAATTTTTCTGGCTTATTTTTGCACAATATGCCAAGGCAATCCCAGGAGTCTGAGCTGTAACTAACAGTGGTGAGCTCAGCTGCTGGCAAGCTGAGTTTAGATTATTTTCCCTTTGTCTTACATTTGGCTACACAGAAGCTCATCTGATGCTTCTTTCCTGATGGAATCAAGTTTTACTTGAGGAGGGATTTCCTACAGCCCTTTAGAAGGACTTCGATTGTTTGAGAGATCTCTGCATCCTCTCAGATTTTGAGATTTCATAGCTTTTTTATTTTCCAGGTCAATGTTGGTGTTTCAGTAATGGTGATTCAATAAATCCACTTCCAGTACTGATTCTTAAGGAATTCTATCACTGATCCTTCATCACCATGAAAAGGGTCTTTAACACCTACAATTTGCTTCCTACCTACTAATTAACTTCAGTCAATAAAACATGTTTTCTTCTAGTCTCATGGAATTTTTTTTCCTTAATAACCCTTAATAAAAAAATGTATTCAAAAGCTTTTTGAGAAGACAAATACATTAAGTTCATCAGATCACCTCTTGTCTCCATGCTCATTGATGTCTATCAGGATGCTGCCTGTGTGTGAGGGCTGCTAAATTTCAGGGGGAGAGAAGAAGAAGGGAAGAACCCAGGGCCCTGACAGTATCCTCCTGAGACTCCTGAAGGTTAGCCAGGCAACATTTCTCTCTACAGAAACTTGCAGACTCTTTCCTCCCATACCATGATTTTCTATTATCTTAGTTCTTGGAGATAAACTGGTTCTTATTACCAGAAAATTACCTGGAAATCAGGCTCATGTGTAATGCCAGTCTTCTGGATATCATGTTTAATACTTGACTTTCTAGATGCTCACAAAATAAAATGTCATTTTGGATTCATTCTGCTCTAACATGCCTTTATCTCTATGACAAGCAATATGTATTTTCCCTAAATATAGGAAAAAGGCAATCCCCTTGGGCACTTTCTAGAGACTGTGTGACATGTCTAGGAGACAGTTTCTCAAGCTGTGCTTCAAGTTTGGTCTTTTTTCCTCCCTGCTTTTTGCAAATGTTACCCTTTTTGATTAAAGGTTGCCAAAGTGCATCTCTTATCTGATAATTTTGGGATTATCTTTCTTAAGTTTCTATATGTTTTAAATACTACGTAGAAAAGTGTTTTTGACACTCAGTCTGATGTCACTTATTACTGGGTTTTATCATTCACCTGAATTTACAGCAAAGGTTTATGACTCACTATCAGGTGAAATAACTATCTTCTGCCACCCAGAATCTCAAATGCTGAGTAAGGAATCCAGAATTAGAATCAAAGACTAGATTGTTTTGAAAGAGACATTGAAGATCGTCTCATTCTAACCCATCTGCAATGGGCAAGGACACCTTTCACCAGACCAGGTTGCTCAAAGCCCCATGAAACCTAGCCTTTGTTTGTTTTTCTCATGGTGACACTTTGAAAACATAAGTTTACAAATTCTGAACATGGATACTTCTGATGACCTGTTACCTCCACCTCTGAAAGGTCTGTTTGCCCTGCATGTCACCCACAAACTGCTCCACAATCTGAAGAAAACTTCATTCTTACAGCTTTGTCCTATGGTGTTGCTGTATGTTACAAAAATCTCTCTGGATCAAGGCTGACTGCTCTGAACTTAGAAGCTTGTTTTCCATTCTTCCCCAGGTACATCTCTGACTATATCACAAAACCAAGAAGTGATTTTGGAGGCTCAGATATAAAGAAAAATTATTAGAAATTAGAAATTATTAGAAATTTCTAATTAGAAATTAGAAATTAGAAATTATTAGAAATTAGAAATTATTAGAAATTAAAAGTTAGAAAATTATTAGAAATTTCAGGATCAGCTGAAAGCAATTCAAATGTACATAACAGCTTAGTAACTAAGCAGGCCATGCTTTTTGGAACAGATTCCTATGCTGCCAGCTGTTAAATAGTTCTTGTGACTCTCTGAACTCTGCCACAACTCTACCTTGCTAGGTTGCTGCTTTTCTTTAAATAACCTCATACAAAAATATATATTTGGGAGAAAAATCCCACTTGTCTCTCTTGTACTGGTGAGATCTTTTGAAAGGCTTGAGTGGCAGACACGTGAAGGATGACTTTGCACCCCTCAAATGCTTCTGTCATGGTTTCAGTAAGTCCAAGTCCAGTGTTTCCTGTCAGTATCTGATCTGCAGCTGTGCATCCTTGCACACCAAACACCAGGCTCCTTACTCATAACTCTTCCATCAGGTCAAAATACATTTAGTGTGTTTGCAGCAAGATTTTTTCTTCCGTTTTCCCACATTGAGGAATGTAGATTCTGATCTGTTCAGAACATACCACAGTATGTTTGCTCTCATGGAAGAATGAGATTGGTTTTAATCAATAATTTTACTTGGCTGCTTTTCCCTTTTGGCAATCAAAGTCTACACAAAACATCTGTCTTGCCACTTTTCTTCTCATTTTAATTTCCAGCTTTCTTGACACATTCACAAAATCTTTCATTTCCAACACATTCATAGTTCATTTGCACCTAAAAAAGTTCTGGTTTTATATATCATAAAGAAGACCTCATTGCAAGCATACCCCAGGCAAGTAAAGCAATGTAGTGACACATGCTAGTAACTCACACATTCATTCTTCTTCTGCAATAGAGCTGATGGGCAGAGGGGTCCAATTGCTCTGCTGGGTCTCAGGGGTGGAGTATGGGAAGATACAAAACTACAAAGAGAATGGAGCAAAATCTGTTATTGGGGGAAAAGCAACAAGTTTCAGCTAGCATCAAATACCACAAACATCCACTGGCACAAGTGTACATGCTACAGTATGTGGCTATTTTGTTTATTTTTCTGCCTAGACTAAAAATGCTATTATCCATCCCTAGTTCAGTGTCTGTTTTATTGATTCTATTCTTTCTGGGCAGACATTTTATAGGTTTTGAATAGCAGAGGCAAAGAATTGCCCTCAGGAAAATCTGAACCAAAGAAATCTGTTATTCTGACTTTTGAGAACTCTGAGTGAACCAAAGCAAGCAACAATAAAGGACTATAGTGATAAAAAGTCTCATGAAAAAATAGTGTTTTCTTCCTAGATGGAACTATATTATGGCTTGCCTAGAGTAATTATGAGTGAAATACATGCAAAGATTGGACAGTAGAGGGATGTTTAACTTGTAACTTCCTCATGTGCACATGAAGTGGGTTATTCTGTGACCCTGAGCAATTTCACATAATTCCCAGGCTAGATTATATTTCCATATAACTGAAATAAAAATTAATATAGTGAATTGCTTTAACTGCTCTTCTCCTATCACTTTGAATTTGATGTATCATTTTACCTCCGGAAATCTGGCAGCAAGGCACAAGGGTCTTTAAAAATGTCTGGAGTTAAAAAATAAGAAAGGATCTTTTCAAATGAGCATTTATCTCATGATGCATTGTCAGTCTTGGGGAAAATATCCCACTCTGATCTCATACATTAAACCAGCTCACAGGCCATATTACTACAACTTTGAGTGGGATTTATGCAACTTGCTGACAACAGTCCAAATCATAGGATTGTGGTTCTATGTGGATGACCTATACCTGAAAATTTATCAAGCAAAACAGATGAAAAAAGCCACAAACAAACAAACAAACAAACAAACACCCAAACAGACAAAAAAGAACTACTTTTCTTAAGTCCAATTGTGACTTACCAAGAGATGTTAACACACATTTTGTAGGTGTATCTCTTGAAACGCACATGGTGGACATTATGGCAATGCACAATGAATTTTTCCTCAAAAATGTACCAGAAAAATGGGAATAAGTTGCAAAGGGGACAAGGGGCAGACTAAGCATCAAAACTGTCCATGACAGGTAATTTTGCTCAGCAGCTGATTACAGTGTATAAACAAGCCTTGAAATTCTGATGCACTATTAGACTCACTTGAAGTCATGGAAATCAATGTGCATCTTTCCATCACATCCCAAGTACTTTTATCTGGTCCATGAATCTGTTGAGAATAAATCCAGTAGGAAGTTGAGCTTTAGCATGCATACCAGCCATTATATTTTAAAACTTATGTGTATACTTGGACACAGATTTTTTAGGAGATGCAGTCTGATAGGTTTTTACAGTGATGATCCTCAGGGCCGTGAGAGACCCTTCACAACTTGAGTGGAATATAAGCCAAGAGCCCTTAACTGGAAGCCCTGGAGTAGGTTGCATTAGGTGTTTGGCTAGTAACTGCTAGAAAACTAGTAAAGGCTTAAAAATGGGATCAAAGTTGTTTTCTGCCTTCCTTCTTGGAAAGCTTCTGCCTCTCTTCCTGGTCCTGAATTAAGGGGAGATTTGTTGGTTTTCAGTCATCCATCATCATTGAGATTCCCCACCCAAGCCCTATAGTTTTCCTTGACCTATTTTCTTCTCCAAAGGTGAAGCACAAAAATATGCTCCTCTTGCTTTATAGCCTATGCCATTTTCTTACTATTTCATCAAATTTCTCAGAGCTAGAATTCAGATGAGGAAGAAAAAGATATATTTATCAATATCTCTGGAATATTTGAAGAATAATAAAATGCTTTTTTGAAATTGATGATCTTTGCACCAAGAAAGAAAGAATTTGGGGTCAAGATATTTGGAGTCAGATAAAGTATTCACTTCTAAGATAGGGTCTAACTAGCAACTGCAGTGTGAATCTGACCAACTGTTACATGTGTGATGGTTATTCAGAAAAAATCTGATTATTTGCTTTGGTTCTTTCTCAGCATTTATAAGAAAGACTTAAAAAACAGTCTCTATGAATCTATCATGTATGAGACACATTTCTGACTAAAGGCAAGAACATTTCTGGAAGCAGAAATAGCTAGGAGCTTTGATCTCTTTTAAAACCACTGAAGGTAGTTTATCTCAAGTTGCACAAACATGGATAATCTTCCTGGGTCTAAATATTTTCCAGCTGAGATTCTTCTTATGTCTTTAATGGATGTCAGTAAGTCTTTAATAGCTAACAACTTAGTCCCAAAGTAACAGAAAGAAGATCAAGTAGCTCTGTAGTGGTTGTACAGTTTGTAGTAGTGTAGCATGGTGGAAATAACTCAAGCTGTGAACCTCAGTTAAGGAACAGAGCTACCAGCAGCTCTGCCATACTGCCTTGCATTTGTGTATGTAGGAGGACAAACGAACTAAATGTTTCATAGGATTTCAACATTTCTAAGTATTTATCAAGCTCTTGTCTATCTTCAAGGCTGCTGCCTTTACAAGCCATTTTTGTTCCTTTTAAAACCATTTCTTCCAAGTGAACTAGCAAATGGGATGTTATTCCACAGTCATCTGTTGCAGTAAGATCACTTGTAGGGACAAACACATATATCCTGAATAAGGCTAGCAGAAATTAGCCAGTCAGGTGTTACACCTCACTTTGAAGGCTCTTCTTCAAGCACTTTGACCTTGCTGCTTCAGAAGTCTGCTCCTGCTCCATAGATTCAAGTGTCATTGCAGTTATCTGTACTGATCTGCACAATAATTTTAAAGAAGAATAAGGAAATTAATCTTATACTAATCTGATTATTCACTGTAATTGTGTCTTTGTTGCTCACCACTGTTGCATCTAAATGCTTTAATGCATTTTTTTCCTCACAAATCCTTTGTGTTATTTATATTTCACTTCTAGTGAACCACTTGGAAAATTAATGTACTGCAAAATTAAAGTGTCACATCCTGAAAAATCCTAATGGAAAGCACATTGTGGGACAAAAGACCGCAGAGAACCTCCAGACACTTCCCTTGATAAGCTGACATAAGGCCAGGCAGGGTTTCAGCCCATCCACATGGTGAGAGTTTTCCTGTTACTCTTTCTGCCAGCAGACTTAAAAAGGAGAGGGCAGGCAGCAGGCACTAGCTCTACCTTTCCTCTCTCCTGGCCTTGCCAGGCAGCAAGGCACAAATACCATGTGTGGGGCTCTCCAGCCCAGACAACCCTGTGTGGGACAATACTGGGAAGGGTTAAGTCAGAAGGGCATTCAAATACTCCCAAAGATATTCAAGAGCAGTGGAGCTCAACTCCTCCTCTGCCCAGGGTGTTGGGCATTCAAATTGCTACAGATACGTAGAAATAAAAGATATTAATAAAAGATAATAAAAGCAGCAAAATAAAAGATGAAGGAAAGGAAATGATGGCCTTTGGAGATCAGGGGACTTAGGCACCTCACAAAGAACCCTGGTCCTGACTAACTAGAAGCACAGATATGTAATATATAATTTTTGAAGTTTGAGATAAAGACACATCACCCAGTGTGGGGTCAGGAACACCCTATGGCAGCTTACAGATTGGTGTCTCTGAACCACTCCAGGACTGGAAACAGCAGAAGAGATTCTGGAAAGCAAATATTCATCTCCATAACCACAAAGATAAAAACTTGTTCAGGCAAGTCTTCACAAAATAAACCTAGCAGTCAACTCAATAGGATATTGTACAATGAAAACAGATTTCCTGTGTGACTTCTGCTTTTTGGAACTGCTCATCTGTTTGTGTGACATTTCCTACTGCTTCCAAGTGCACTGAGGGTACAGTCTTCCCATGCTCCTCCTCAACTCTTTCCTCAGCAGTTCTAAATCAAACAAACTACTTCCAAACAACCTCTCAGAATGAGTTACTGTGCAAAAGAAGAACTCTTGGAAAAATCATTTCAGTACATGTGAATTAACAAAAGAGTGTATGAGTCCTTACTGCCTCGTTCTGTAAAGAACCTCACTATTACAAATTATTCTCTCTGATGACTGAAAAGAAAAAAAGCTCTTGAACAAACAAGACTACCTTCTGTTTTTGCTGTGACATTCCCGTCAGCTCTTTAGTGAACCAGCAGCTGGAGTATCTGAATTCATCCTTTATTTCTTTCTTTTCAGTGATCCTTTCTGATTTTCTGTTGAGACATATTCTCCTTTAAATATTTCTCTAAGTTATGTTTAGTACAATTTTTCTGCCTAAACACTCAGCTAGGCGTGTTTCTGTTTCTTCAAATACTTGGGAAGGAAAATACATTATATCCTGAGAGAGAGTCTTATGCTTTCTTAATGTATCTCTGCCTTCCCCCTCCACATACTCAATCTAAAACACACCAGCTAAAAATCAAAATTATTCCTCTTAGTTCTCTTTAAGGAGAGATAATGCTGGCTTCTTATTAAAACTTGATACATGGCTACCAAATTTATTAGTACTCTGACTTTTGATTCTTTTTTGTCTCTGAATATTGCATGTGGGACATCACAAGGCTACATCCATGTGAAATAATTCACAGAAAATGTGATCTAATTTTGTAGAAGTTCCACACTGGGCTTATGTAGTAATTAGAAGTGACTGATCATTACTTGAAAAGCATACAAGATTGCTGTTGTAACATTTGATAAATAAAATCTGAGTAGCTGGTTGAATGATGAAAGAAATGTTAACTAGCACATCTGAGGAGCAATGGAATTTTTTCTCCAAATACATTATTCAAGAAGCAATTTTTCAGTCAGTATTAGAGGTGATATTGGGCAAAGTACAGGACGAAATGTTTTTCATTGTTAAGGCATAGTTTGGTATATTTGCTGTTTAGCAAATTCGTCATTCTGCTGTGGATTTGAAAAGTTCTGTGAACACAGCCTGAGGCCATCAAACTTTGTTCATTTGGAGCTGATAATTTTTCATCCAGTCTGAAGATGGTTTATAATTCAAAATATTGCCAAGACTACTAGTTTCAAAGAAGTTATTTGCAAACAAGCTGCAGAAATACTGTGGGCTTGCTTGTTTCTGAAAACACTTTCAATATCAGGTAAGAAAAAGCCAATCATGAATGTTTTGTGTTCATCCTAGTGTAAAATGTCAGAACAAAAGTCAAGAAGTGCAAGGTGCTCCCCTAACACACTCTGACATTAAAAATTTTTGATTTTATGAATATGTGCCCTATAGCTTATAGATTTTTTTTTTTCATTTCTTTGGTTTCTTGTACTTAATCTTTTCTCTTATTTAGCACTCATCCATGGGATGCAGATTGCATTTCTATTCAGTTTTGGCAGCTGTTTTCATCAGAGAACTTGACTCTTGGAAGTTTTAGAATTTATCTGGTGGTTGCTTAAAGAGCACTATGTCTGACCCCCTGAACACCAGACCCTGAACATCCATTCTAAATTCTGATAACCAGAATGTTCCTGATTTGACTGCTGGCAAAGTCAACTCTGAAATTTTCATCTGACAGCAACATTTTTCTGCTCAAGAACCTGACAACCATAAGATATATGACATGCTGACTTCAAAGAAGAGGTAGAGCATAAATGGAAAAGCATTGCAGATTCGTGTCACTTTGACCACATTTGGGGACACATGGAAATGGAGGGAAAAGTTACACCAAATAGGATAGCCCTAGCAGTCACCAATGACCTAATTATTCCTTCCATAACATTTTGGAAATGATAGCCACAGCTTCACTGAACATCCTAGACTTCTATATTTAGGTAATTGGAGAGCAGATGCCTTTCTTCCCACAGTTGCACGTTCCCCATGTCAAGAACCAGTGCTGTTTGGTGTTGAGGCTGGAATACCTGATTTGCAAGTAATGCCTTTTGTGATACTACTCTGCCTTTGACAGCTCCTAACCAGCATGGATAGTTTTGATCTTCTTCACTGAGTCCAAAAACCTCTCCTATACACCATCTTATTCCTGGCAGCCTTTGTTCCTTGATATATCAGCTTTCTTGAGATCACTGTTGCGTCAAGCCTCAGCTTGTACTGGAAAAACAAAAAGAATGCCCTTTGAAAACATAATCAAAGTGATTAACTGTATGCAAGTGACAGAGGAAGATGCAAACATTGAAAATAAGTGCTCAGCAGATAACATACTTCATCTTCTCTCTGACAAATTATTTAACATGTTTATCTGAGTGTTCACCAGTTTGAGTCAGCTCCTGCAATTTCCCCCTCCCAAGTTTATCCTCCTTCATAGTGAAACAGTAGCTGATACTGGACAGAGGATTTCTCTGCAAGGTCTGAGGTTTTTCACAAGGCAGAGGTATCACTTGGGACTTTTGGACTGCTTTAGGAAGCATCCTTTATATGTCAGGAAATCCATGTATGATTGTTTCTAGCACTCCTGATCCCCACTTCATAATTTTGCTGAACTCTCTTTACTAAATATAAAATGGGAGGATTTAAGAGATGAGGCTTATTTGTTTTGGTCAAGTTAACGTATTTTATTTTTAAATATCCCTTCTTCTAACATTGGTCAAAACCTTGAAGCTGAAATACAATACAGCTGAACAAAAACTGTTCTGTGGCTTTAATACACACAACCAGAATAGAATCAGAAATGTCACATTATAAATATCAAAAGGCTACTTTTATAGTCAGTATTATTATATACTATCATGTATTATATTTATATTGTTATATTATAATCAGAATAATGCAATAATACAATGAGTATGTAATAACACAGTAATAATTTTATAATTAATATATTGCCAGAATTGTGTCTGGTTGATTTGATAACAGAATAAAGAATGGGTTACACATAATATACACTCAGATTTTATGCAAACATAAATAAAATTATAAGTTTTGATAAATTTGTGATATCTTGTATCACCTCTGGCTTTGCCTTATGAGACCATTTAAAAGACCAAAACAGTTCCTTGCTGATTCCATAAAACAAGTCATGAGCTATAAACATCAGCCTTAAATTTGCAGCTAGCTGGTAATACCATTTTGATTTTGCCAATGCTCAGCAAGTCTCAACTTTGTATAAATAAAGCCAAAATATAGATTATTTACAATGTTCTGACACACTACAATATCTAATGTGAAAATACATTGGTTCTTAGTACACCTCCTTGCATATAAATATAAACACTATTACAACCATCAAGATGCATGAAAAAATTGTATTCATCTTTCTTTCATCAATCTGGTTCATCATTTAATTCTGAATATTAAATATTTAGCACAATTTTTGTCTCTATGATCCCAGAGTATTACCAACAACAGTACTTGTTACTATAAACTAAGTTCAGTCCAGCAATGCTTAATGGTTTTTTTAAATGTCAGCTTCTTCTGCCATGTTAAGGGATAAAAGTCTTCATACTTAAAATAAACACTTCAGGTGCTTCAGGTTTTAAAGAAAAAAGTGTAAAATGAAAACTAAATAAGTACACGAGTTTGCATATCAAAGTCATACCTTTTTTTAATACTTCTTGATGAGATTTGAATGCCATGCTTAATGTAAGCCACACAACTTATTTTCCTAGTAACACCATATTCTCATTAAATTTGTATATATACAACAGTGTTTTTTAATTCCATTTTTTTTACACAAAATCATATTCTTCTTTCAGTATAATTATTTTGTTTCATTATTCCAGTATGTTTGGTCATTAAAAAATAAAAAATTAATTTTTCAATTAGAGTATTTGAGACATCATCATGTTTGCTTTCCTTTTCCTTCACTTGATCTTCTAAACAACCCTGTATCATCACTATTTGAAGTGATTATCAAGAAGGATGAATAAGACTGGATGCTTACCTTGAAAATTGATTCCAGCTGCTTTCCTGTGGTGATAACTTTTGTTATCTCTTTGTGGTTGCTTGTTCAAACAACAGAAACAAGTTGTTCAAATTCTTTCATTAGTACTTCTACTGCCACAGGCTTGGGAAACAAATGTTTTGTACCTCCATGGTAAATTTTTTATAGCAGCAATCTGCAGGTTTTGTACAGAAATATGAAACTTTAACAATGTAAAATTGTTTGAAGAATTGGAGACAGCAACATCCAAAAAGAATAAGATTACTGCATTTTTGAGCTCTTCTACTGCATGCTGGCATTACAATAGCTAGAAATATTCTTATATTTGAGGTTTGTGAAGTTTGATTCCCGTGTCTGTACAAGGTGGAAACAAAGCATACACAAAGCAGGGCAAGACTTTGTGTGTAGCTGCTCACTAGGTAAAATACCTGAGTGCCACAGACCTTACAGGTCTTTGCTGTCCAGTTACAGATTGGAGATGCATCTCCTTTATTTGTAACACAAAGCAGCTGAGTAGGACCTGGATGCATCAGTCCTCTGAGGCAAGTGCAGGAGGAGTTGAGAGAGATCCTTGAAGGGTCAAACATGCTGCCACTTCAGGAACACACAAGCTGAAGAATGGATTTGACTCAGTTCATCCTGAACCACAGGTACTTACTAATTTGTATGCCACCCACATAATAACCATGCTGATGTTTCAGGTACTAATTTTGTACATTTGGTGAAAAAAAATTATCGTGAGGTGCTCTGGGACATCTGTCCTATTTGCAGAGATGCTGGGTATCCTGGTATGAAGAAGTCATCATGACAGCCATGGGTTTTTTATGTTGTTGTTCTCTTCCTTTCCCCCCTTCCAGGTTAAACCAGGTTAACCAGGTTAAACAAAAGCATTCAGTTTAAAAGCTTGCACCTGGTCTGGAAATCTGTAATGTCATTAAAAGCCTTATGTCTTGACACAGTGTACAACAAATTGGCATAACTTTTTTGTCTCATATTTGGGTGTATTTCATTCCCATCTGCTTATATTCTTTGATGTTCCCAGTAATAACTGCCAGTCACTTGGGTCTCTTAGCTATCATCTGCACAAATAAAACCTGACACTGCTTTCATAAAATAATGTCAATACTATATCAAATTCTCCAACATATTCCCTGCACAGCTGCACCAAGTGACAGAAGTAAAACTGCCTTCAAACATAATTTATAAAATCATAAGAGGAGCTCCTTTTAAAAGCAAAGCTTAGCTAACTTGTAAACAAGATGACAAATCACGAGCAGGTTGGTTTAGGCTTCTTATTTCCAGAACAGAAAAGGTCACAAGAAACAATTTTTTTTTCTCTCATCTGCCTCTTCCTTACCAGAGGTAGCAATATAAAATGTGAGAACAATAAGTGAAAAGACTTATCAAAAAAAAAAAAAAAGTTTTTATGCCTCCCAAAATCTAGAAACAAAAATATAGGAGCCAAGGGAGGGAGATTCGAGTGCTTCACGAATATGACAGGCTTTATTCTCCTTTCCATCTGATATCTGCTGTTTCTGGTTGAATAGAGACACAACTTAGGCATAGTCACAATTGCATTTGGGATCTCCTAATGTTTAATCTACGCTCCCTACAGCTAGAGAACTGGCATATCAATTCTTCTTTCATAACTTCTTTGCCCAGCATAAGATCCTGTTTTAGTAACAAAAACTAAAACAAGCAAACAAAATCCCAAACAAACAAACGCAAAACACAAACAAGGCTATCAAAAAAAGCCCCCAACCCCAGCAAAAAAATTTGCTCTACTAACCTTTATTTTGGACATAATACCATCATGTAGTTTTTTCTAGCAGATATTTTAGAATCAACCTGACTTTTGTCAGTAAAGTCTTTTCTAAGACAAGTTATCTTTTATATAAAAAAGATAAGAAATTTCTACACTTAATCCTTCTGAAGGAAATGTCATTACAGAGCCTTTATCAAAAAACAGCAATTATTTGAAAGATCAATTACTTATTCCAAATCACTAGACTGTAAGCTACCTATTTTGAAACCTAAGACATATTTTGATGTATGTAAACTGATGTAATTCTAAGCCGTGAACAAATGACCTAATTAGCTCACTGGAAAACATTAAATGCTTGGAAAATTTAGAAACTGACACACTTTAATCAAAGATGTTGCAGTGAAGATTAGCAGCACAAGATTATAAGCATTATGGTCATTGGCTTCATCTCAAACTTAACTTGTCAGCTACCAATAGGTATATTTTAAAGGAATCTGAGAAAACAAATTTTTCAAACACTTATTATTACCAAATATCAAAATCCACAGCTTAATACCAAGTACTCACATACAGACCAGCATCATTATCTGTGTTAGAAGTGGAGGTAAGGGAACAGTGACTGCATCTTTCTGTACCACTTCACTTGTAATGTGAAGAAGCATTATGATTTTCTGGGTAAAATGCTTTTTGAAATGTCAATGCTTTTTGAAACTTAACTGGGCATGTTTATCTTGGAAAAATATATTTAGCTGTATAGATATACAAATTACTAAAAAGATGGGGATCAGGACTCTTACAAAAACTGCTGAGCAACTACTCAAAGCAGTTTTGACTGTGGACCCCATGGTACATCTATACCTAAATATTATTTATTATTTTTAACAGGAAACTAAATTGTCTTTTACTTTATGAGACAACATTTCCTGAAAGACTGAGAGAGGATGTAGGATGACTAGAAGAATGTAGAATAAATCCTGTCTGTGGTCTCATTGGCTTACAAAACTAGCTAGGTGCTGAAGAGACTGTGTTCCCCTCTCCTAAGGATCCAAATACACGGTGGAAGTAACATCCAGGAACAGGTTGTAATATTCCTGGAATCTCCTAGACCATCCATGATGTGAAGTAGTTCTGATCTGCCTCTTACACTACGATTTCACTAGTCATAATGAGATCCTGATCTTTGTAGTTTCTGTACTTCACTGAAAAATAAATAATTAATAGGAATAATAAGAAAAAGAAGAAGAAGAAGTAACTTGCTTACTGCTACTCATAAGAAAGAGAGAATTTGAATTTAGGTGAAAAAATAATATGCCAGCAGCCCATATGAGAGCAATATGCATCTCACTATTGATTTGTAAGTCATTATTACTTATGCTGTGATGTTCCAGATTTGTAAAGTCAGTCATTAAATGGTATTTCGAGTGGTTAATATAGGAATGTAGAAAGAATGCTCTTTGTAGAAGTGTCTTGCAATGTTAAGATTTACCAACAATTCAGAACTGTGAACGCAAGGGAATTAGTGAGCAGCCATGATGAGCTGTATGGACTGACAATCACACAGAAGTTTCAGCAGATGTTCCTTTGCTCTTAAAAAACACTTCATAAGGTAGCATAACTGGGTTTGTTTTTTCATTATTTCCTTTCTCCAAAACTGGTAGAACACTGTCCGTAAACTCCATATTTCATCTATAAACATGGCATGTTCTCAGTATGAATTGGTGGAATTACAATGATCAATTACCTTGAAGTAATCTACATCCTGAAGCCCAGAAGATAACATTCATCTTGATTGGTTGGCTCAGTTAAGGACTCTGACTCCAAAACTTATTACCTTCCCTCCCTTCAAGGGATGAAGTAATTTTACATCAATTTTGAGCTAATGGCATAATTTTTCTATATAGCCAGTGAGATTTGGCAGTCACTCTGTGGTTTGTTTTTTTTCTCTTCTTGAGGAGGAATAGGTATAAGAAAGTTCTTTCATTAATTTAGAATATACCAAGGAAGCTGGAGAGGAAACCTGTGAATCAAGAAGGCAAAAAAATACTTCTATAAAACAGCTTAAAATGCTGCAGCTTGGGATTTAAAATCTTTCTCTCTGCAGTGTGACTAATTTAGATCTTCTAAGTAAGTATATGGTTACATTTTCCCAATTTTTATGGCACCTAATTGCAGCACACTGATACTGTGTCATGGTGGATAAACAACACCAAGATATTTCCTCATTTCCTGCTCTTTAATAGCTTCAGCATCCTGTGGTCCATGAGAAGATACCTCACTAAAGATTGCTAAATAGGATAGGATCTTTCTAAATTCTAGGACCTCTACAGACAGGGCAGACAGGCTCCTGTCAAGAGTGGCATGAGCTAGGAATAGCACCTTCTGTTTACGGGCAGAGGATGACGACTTGATGACTCCCACTTCCAGGAGCCTCTGGCTAGTATGATGCTGTTGCTTGGAGGTGGTATGATGTGTTTATTCCTTAGGTTTTTGATAATCATAAATACCAGTAGGATTTTCTAAGTGGTAGTTGTTACTCCTACCTTCCTCAAGAAAGCAATAGTAGTTCTCATGCATTAATGATGTAAGGAAATTAAGGAGAACCTGAAAACGTATATTTGGTGAACTACTGTCATTACACATTAGATGGTTCATGAGAGCTGGGTAAAGTTTAGACCTCAGAAAAGGAGAAAAGCATGTACTACAGATTTACAGGTCAGGCAGTAAATGGAGGGCATTTCATTAATACCTAGGTGCTGGAACTGGCCATGGTCAGATGAATTAAACACCATGGTACTAAAACAATCTTTTTAAGCTCTCAACATCTTTTAGTACAATCATTCTGTAAATGTCTTTCAGTTGCAGTTATTCCTATCACAATGTTTCTCTGTACTACGTGAACTCTGTGGCTAGCCTTGAAAGGTGTTTTTTTGAATAATTGCCAATTTAACACATTTTGTCATTATTATTTCCATCGTTGTAAGTTTGAGCATAAAAGTCCCATGCAGAGCTGCTGTTATTGTTTTCAAGATTTCTTTTTCCCCATAATATGTCAAACGTGGTCTGATTTTGCAAAACAGCTGAATGTCATGCACAGCCTCTGAGGGTTGAAAACTCCTTTCTAGACATCCAGTTGCATCCTACAGATGGCTTAGCCAGAAGCAGATGGACAAGAAGCAAATTACTATAAAGCACAGCATACCCATTGAAAATGTTCATTGATAGGTCTATTGAAAACATAATCTAAGATGAAATACAGAATTAAACTCTAAAGACAACCTGGATAATCTCCCAGATAATAAAAGGGGCAGGGGGCGGGGGGCGTGTGGGGAAGTGAGAGACAGAAAAAGAATGGGGATTCAAGACATTTTGATTAAACATTGAGAATATCAACTATACATTTATGAAACAAATCCTCTACCTCATATAAAACAAGGCATCCAGGATGAATTGTATAGCATCTCATATTTATCTCTACCCTAACTCACCCCCTCCTAAAAATAATGTCAACTTTTTAGAATGTTTCATTTCACCTTATACTTCTATGCTATCATTCCTGCATGTTTTTTCTCTTCTTCATTGCAACCAACTTATTGCAGCCTAAGCATCAAATGCTAACTTCCTGAGGCAGTCTGCCCTGTTACCAGGTTCTGTGGCTGCTCTCATATAAACTTCCCTATTGTGTGGACCCCAGATAATTTCTCAGAGTTTCAGTGATTTATGTTAATAAGTTAGATATTAAAATTAACCATCATTCATGTATTATTCTGTACATATACTGGCATAAATATGTATTCCTAGGCCTAAAATACATCAGTTACTTCATTAATATAAGTGATGGCATAAGAGACCCATCACTCATTTTGAGCTAATTGATTTAGCATGTCTCAATTTAAAGTAATTATTTTTGCCCTTTCCATTTTACCCTGGTATTATCTATTCATTGGAGACACCTTGTTTGTTAATATTGGAAATCTGTACTTTTTCATATGTGTTTATATTTGCTGCATATGCTCCAGAAAAAGACCTTCTCTGCTTTTTCTTTTCCCTTTCTTCCTCTACTGTGATTTGACCTTTCCTCTTTCCTTGTCACAGTCTTAGGACTTAACAGAGTCTGCATCCCTGAAAACCAGACTAGATAAAAGCCCTGAGTAACTAAGTGTGATACAACCCCTGATCCTGCTTTGAGCAGGTGTTTAAATGAGATGACTTCAAGAGATCCCTTCCAACCTGAGTTACCCTATGAGGCTGTGATCTGAGTCACTGTAATCCTTCATGCAAAGCAAGCCATCCTTTTCCAATTATAGCATTAAAGAGCACACAAACTAAATGGCAGCAGCAGTAGGTGCTGGAGGAGGGCTCCTCTGTGGCATCTGCCTGATGGGCTCTCTGCACCTTGTGGAAGTGCAGTTGATGTGCAGCTACACTGGGACACAGGATGTCATTCTTGATCTCTCTCTGGTATAACCCCTGTCTCATTTGGAGCCTTACACAAAGGGGCTTTCTGCACTCTTTTTGTCTACCTATTATGCTGCATGTGACACTTCTCACAGGTCAAGGCTTCCTTTGGAGACAAAAAATATTGTCTAAGCTTTAAGCTTTCCTATGGTGCTCACAAGTACACTATGTGATAGAGACTGTGATGTAGCCTGAGAATAAGTCCTATATTTGCATTTCTATAGCATTCAACTACACAGAGCATGGTAAAAGCAGACTTCAGGCAATTCTCAAGAACAAACGTGCAGCATTCAACACCACATTGTGCTTTAACTCCCTCAAGTATAAGAAGACATACATTTTTGAGTGAGCATAGACACAAATTTTGTCTCCCACCATCCTGTGAAGCTCTGCTCTGTGCTGCCTATAGGGAGGAAGAGAGGTTCCCCCCACTCTTCAACCCATACCACAGACCTCTTGGGTTCCTCAGTGTTTTTTAGGAGGCTGGCATGTCCTTTTCTCCTTGTCCCCCTCTCATGCAACAGGAGAGCCATATCATCCTGGCACCATGCTCTTTCATCCCTTAGAGGACCCACCTCTTCATACACCACACAGGCAAGGTGGGTCCTTTCTTTTTTTTTCTCAGATGTTAGCAGAAAAGCAGATGGGAAAAGGAAACCTTAGTGAGGGAACCAATCCATCCAACACCTTGTTGTTACAGTTAAGGATTTTATATGTATCCTAGTGGCTGCAGCTACTTTATCATATAACACAATGCCCAAAACTACTTTTCTTAACTGTCACATTTCAATTTCATTAGTTACCAGTACTCAGGAATCTCTAGGTAAATTTCTCTACTACAAAGCTGAAAATATATTGCAGCATACTATTTTACAATTCCAAGGCTATAACTTTAAAATATTTGCCTATGGGTCTTCGACAGGAACATTTTTAAGACCTGCTAGAATCTCTGAAGAGAACAACAATTTCACAAGTAAAAAGGATGAAAACAAAAGATTGTATTTTTTATAATACTTTTTTACCAGCTTAAGCTTTGACTGTGCTGGAAGAACTATGCACTATAGTATATCTCTTGCCTTTAGCAAGAGAACTGGAACTTTTACATCAAAGACCAGATCCTCAAAAGATTTGGTTATGCTTACATAACGATCATCTTAGCAATTCAAGGGCTGTCTACCTCAAGGATGACCATACATCTAGATCCCTTTGTACTATCCTTTTACTTTTTCAGAAGATGAGTGGAAAGGACCGCTTCCTCCACCTTTAGAAACTTCCACTGTTTGGGCTGGGGGATAGGGAGGGTTGTTTGTATTTTGTGAGGATTTTTTGGGGGGGAGGTTTGCCTTTTTTTGTTTTTTGTTTTTTAGAGTGAAAGAGCAAGCTTAGTAGTAATCTATTTTCAGGTAAAACTTTATGAGATATATTTCCCAGAGCAGTTCTGTTAGAATTTGCTCCAAATAAGTTGAACATCCACACATCAGAAAGCAAATAAACCTTGAGTTAACATTTTTTTGTGAAAAGCAAAGAAAGCATTACAAACCAGCACTCATTACCTTTTTCTACTTGGTAAGACAATATAATTTTGAAGAAAACATATTGGGAGGAAGCAGCTCTTCAAATGTGCATTCATACCTACTTCACATTTTTGGCTAAGGTTAGTCTAACACAGTTAAAAGCTTTAGCCTACTGTTAATTTTTGGTTCTATAAAATGACATCAAATATATTTCAGATCTACTGCTTTTATTGTATTATTAATACAGTACAGCTTTGCAGGTCCTGTGTAACGACACATAGTGACCAGTCTGTACACATGCCAACTCAGAAAACCAAAAAATTGTATGTTCTTTTCACAAACTAGCACAAAGCAATGCTTTTTTTGTCTTTGATTAGAATAATATTATTAACATTCAAAGAAAAATTACTATATATCTTACACATGCTTAATAAACATTTTAAAGTACGTGTATTGCATGTGAACTGTGTAGCATCTGTGACTTCAGACATGACTGTGTATCCTGCTCATTAAAGTGATTCAGGCAACAGACTGGAAAATATGTTAAACATCCTTTTTGCTATGCATTGGTTTTCTTTTCATAAAAACTGTAAGTGCTTCTGTGTGAAGGGATGAGAAGATCCACCAGTATGCATCCCTGGAATCTCCTTCCAGGAAGACTGTGAGAATTGTCAGAAATTTGGGATCTGGGAAAATTCTCTGGGTGCATGATGTGAAATGTAGTCTCCTGTCCTCCCTCTGGTCAGAAATTTAAAAGAAGGAAAAGGTTTCTACATGGTCTTGTGCTTTTCCAGTCTTCTGGTTGTATGGCTTAAAAAGAAATCAAAGTAATTGGCTAAGGATGGGGTGTGGGAGTGTGGCTGTAAATCTTAATTGGATTTGATCCCATCCCCAAACTGAAACGGTGACTTCAGTCTGAAATGAGATGAAAGATGAGATTTTTCTGCTTAACCAGCATAAATTTTTTAAAAGTGCTTCCTGGGGATATTTCCTTAGAAACTCAATCAGATGTACTTAATCACCAAATCAGATGTATTTAATAAGGCTGAGGGAATTGGATTTGTTCAGCCTGGAAAAGAGAATGTGTAAGGTGACCTACTTGTGGCCTTCTAGTACCTGAGGGGAGCCTACAAGAAAGACAAAGAGAGGTTTTTTACAAGAGCTTGTAGTGCCAGGACAAAGGGGAATGGATTCAAACTGAAAGAGTGTACATTTAGAATTGGATTAGATCTAATTTAGATTAGATATCCAATCTAATATATAATCTAATTTGGATTAGCTGTTAGGAGGAAGTTCTTTGTTACGAGGGTGGTGAGGGACTTGAGCAGGTTGCCCAGATAAGCTGCAGATGCACCATTCTTGTAGGAGCTCAAGGCTAAGCCTGGAGGAAGCTCTGAGAGACCTGGAATAGTGGAAGGTGTCCCTGCACATGGCAGTGGGTAGGAACCAGATAATCCTTGAAGTCCCTTCCAATCCAAACCACCCTATGATCTGTGAAAGAATTATTTGTTAATAAATACTGTTTAATTATTTGTAGATATGTTAAAAAAAAAGGAGCCACCTCCAGGTTTTTGCTTTCTTTCAAAGACCGAAACGCAGAATTATAAGAACTGTGAGTGATGAAGTCTTACTGGGATTGCTAATGAACTTGTGTCCAGCTACAGAAAATAATAGGAAAAAAAATCTTTTATTTTCACATCACAGCAAATAGTCCAAGTGTTAGGAAATATTTACAGAACCCAATAACCTTGCAAGTAAGGACACAAACTCGTAATGCAATTGAACAAAAAGTTCAATAATGTTGAAGATCCTTTTGCCTGGGTTATCAGATTTAATGAGCCAATAAATGCTAATAAATTAAAGTCTAGCTGGGCCTGAAAAGCCAAGAAACTTCCATTATGAAACAAGAGATACCTCTAGACTTACACTACAGCTGCTGTTGATGTATATAGCTCAAAATTTCAGTCAAATTCCATGTATAAGACAACCCCATAAAAAAGCTGAACTAAGAAGTAAATAGCAGTTAAAATCTGATAAATGCAGGTGATTTAGGTTGACTGTATTTGATTTGTAGGACTAAGCTTTGGTAGCAGGGGGACTACATGGGTAGCTTCTGTGAGAAGCTGCCAGAAACTACCTCCACTGGCAGAGCCAACCCCTGGGAGCTCTAAAGACAGAATGCTGCTGGTCAGGTCTGGGCCAATGGTGGGAACACCTCTGTGAGGACATATTTAAGAAGAAGAAAATTAAAAAAAAATAATGTTGCACAATTGAAATGGCAGAGAGAGAAGAGTGCGAACATGTGAGACTGGACACACCAAGGTCAGTGGAGAAGGCAGGAGGTGCTCCAGGTGCCAGAGCTGAGATTCCCCTCCAGCTGGAGGTGAAGATCATGGTGAAGCAGCTGTGCCTCTCCCCTGCATAGAGTTCCACAGGGATGCAGAAATCCACTGCAGCCTGTGGAGGAGCCCCATGCCAGAGCAGGTGGATGACTGCTGAGAGGAGGCTGTGAGCCTGGGGGAGGCCTGCAGAGAGAGAAGCTCTACTCCTGTGCTGGAGTAGCCTGTCCTTGGAGGACTGCAGTCCGTG
Organism: Tychaedon coryphoeus; assembly: GCA_013398595.1. NCBI lineage: Eukaryota > Metazoa > Chordata > Aves > Passeriformes > Muscicapidae > Tychaedon > Tychaedon coryphoeus. The sequence goes on along the minus strand of WBND01000021.1, from coordinate 188,782 downwards.
GAAGAGTGGCCCATGCTGCAGCAGTTTTGGGAGGACTTTGCCCCGGGAATGGACTCACATTGCAGATGCTCGCACAGAGCTGCTGCTCGTGAGCTGGACTCACACCGGAGTCAGAAATCCCTCCTGTGGGAGTAGGTGCAGCAGGGGAATGACCCCTCTCCCTAAGCAGTGGGAGAAACAACCTGTGATGAATTGACCATAAACCCCCCATTCCCCATCTCCTTGTGCCGCTGGAGGAGAAGGTAGAGCTGAGAAGGAGGAAGGAGTGAGTGGAAGGGGTTTTTAAGGTTTTGCTTCGTTTCACATGATCCTGCTCTGATTTTGTAGGTAATAAATTTAATTAATATCTTTAATTCAAGCCTGTGATGGTATATTGCTAGTGATCTTTCCTGGTTCTTAGCTCACGACCCCTTCATTATCCTTCCTCTCGCCTGTCCAGCTGCAGAGGGGAGTGATAGAGAGGCTTTCATGAGTGCTTGTAATCCAGCCAGGGTCAATACCCTACAGTAACACACAAGCTCATAAGAAGTAACTTTTTTCTGCCTTGACTGTCTGTGGGCTGTAAATGAGGTGTGACTTATCGTGATTCATGTGACAAGTTAGATTCCGTGGAGCAATGCCTTCTAATCGCATGATTTTAAATTTGTAGACTAACTTCTCATCAACCTTCTCAAGATGTTCTCGTGCCCTGCCCATATGCAAAAGGCAGGAATGAAAAGCCATGTGTCTGGTCAAACCCACAGAATGCTTCACACTCCTACTTATACTCTGTTTTCTCCAATACATGTCCTGGTGGCTGTATTGATATGCACAGGAGGATTGGTAGGAGTGACAGAAAAGATCATTCTCTCTTTCACACTTTCTCCTTTCAGCCCAAGCACTAAAGCAGAGCAGGTTACTGCAGGCTGCCTCCACAGGGACTCCTGCATCTTCCCCCCACTCCAAGAACTGCAGCAGTTCTGACACACCATCTTGCAAAATAGTTACTTAAGTTACTTGTCAAGGTAAATCAAGAGCAAGCAGATGGATCACAGAAGGAATAGAAGTTAAATCTCTTATAACACTTATTTCTGCGCAGTAGTCATTGGTATTCTACTCCTTACACAACAAAATTAAAGTTGGTCCTTATTTAGGTATACAGCCATATTTTATTTCAAGACATGACAGACTCATCTGAATTAGTTTCCTAAAATTATTTTCCGATTTCCCAGGTGGAAGTAATTCAAGTTCTCCTACTTGGTTTTTAGCATGCACTATGTATATTTCTTTAGCTCTTCTTGAGGAAGGGAACTGAAAAATATCTTAAATCCACTGCTTGATATAAGCATCCCTTGATTGATACAAACATCCCTTGCTTGATATAATTGAGCACTGTTTCACATGCATGCCATATTCAATTTTTGCTCATTTTTTGGAATACATCAACAAAATATTCACGTGCGTAACAAATGTTAGGTACTGCTGTCATCCAATTTCTTACAGATATGAAAAGTAGAAAAAATCCAAAACAACAACACAACCCCCCCCCCCCCAACATTAAAGCATACTTTAACATTCTTGCCTCCTAATCTTAAGGTTTAAAGTCTCTCAAGACTACCACACTAGGGGTAAAATATTTCTTCTATTAAATCTGATATAAGGAACAAATGAGCAAAGACCTCTTCCAAATCCACTGGTATCCCTAACTGAAATTTAAATAAATATGTATAAACAAAAATTATCCGGAGACCATGAACAGTAATACTTACACATGCTAAGAAGGAAAATCTTCCTCTCGTGTGCCCCTTTTTATTGAAAGGCAGCTCATAGTCATTAGCCCTTGACAATTACAAATGCCAATCACTTGTTTTCAGCCTAAATTATTTTGGTAGGTAAGGTTATTCTAGTCCTATGGGATCAACAACAGCAGGTGAAAATAACTTATTTAAAGAACATCCTGTCTCTTATCCTTGAAGAAAACCCTAAGAGGGAAAAAAAATAAAAAATTAAAAAATGTAGGCACCAAATGCAATGAGTATGACAGTTTTCCCTTATAAATTAATGTTTCTGGGACTTCAGAATACAAGTATGCTGAAGACACATCTATCAAGGAAAACCTGCTAAACAACTTTTTTTACTTATGTATTTAAGAAAGCTGTTGTATCTCTTTGTTATCGGTCAGCACAGGGGACTGGCAAAGACAGTTTCAGATGGCTGCTGCTCCTTGACTTGTATTCTATTGCATGAAGCTGAAGCAGATCAGGAAAAAAAAGGAAAGGGGAAAAAAGGTCAGTCAAGAAAGAAGTAATTTTAGTACCTCTAAAGTATTTTTCCACTGTGAAAATTTAGACTTGTCCCAATCAACCTGTCACTCCTTTGAAAGGAAGCTGGTGTTGGCAGACATGAATAATAGGTCAACAGTTTCTTCCTTAGTCCAAAGTAAGAAATAACTTTACCTATTGTGCCACTAGATATTGCTTATCTCCACTGATTCAACTGCAAAGTACCGCTGTCACCTGCTAAAAAGAGGAAAACCAACCTCATTCAACAATTTTATTGCAAAATCTAATGATCAGTAGGCCTAAATATATGAGTAATGATGAAAATTGCATGTCTCAGTAGGCCTGAAAGAACAATCTGGAGGATTAAATAAGGCACAACGCAGGAGAGCTTCTAAAACGTGAAAAGTACTAGTCAGAGACTTAAACTGAATTTTTGTGACCTGAGTAGACCAAATTATCTTTTGCCATATAATATCACAATAGATCACTTTTTCAAAACTGACTTTGGCTTTTGTGTTCTTTTCTTAGACTCATGCATCTGTGAATATTTAGAAGATTATTTAAGTAGAAATTTGAGAGTTTGAGTTTCTGTTTCAAATATTTTCTTGATTAGTAAGTTTTAATATACAAGCAGTTGAAATGTTGAATTTTTCATGACATCATTTCTGTATCTCCAAGATAGATAGGACTTATTTGAAGTTGAAAAGACTGCTATTTCATTTGGGAAAAGATAAATACCCAAGAAAGTGCTGAGCTATCAAAACAATTCTGAGATACAAATTACATCCTGAGCTAATCATTCTCATTCACTGCCAAAAGCATCTTCCTTCCTTGCTTGCTTACAGTAGTAGAAATAGCAGCTGCTGTTGAAATCTCCCCTGGAGATTGTTAGGATTTCCATGAGGAAAAACTTTTCACTGGAGGCCAATTTCAATAAATAACAACAGCAAGTTTGTTGTATGTGATATTTTTTTACAATGGTGCAAAAAGCTGGCAGTTATTTTCATATTAGTGGAACCACATGTCAGCTGAGGGAAACATTTCTAAATATACTGTAAGTACCCACCTATGGAGGCAAATCCTTGTGTCTTGTGCTTCTGCATTCATGGGAGGCTCCACATCCCCTACTCTCACAGCTTAGTACTTAAGGTGCTCACTGCAAGACATAAGGTATTGACTGTAAGACATTATCCCTAGAGCAATATTGCTGAGGCCAAGTATCCTTCTAGATGACTTCCAGAGACCTTTACTTCCCAGCAAGGAAAATGAGGAACTTATAAAATTCTGATTCATTTATGTGATTGTTTATAAACACACATTGCCTTTCCCAAGGCCACAAAACCTGTGAAAATAGATCGCTGTGTAATGCACATAATCCTTGGATTTCAGGGGTTGAAGAGAAGATTTTTATTGCTGTAAGATTTTAAAACAATCTTCACTTGCTGAATTACATGGGAAATGCATTTTAGGTAGATTAATAGCACAAAAAATAAAGGAAGTGTTGAGGTTTCCACTGAAGGCTGTTTTATGGTGTCATAGTTGATCTCCTAAAATCAGACAGTTAATCAATAGTTTTGGAAAATGCTGCTCTTATTTATTTTACTGCAACTAAGATCAGAGCTACTGTAATCATTGTTTGCTTTAAACAGAATCTCCAAATAAATTTCTCTAGGATAAATTAAATATTGAAAAAGAATAAAGCATTTCTTAGCAGGCATCAGTAACAATAAGAAAACTGTTTAAACAATAAAATTAAAGGGTGCCAAATAAAAAAGAGCTTGAAGAAGTGTGTTGTCTTGTAAAACCACTTTATTTATGGAAGTTCCTTTCCCTTCTTTATTGACTCTTATTATCTTTTTTGGGCAGGTTTGATGATTTTCTTACACTACTATCTAAAATTAAAAAAGACAAAAAAATCAGTGTCTCCAATCTGTTGTCTATGGAAACCACACTGTATTCTAAGAACAGTTTATAGCTTCATCGATTTTTAATCAAGTTAGTAATTATTAATATACTGTTTTATTCCCTTACTTGTACCGTGATTATTATGTGTTCTACATGGTCATCACTTCTTAAATTAGTGTATTGAGAAGAGGTACTAAAAATCTCTGGTTTATGGAATGCATAGGAAAATGTAGCACGCTAATACCACTATATAAATGGAAAATATTCATTACTGGAATTTTGCCATATTCAACACATGGAGAAATAAGCAATTGCCCACTTCTTTATTTATTCTTCAATATCATATTTTCTAATAAAAAATAGAAAAATAAAAAGCATCATTGTAAATATAATTATAGTGAAATATTAAAAAAAATCAATTACCTAAACCTTGATATTAAAGCACAGGTAGGAGATGGAAAAAATAACTTTTCCTTATCCAGTTGCTATATACTTTCTCTTACATGAGTCCAAATATTTGGATGAGATGGTGAGCATCTGAAACTTCTCTTAAACATATGATTTCAGTTCAACTCATTTAGTGTTGCCCTCTTATGCCATGCATCTTACCAGGGAGAACAGAAGTACTCTTCTGGGAATTAAGCTGTTCAAGTCTCTGTCATTGCCATTGAAAATTGTCTAATTCTCTTTCACTCTCCAAGAATGTTATTTGAAAAGTGTAGTCATAGGACTTAGGATTTGCTGAAGAATAATCAAAGTGTTTTTTTCTGGGTACTCTGCTTAGTGAAAATATTCATTTTCCATCAAGCCCAATCCCTACTTAGTTGTTAGCATAGTTTTCCCCATATTAATAACATGTTGTTTGAGTCTGCTGCTCATTCACATTAGTCAAAACCTGGATCAAAGCCAGATGAAGTTAACAGATTTACTCTGGTGCAAGTCCAGTGTAAAAGAAATTACTTTTCATGCAGATTGACTTGTCTTGCTTTTAAGAAATCTTTGCCCATGCATGTAAAGCAAACCACTTTATATGCTACTCAAGGATAAAAACCTATCATGCAGAAATTGAAATTTACATCCAATTTCTTTTTCCCAGCAGATACTGTGTCAAAGAAAGTAAAACATAAACAGCTGGTATTTCTTCCCAGAAAGATCTTTTGAGCTCTATACTCTTCTATGAAATTGTTTTTGGGTCTACTCCTCCAGATGTCACCTTACTTGAAATTTTAGCTATACCTCTGTTACAAGTATAATGCCTTATCATACAGTAACAGGTAGAGTTACCTAGAGTTACCTAAACTTCTGTGTTTTTTTAAGTTGTGCTTTCGCAGGTAACAAAGTGATCTGATACAAGAAATTAAAAGAAAATGAGTGATACAAAGTTATATAAATACTGTAGTATAATGTTCCCCCAAAAGTTACAGTCACGTACATTTTCCAGACCTGTTCAAACTACTTGAATTGATTCATTGAAATTTTAAGGCAACAGAATAATCATCTGAAAAAAAAAGGGTGGAGGGGAGGAGGGAGGGGATGAAGGATCGACCCTTTTTTTACTTTTCCAGTAGGTACTACAGGCTTTCTAATCTGAGTATCTGTTTCATAAGAATTGAAGCTTTGAAACCATGGGATTCAGGAAACTTGAAATAGTGTCTCTTTTCACATTCCACTTCAGACACTCTATATATTTCTTCTATTAGTTACTTTGAAGGCAAATATGGCACTGGGCATACAGTTTCCATCGGCATTGTACCTAATCATACATGACACAACATTAGGGAAAAAAAAAAAAAAAAAAGTAGGGATAAAACAAGAAGACTAAGAAAAGTTGCATTTTATATTTGATTAAATGAAAATATCCTTTATTTTCTGCCTGGAGCAGATCTACTGCAAATCAGAGATTATATATTATAAAATATAAAGGAAATTTAAGATTGCAAAAAAAGTTGAATGCTGTAAAAATAAAGAAGGAGGGAGGAAGAAGTGAAGCTAACAATCATTACAACTTGGAACTCAGAAGTGAAAAATCCAAGTATTTCTATACAAGTGCCAATTTCCACTAACTGGTTTTACAAACTTACCTGTAGAAGATAGGTGATGCCACCCTTAAGTAGCTTGTACAGTTGTTTAAACAATTTAAAGAGAAGGTTATTGATACCAAATGCTTCTGCAGACCATTTCCCTGATGGTAATGCTTGTTTATGCTGTTGCACTGATTGTTCTATGCTACTTTTCCTCACTGCTATAAGGCTCTCGACATTTTGGTAGTTCTTTCATATTGCTGTAGAAGATCATCAAGAGTACTGTGCAGCACTGCTGCTAATGAGGCTTGCTTCACATAAAATAAAATGAAGTTGTTTGTAGTCCAGATCAGTTCCTCTATTGAACATCTCGTGCATCACCATGAAACAAACAAATCGAAAAACCCAACTGGGCTGAGAAGAACAGAGATAGCAAGGGAAGGGTGGCAACAGATGACTGACAAAGACAAGGAGACAGGTGTGAATTGCTTTAATCCAGAATCACTTCAAAGAAAATAGTTCTGTTCTCCTAGACTGCAAGAAGCTGTGAATGACACAAAACCTCTGAAGCATAAGAAAAGAGAAAGTCAAGACTGGGGAGATCAGAGACAGAGTGGATTTGTAAACAGAAATAGTAAGTTTTGCAAGGAGGTGAAGCAATCTTATGAGTACAGTGCACTATTTTTTCACAGTTCATCTGCTGCTTGTGACTCTGGGAGGGGAGGAAAGTCTGCAGCAAATCTGCAGGAGTGTGGGATGAGTAAGCAGCTTATACAACTCACGGGAGCAGATGCATATTATCAGGTCTGCAGGACAAATAAAGAAATAACCAGTCAAAGACCATAACCATAAATCACAGAGCAGGCTGAGGATTATGGGGTTAGTGGCTAGAATTAAATTCAACACAATGTGTAAAGGCAATAAGGCAAGGAAAATATAATTTCTGGAAGTGAGAAGAGAAATGCTGAGCAACATTCTGAATATTTATTCTTGACACTAAACAAGGGCACTAATGAGGCCATATTTGAAATGTCACATTGATTTTCTGTCTGATTCATTATCCTATAGATGAATATGACTTTATGGAAAGGATAAAGCTTTGGCAGACAGCTGGCTACATACATATCTATGAGGTAAACAATACCAAGAAAGGGTATTGTCTATCATGTGAATATCCACACTTTAACCCTTTACTTGCTTTCTGGGCACTGTACTGTCCAGGAGTTTGGCTCACTAATTAAGGCCCAGTTTGACATATCATGTCTGTGGGACTTTGACTCTGTTTCACTGACAAAACTGGTACAGACCTGTGAGAAAATCCGTAAATTAAAACAGTGCAGAGCAGAAGAGCAAAACTGTGGGAGTTAAATTGTTCAGTTTGTGATGCTCATTTCCCCCTCTGAGGATCCATTTCAGCTTCCACCCATGCCAAATTATTTACTTTATCTTAGTCTACATCCATCTCTGATCTCCTGGGCAGTCTTCTAATTATGTACAGGTTCCTTTTTGGGATCTCAGATTCTTGTGAGGCCTTTACAAACCTTGTAATCCTCTCCATAGGAAGCATGGAATTAGCCTTCATGCAGCAAAAGTGAGGTATTGCCTTGCCAGGCAATACCTGACACCCATTCTGTGAATACATGTACTGGCATAAATTCCTGAACTATTGGTTCCATAATCAACAATAAATGACTGCAAAATGTATGGATAAGCTTTGAGAGTCAGAAGTGGTTTTGGACCAATACCTTTCATAGAATGTGTCTCAGTCTTTTTAAGGCAATTCTGTCTGGACCAGGTACAAGAAGCTTGACAAGAGCTGACTACAGAAATGTCACAATTGTATTAAATGAAAGACCATAATAAATATATTTGCTTTATGATCCAGACAAATAAAGAAAGGACACATAAAATTTTATGAATGAACCTATTATAATATCAGTTCTCCCTTCAGTATATATACATAAGTAATATTCACATACATCATCATTCTCAGAAAAAATTAAAAACAAACTATATTTTTAAAAAGTGAACATCTGTGTGATGGCACTGTATCTTAAATGAGTGACATGGACTAGCTGTAGTAAAACTGAAATACACAAAATATTTTTCCATGGACCATTCAAGAGTGGGCAAATGTTTTTAAAGCCTTGTGACACTGAGGATAGGAATAATATGGAGGCAGGGGAAACTGGGAAACAAGCCTGAAATTACGCTCTGGAAAATCTGCTCAGAAATTTCTTGAGCACAAAATAAAACCAATGACATTTGCTCTTATGAAAACTGCTGTCATGAAGGAAATTACACATTCCAGGTAAATTATAATTAAATTTTCCTTTCACATGCATGAACTAATTCTCTGTACCAGGTAAATATTATCCAAGGATGAATATAAAGAAAATATATTCTGATTTTCCCATGCCTGAAATGGTTGATTTTTATGACTTTCCCTGAATTCAAACATATCTGAGAGATCCATAGGCAAATGTCATATAAATTTTGTTAGTGAGAGATAAGAACATCTCCTTAATAAGAACATCAGTGATTTCTAGACAAGAAAACCAAATGAAAAAAAAAATCTTAAAAAAACAAGAGATTTCCATCTTTTACTGCATGACAATCCCTCTAGTAATTTAATGTCAGTCTTGTTAATCCTTGACAAGCTGACAAACCATGAAATTCAGCATTATTAGCATGGTAAAGCTGTGAAATCCTTCATCTGCTACCATGATCTGTACAAGTCAATATAAAGAAGAGTATTTAGTAGTAGAGAGTTATTGAATCTCTGCCAGCTTAGCTCCTGCCTGCATAAATAAGAGAAGACAAAGTTTATTCATATCATCTGCCCAAAGGGTGTGTCACAAGCTCCCTGCACACAGATTTCTTCATGGCCCTCATAGATGATGGTAGGCAAAGTTATTGTTTCAGTCAAGACCACCTGAGGTTTCTGGATCAAATAAACCATTTGAAGCTGCTGTCTACCTCCTTGTCCCCAGTGTGGTGTTTAACATAGAAACATATCTGGCATATATCCACACTTTTTGTGGGTACAGCTCATAAATAATCTATAAAATAATTTCTGATAATCAGGTAAGATGAAACTTAGCACTACCTGTGTCAACACTTTTCTGAGGAGAACTTCAGTTTCCAGATTCCTGCTTCAACCTCCACAGCATCAGAGGCACGGGGATGGTGTGGGCTATGTGATGGCTCACTCCCACCACTTGTGCTTTTAAATAGGGTCACTTAATAGAAGTAAAAAGGAATAGAAGAGTGTAATGTAGCACAAGCTCCCAATTTTAATTCCCTTCAAATTTTTGCAACGCTAAAATTTGGTGGGAAAGGGAAAAAAATCTCCTAAAGGAAAAGAAAAAAAAAATTTAAAAAAATGTGATTTTACTAAGGAGATTTATATAGAAACACATTTCTAAAATAAAATTTTTCAGCCAGTTTCCCTTAGGAGTGAAAAACCTGACTCAACTTTTTTAGTTCTTTCTTCTTCACACGAGAAGTCTTACATGTGGGCTAGTTTTTATACAAGATTTTCTTTGAGACTAACAAATTCTGAAAGCTTTGTGACCTTTCTGCAGAAGTTTGATTTTTCACCTATGACATTCATAAACAAATGCAGGCTTCTGTTCTGAAAGAGATATTATTAAATATGGCTGTTGTGGTTTAACCCCAGCCAGCAACCAAGTACCACACAGCATCTCACTCACTCTCCCACCAGCAGGATCAGAATCAGAGAAGTGTTAAAAGTTGTGGGTAGAGATAAAGACAGTTTAATAGGGAAAGAAAAAGCCACACACACAAGCAAAACAAAACAAGGAATTAATTCACTGCTTCCCATGGGCAGGCAAGTGTTCAGCCATCTCCAGGAAAGCAGGGCTCCATTACATGGAATGGTGTGGACTTGGGAAAATCAATGCCATAACTCTGCATGTCCCCCCTGCATCCCCAGTTTATATACTGAATATGATGTCACATGGCACAGAATATCCTTTGGGCCATTTGTGGTCAGCAGTCTCAGTGTGCCCCCTCCCAGCTCCCTGCACACCCCCAGCTCCTTCGGCAGCATGGCCATATGAAAAGAAGAAAATACTTTGTGTAAGCCCTGCTCAGCATTAACAAAAACTTCCCTGAATTATCTGTTTATTATAACACTGTTTCCAGCACAAATCCAAAACACAGCCCCAGACTGTGAAGAAAATTCTACCCCAGCCAAAACCAGCACAATGGCCCATGGGGTTTATTAGCTTTTTTATCTTAAAATAGTAAGTATTTTCTTTTTCAGGAAGGATATAGTGGTTCTTTGTCAGGTAATGGTGGTTTAACCTTTAATTCATTAATGTGTATAAGAGGGTTTATACTGTCACTTGCAATATGCTGCAGGGCTATGAAGCAATTTTACTAAGAATATTACAACAGCCACAAGTCACATAAACATATTTAAGATCACAAACTAAACCAGCTGGACATAAGTTTTATCTGGTAGAAATAAAAAAACACCATTTGGCTCTTCCTCACTGTTAAATGCATTGCAGGAACAGACATATCATAAGATATCTGACAAGCTAATTTTTAAAACATTTGAATTTATTGTTTGGTGCCCTTTATTCCATTAAGAAGTGGTTTAAAAGCATACAATTAACAGAAGGGAACATCTGGACTATTACTTTAGTTCAATCATGAACAGTCCAGAGGTTTAACATTTCCTGGTCTAAACTGAAGTAGTGATTTAATACTGAAGTCCTGCCCCAGTTTATGACTGGGTAACAATCAGGGTAGCATGTGATTCTCTGCCTGCCTGCCACCACCTTCCCCACTCCCTTATGGACTACCAGCTGCCTCTCTCATTTATCTAATTCTGTTCATGACCCCAGAAGAGCTCATTGGCCCCAAACTGACTGCCACCCTTTGGGCCCCAGACAGTACTCCCCAGCTCCTCTAAGACCATTAGATTGGGTAGTGTTATCAATGAGGGATCCACTATCTACAGCATCTACAATTCCCTGCTTGCCAGGGAAATAAACAGGAGGCTCTGTTCAGTGTGACTGACCTGCAACAATAAAAGGCCCATAGCTAATAAGTTCAAAAAGCAAAAAATAAAAAAAAAAAAAAAAAAAAAAAAAAAAAAAAAAAAAAAAAAAAAAAAAAAAAAAAAAAAAAAAAAAAGAAAAAAAAAGAGAGAAAGAGAGAGAGAGAAGAGAGAGAGAGAAGAAAAAGAAAGAAAGTAAAAGGAACAGCTAACTATCTAATCTAGTCATTAAATTAGAGAAAAGGAGGTGGAGGGGATGGAATACTAACTATTGCTCTTCCTTAATTCAAAGTCAATTTAGACATCCACACGACTTATTCATATCAGACTAAATGGGCAAAAATGCCATATTCCTGAAATTAAGATACTACATAAATATACCTCTTTATTTAACTCTTGTTGAAAAAGTCGCTATAAAATTTTATAACTCTAAACTAGGTGATTTCAGTATCTACTTGCTGGCATCCTATTTATCCTATTTATCTCTGAGCACAAGATGTGGGTAGTGTTGAGAACATGAGCTTTAACAGGAAAATACTAAATACATTTTTTTTACAATTAATATTTTACAAATATGGACAGATACTTGGATTAACTTTTTTATAATTTAATTGAAGAATAATAGCCCAAATTCCAAACCAAGCACATCTTCACAGCTCCAAGTGATTAAAATTAGTCATGCAATGCCAGAAAGACTAATTTATCAGTACAAGTACTTTAGCCATACTAGAACATCTAATGCTTTTTTTTAATATGCTATTGCTGTTATAAAAATGCAAGCTACTCATTAACTGTCTGTAAAAATTTTTATGGATTTACTGCATAATTAGGTTAGTACCTTTATTTGACAGGGGTTATTAAATACAGCATGTAATTCTCTTAATTCCATGTAAAAGTCCAACTCGGTTTTTGTGAAAGCCAACATTAAAGCAGAATTCAAGGAAAAATAAAATCTCTTAATTCACTGCAAGTACTCTATTTTTATGACATATTGTAACAAATAGCTATTTATTTACATTCTTTCAAATTTTTTATGACATTTTTTTCTGATTAAAAGAAGTTATGTCTCCAAACACTGAATGATGATTTTTCTCCCTCAAAAACCCATCTGCTCCTTCTCTGTGATGATGTGCTAAGTAGCAATGTTGGATTTATGGTACCCTCCACAGGGACAGACAGTGGGCACCATGAATGTAACAGTCCCATTTCTTTTATGCCCAGGGAATCTGCGGATGGCCCATCCCTGGAAGTGTTCAAGGCCAGGTTGGACAGGGCTTTGAGCAACCTGCTCAAGTGAAAGGTCCTGCCCATGGCAGGTAAATTGGAACTGGATGATCTTTAAGGGCCCTTCCAACTCGAACCATTCTATAATTCCACGGTTCTTCACGGACAAGCAGAAAGGGAACATTTTTTATTGGCTGTTGTCTAATCAAACCTCTGATTTCAGAGGCTAAACCCTTATTGCCCAAAATAAATATTTTTTCAAATACATACAAAGAGGAGAGAGAATCATCCAGTCAAATATCTGGAGAAGAGCAAATCCATCACTAATTAGTTGTGCTTTCTTTTTCTTGTGTGGAATTTAACTATGTCTTGGTAACTGAACATCAAGCAGAGTTAATAGTCAGACATTGAGCCCAAATCTGCTTGTCATGCTCAACATACATTGCTACACTGAAGTAAATGGTGCAGATTTGACTCCATTGATGGCAGTCCTGTCCCACCTGGGCAAATTACCACTTGCCATGTGAGACAAGACCCTGTTATTCAATCTGTTCAAAGAGCCTGCAGCTAGTTTAGTGTCAGCCCAGTGTATTGCCATGGGAGAGCTGCTGGCATTTCTCACTCAGCAGACATGCCAGCAGTGTGAGCAGGCACGAGACATGGGTTTCATAAACATTTCAAAGTCTCATGGAATTATCCTAGTCAATATGATATTTCTGGCTGGTAAAAAAGTGTACTTGTCACATGAATTTTTTTTACCCTGGCATGTAGAAGGAGAAACATGGATAATAAACTTACTCAGGATGTGAAAACTATGAGGCAGAAACACAAGGATTAATGAAAAACTGGCAAGTCTTCAAAGTGCTCTGAGGTCTCTGGTGCTTAGAATGAAATCCAATCCTTCTGAAGGCACAACAAAATCCTTATGTCTCACTGCAGCTTTGGTTAGAAAGGTTAAAACAGTTTCCTATGCTTCCCTTAGCATGGGCATGAGTTTCCAACTTCAATGCACAGTCTGAAAAGAATTTTTTTAAAAGATGAATGACAAAAAAGAACTAAAGAAACAAATTTAAATAATTTTACACTTTAAAAACCCACTCAAAGTGCTTTGAAAATCCCAACCTAAAAGAAAATGCTTATGTAAAGCCAACAGAAGTAGTGAGCAGTTTCAGGGCAAAACAAATATGCATAGTTTTCAAGACAGATCTAATATTTGGGAATAGGAATAGCTGAGAAGAGGAATGAATTGTCATTCAACAACTGAACATTGAACAAACTTTTGTGTCCCTACAAAATAAGATAATAGGGACAAAAGCTCATCAAATTTCAAACAGATTTTTTTTTTATTTCTTTAGTTAGAGAGAGGTCCTTGGGAAGTAGAAACATTAAGAAAATTACTATTGGTGTGCAAACATTAGGGCTTGCAAAGCACTAAGGAAGCAAAAATGAAAGAAGTCATACATTTTACCTCAGTAACTGTAAGCAAATGGAAAAAATGATAAAAATTTGCAGGTAACAATAATTTCAGAAGAACCTACAAATGGCCAACAATAAGCAAACTCACTACAACTGGACAAAAATATTTCCATCATCGTCCTACTGGACTGGGCATTATAAATTTGTATTTAAATGAAATTATGACACTAGACTAGACTGTCTCCCCTTGGAAACCAGGTTGAGAGCATTATTTTCAGTAATCTGTTGGTAACATTTTTCCAAATGTTTCCAGAGCAATATGACAACAGCCTGCTAGGGCCTATGCTGTATGTTTGTCTTTGCATAGAGAGGAACCTGGAATTTCAAATGCAAAGGCCTGGCTGCTTCACTCCCTTGTAAGAACCCCTCCTAAATGCTTCTAGTTTTCTTCTACAACTGCACATAGCAGGCAAGATATTTTCTTCCCCCCATTCCAGCCATTATTTCCTTCATACCTGCCATACCGTGTTTCCTCTTGTCCACCTCTGACACAGACAGGAAAGCATAAAGAGAGGAGGGATTTTGGCCAACACACAGACAGCAGTGTCCCTGTGTGCTCATGGGGTTTAGGGACAGAGATTATCACGTCATCTCTCCTTTGACACGGCATCTGCTGTAACATAAACTGTTACTTGCGTTTAGTGAGATTAGCATTAGTGGCATGAATTTACTGCTGTGATCTTTGGTAGTCATGAAAGTATGAAGGTGCTGCAGAAAAAATAAGGCATGTTAGTATAAAGACAGTACAAAACAGGAAGAGCCTAGAGTTGCCACTTCTAAAGGAGACTGACTCTTTGATTTTATCTGTATTTTTTCTGACTTTTTTATAATTTTGTCTGGAGCCCTTTCAAGATACAATAGATGTCAAAGTCTAAAAATCCACCTTCTCAGCTATGGTTACATGTCTCAAAATAAAGTTACAAAAGCATTTTTTTCTTAATATATCAGTATCATTAGAAAACTTGACTTTGGCAATGTTGTTTGATAATTATAAAGGCTTCTACAACAGGGGTGATTAAGGTTTGGCCTAGAAATGGAGATGTTTGAAAGAAATCCTACCTGGAGCTTTCCTCTGTCAGAAGTGTCCGCTGGTAGGGTATGGACATCCATAGGACAGGATCATATCAAGACTGGAATCCTAATAAAATAAGATTTTAAGTTTTAAAAGGCAAACTCCTTTAAAGAGAGAATGGTAGCAATTTTTTTGATAGATGGAGCTTGCTCAGTACACATTCAAACACAGAAACTGAACAATTTCCAAACCACATCTTAGTTGCTTATGATGACATTCCTCATGTTATTTGCAGCACAGAGGAGAAAAGCATATATGTGGGAATAATTAGTGACATTAACATATCCATTAGCAGTGCCCATATTATTCCTTAGAATCTTCATTTTTATTTTTAATTTGCAGATTGACAGTTTTATACGGCATATGCCCATCTCAATTTCTCATATAGATGTAATAATACTTCTAGTTCTTGACTAGACAAGTGACTTGACAAGAGTAATTAGAAACCTGATGAAAAACTGATTCCTTTAAATGAAAAAAAACCCTGATAAATCCAAGTAGAAAAGAAACCCTGATAAATCAAAGTATAAACTAAAATAAAAAAAAAAAGAAAATATATTTATCTTTCCCATGGTATTCATGGCTTATGGCAAGATTCCTTGAAAAATAAGACAATTGCAAAATTTATTGACTAACCAAGTATTTTAATTTTAATTTTGTCTCATCATTTTCATACAAAGTAATTCTTCATGTCTTAACAGCCACAATGAAGCTAGATGCTTGTGCAACTTATCTGGCTGTCTAAAATCTGGCATTGAGAGCAAGGTCTTTGGAGCACTTGTGATCCACATATTTTATTCTTTATTTCAGTACACATGAGTTTAAACTAAAATGTCAGTTGCATGTGAAAGTTTAAAATTCACCCTCTGTGATCATATAATTTTTCAAAATTTATTGGAAGGCATATATAAATTTGGAGCAAATATACCTAAAGCACATGGAACTTTCTTGTGAATTCTCCCAGACCAGTTTTTATGTTAGGAGCTCAACACTGATTTATTCTTTCAAAGATAGCCTTTCTGACCCATCAGACCCCAGCATTCTGCTTTCAAAACTCCCTCAGGATCTATTCTACACACTTGACCCAGCTTATTTGGGAAGCCATAATCTTTTATGCTCAGCTCCTAGAGCTCTTTATGCCAGAAGGGGCCTCTCTGGCTGTTTCATCTGTCTGCCCACATAACACAAGCACAGAAGCCTCCACCCATAATTTCTGCCTTAAGCCCATCACTTTCATCTGAATGGTATCTTCTCTTTTATAGAAGACACATAATCCTGAAAGCCAAAATAGAGTGTAAAAGTGGGCATTTGTCAATGATGGTTATAGCTCCCAGCTCCCTTAGGCCTCGGGCAAATTACTTAATCAGAGGATCCCAGCACTGCAGCTGTCCTCTAGGAACAGCTCTATTTCCTGTCACATACTACAAAAATCTGGAATTTGCTGTTCCTTATCTCACACTGCCTGAATACTTCCTACTGGGTACATTTTAATTCATCTCACAGCAGGCAATAAACCTCTGTACCCCTTTGTACCTTTTGAACCCCTCTCTTGTGGTAGATTCTCCCTATTGAAGCAGAAATTAATATATAAAAAGAATCTTCTTTTCACAACACCCAGCACTTTCCTACAGGACAGAAAGCTCCTCCTTATCTTCAAATACTCCCCTTGGACACAGGGTGGGAAGGGGTGGGTAACTAGAAGGGGTGACCAGTATATTTATATGGGGTATCTCCACACAATATGATTATAGGGATACTTTTCGTTTTTCTGGCTGGCAGAAGACTTTGTTTTGCCTTATGAAACATCTCAGAATGACTGGAAAGAGCAAAGCCACCAGGGAAAAGGACTGGAATTGCAGTAAGGCAAGTGTAGCTGACACTTCATTGACACTGTCAAGTAGCTGCTGCAAGAGAGAAGAGAGGCTTTACCTTGTCATGTACTTAGTGCTCTAGCTATTATCCTGAGTTACTTTTAGACATGTTAAACACTGCCACAGCCTTCAAAAGGATAATGACTGTCCTAAAACTTCACCTTCCTCTTTTTTCCATGCATGAGGTTATTTATACAATTATGCCATTTAGTGTTTGACCCATTTAGAACTAAGGGTACACATCTTTGCTGTGTAACAGGAAAAAAAAAAAAAGAACACAGAGCAGCCTAGAGAAGATTTTACACTTACAAGAATGTGAGCACATGCAAACCTGGCAATGTGAATCTTACTCCAGAGGTTGGGATTGTCTCACAGCTTTTGTACAGTGTTCTTCAGCCACACCTGTGACCCCACACCATCCCTACAAACTTTTAATGTATCAAAGACAGCATTGTGTAAGACATTTCTCTTCAGTTTGTATTTCTCATTCACCTAATGCACACATTTTCCTCCTAGAAAGGGCAATTGTTGTCTATTAAGACAATTGTATCATAAATTTCACCTATTGTGTCAAGTACTAAGGCTATCCATAGTTCATAACACTGTGCAAGATTCAACCTGGGCGCACAACTTTCCTTTACTATGTTCCTTAAATGTATCTGTGGGGGTCCAGGGTGTCCCTCTGGACTCTCTGTGGGTGTGAAAACCCCCCTGTCAGACCCCTCTAAGACCCCCGAGTGAAGCCCGGGTGGTCCAGGGGCTGGATCTGACCCCATGGGAGAATCTACCTAGTCTCAGAGAAGAAATGCAAGCTTTGGGAGTGACCAGAGTGTGAATTAGATAATTAGAATGTAGAAAAGGTAGGTTTTGGGATTGTTTATATTATCAGCTTTTAGGCCAAGAGGGAGGATTTAGGGTGTGGCATCTTCTTTCTTTCTTCTTCTTCATGTCCACCATCTTGGGGGGAATTCTGGGAGTCACAGATTGGATGGGGACAAAACTAGACATTGTAATAAGGTTCTGTAGTATTGGAAGGTTATTGTAAACATAGAATATGTAATTTAGAGTATAAAAGATAAGCCCAACCTTTAGTGGGCGAGACTTTCGCCCTGAACACGGTGCTGGTCAGACTGTTGCTCGAGAGCAAGGGCTTTGAGATAACAAGAAAATAAACTGGCCTTGAAACCTGGATGACTGTCTCCTGCGGTCTCTTTCTTCGGTGGCTTCAAGCAAACCCTGCAACCTGAACCATCCTTTTATGTCCTTCTGGGGGTCTCACACCATAAAGAGACCCCCGGACAGTGACAGTATCTAACAAGCTCTTATCTCCAAAGAGCTCATGGATAAAAAAACTTCTAAATCTAAAGACAGCATTAAAAGCATTAAAAGAAAAGGTACGTGAACATGTAAGTGTAGAACACACATCTTTCCTATCCAATTCTACGCCTGAGAAAAATTATTTGGTAAATGATACAACTGGGAAAACCACGTCTTAATGTTTACACTGCCTGTTACAAGAACATCATTTATATTATCATTCCTTGCTAACAGTTGTTTACACAATTCATTTTGATATTCTGAACAATCTCAAAAAACAAACTGAAGAGCTTAAACAAAAACACATCAGAGTCAAGGAAATCATAAGGACATTTCCTGGTTGTGTTTTGGGGCTTGGGTGTTACTTTTCTGCAGGAGAAATCATTTGCTTCTTGTCAGATATGTAATGATTCACAGTAAGAATAAGATAAAAATCTTTCTAATCTAACAACTAAAGAATACCCTTGATAGTAACTGAACAACTGTTAATGAATTCATTAGCACAGAACAAAAGGAAATAATAGCCTCATTTAGCAATTTCACACATTATTTCTATGCAGTTTCAGCAACCTTTTAAAATGTGTGAAAATGAAAAGAGGCAAATCTTGGATTTTAAGTAATATATTAGTAATCCACGTTACAATAAAAAGTGTTAAAATCCAACTTTTCAAGAATGCATCCAGCTAGATTCTGGATGTGTTGCTGAATAAATCAATAGTGATGAAAGGAGAGCCCCAAAGAGGCTAACACTGGCATTTGGAATGCATTTTTTAGAATCTAAATTTGTACTTGAAATGTTTTTATAGGTCATGACATGGACACGTATTGAAAGGGGTTTTTTATCTGTAAGAATAAGGGCCTCTTGAACTTAGAATAGAGAATGGTGTAATGCGACTTCTCTGAAGGAGTCAGGCAGTCCAGACCAAATAATGCTGTGTTATCTGGATTACCATCACTTATGCAGGTTTGTCTAAGCAGAGAACTACAGAATACCATTTCAGTCATTTCACATAATGCTGAGGCTTATTTTCTTTTTTCAGGGTTGGGTTTAAATGAGTGAGAAGGTATTTCTTATTTGGACTTAGATGTTTATTAGTTCTCATTTATATTTCAGTTTTACAAACCGTGAGTTTTACAGCACTTCAAGCTAACAAACTAAATATGGAGTTTTATCTTTCTTTATACAAGGCCTTTTAAGGGTAAACTGCCTAATTATGAAATGACACTTAAATTATTTTTACTTTAAACTTAATAACCAACTACTCATGGCTCACAATGTGGAACTTTTATTTAATCATATAATATCACCCAAACCCGTGAAGAAGGTGAAGAAGAAGAACTAATCTCTGCTCTAGAACCTCCATCTTGTTTTATGTATATTACTGTATTCTAAAACATTAAACTTTAAGTTTTCCACTTTGCATTTAAACTACACACTCATAATTCGAGTTCTATCATTTAATTTTGGAAAACTTCTCTAAAGCCTCAGGTTAAGTGCAGCATTCTTCTGGCAGCTAGTGCCTGTCAGCACAGAAAGCCTAAAATTCTCAGTGACCAGGGTTCCAACAACATAGCAATGAAGTAAGAGTGGAAAGTTCTGCTGTTTTGTATGACACAGCAAATGCACTTCACCTCCACTTACTTTGTTTATCTTTCTCAAATTCTGTCATACATTCCCTTTTTGCTTTTAAAGGGGTATTTATGACAGGTAGGACCTTGATTATCTTGAGTAGCACATTAAAGTACTTTTTATTTTAAATGTCTTGAGATGTGCCATTTCTTGATGTTATTAAGGATGTTCCAGTTTGCTCCTAATGATCTTATTAGCAGCATCTCATCAGTAGACACAATTATTTGTGATCTTTCCTCAGCCTTCAAGCAGGGAGCATCAATGTCAGGACTTTGCAAGATGCAGAAGCCAGCCACTCTGATCAATAAAGAAACCAGAAATATTGACTGCTTGTGAATGGCACATCTGAGCAATCCATGCCAAGATTTAGAAGGTAAATAGAATAGTTCCTCATGGACTAAAAAAGTCAGCAGCCTGTTTACACAAGGGAAGCTCTTCTGTTTTGTGCGTATCTATGAAATGTAGACACTTAAAGCTCCCTTTTTCTATCAGCAAGCTTCTAATTTCCTTCTCCAATAGAGGAAAAGAAATCTGAAGTTTTAGATTTAATTAGAATTTAAACTCTAGGGGAAAGCATGCTTCTCCTTTTGAATATGTACTAATTAGGGTTGACATTTCAGTAGAAATTAAAAATGTTTCTGTATATTCACATATTTATACATATGAAATATACACATATGCACTCCAGACACAGACACTATGGAAACCAAATGAAGTTGTCACAGAAGTATTCACAGATGTACACAACTTTGCTTTGCCCAATAGACAATTCTACAGAGATAAAGGTTTAAAGAGTGAGTGTACATAGTAATCTGGCAGCCAACATACTTCCATTGTTCCAGCAATTCAAACACAAAAAAAAAATACAAAAAAATTATTTTTTCCTCCAGAGGCAGCAATATTGCCGGGCTGTCTCAGATGCAGAAGCTTTGCAACACAGGGAATCTGTAAAGGGTGTATTCACTCTTCCAGAGGGTTACAAAGGTCAAAGAGCTGGTAACTTCACCCAAATCAGCCAGTAGCTAGGAAATGTGATCTTAGATTTGCCTTCATATGCAATTTTTGCCATCAATATGCAATTTATAAAACCACCTATGCTCCACTGAGGTGTGTGTTTGTATGCAACAAGCAAGGCATAGAATTTAATGACAGGCGTTATTTTTTTCCTAATAGCATAACTATTGTCTTCTATGTGGCAACCAGTGGCAGGACCCAAGGGAACAGCATAAAGCTATGTTAGTGGAGGTTTAGATTGGATATCAGGGAAAGGTTTATTACCCACAGGGTGGCTGGGCACTGGAACAGGCTCCCCAGGGAAGTGGGCACAGCAGCAGGCTGACAGAGTTCAAGAAATGTTCGAACAATGCACTCAGACACAGGGTGGGATTCTTTGGGTATCCTGTGCAGGGCTAGGGGTTGTTCTTTGATGATCCTTTGATGATCTAGTCCCTTCCAACTCAGGATATTTATTCCATGGTTCTATGGTTCTATGAACTGTGTAGCTTTTATGACCTCCTGTTTTTTCCCTATGCTGGACTAGCATATGAAAGATTTTCATGAAGAAAGCTTTCCATGGGAAAGTATTAGTCTTTTGTAACCTTTCATAATCTTAAATTGTGTTTCGGAAGTGATTATTCAGAAAGGCAAGTTTCTATGAGAGAGACAAACTTTTACCACATTTGACCTTAGATAAGGAATATGAAAGGCAGAAACAAGAAAAAATTACTATGGCATATTGCTCCCCCAGAAATGAACACTGGTTTTACCTCTGACAGTGCAAGAGAAAATTCAGATTACTTCCACCGGCTTTGGAAAGTCTCACTCAATGTGCAGATTCCTGTAAAAAAAATCAGCAGTCAAATAAGTTGGAAGATACCAATTCGCTTTTACCACTGAAAGACTTCAATACAATTTTGAAGCAAAGTGCTACTGATCAAGCAGATTATTTATATGTGTGTACACACTGAATTTATTGGCTGGAGAAAAAAACCAAAAAAATTACTTGAAACACTTGCATTTGCTTTGCATCTGTGTGGAATACCAGTCTTCATGTAACTAAAATTTTGGATGCAAATTGCCAGAATTCTTCACATAAAACAATTTCACTGGCTCCAAAACCAAGAATAAATGACACACTTGAAATACCCTGCAACAAAATATGATCCAAAAGTGTGACACTTCCAGCAACAAAATCACTGATGTTCTTCTAAATATTGTTTGGCTAGACCCTTGATGCCATTCCTACCAGTACATCCTCTGAGAGGGGATGATGCCAGCTTTGACTGGATAAGTCACCTGGCTGGTGACAAATCATGGCAGTTCAGCCCAATTTGAGGATTTGTATTCAACCACATTTTTAGCAGCAGTCCAGAAGGCCAGTGCTGACATCCAATATGTGCAATGAAGCAGAGGATAAACGGATGGTATGACCAGACTGAGTGATGAGTAAAGGGCAATTTGTCCTGATGGACAGTGTTTTTGTGCAGCCACTGGAAGCTTGTCTCTGTCCCTCAGGGAATGGCAAAAGATGGCTGGAGGAGCAAAATTCGATTCTCAAAACAATGTTCCTAGAAACAGTGAAAAGGTCAGTCTTTTCCTCCAGTAGCTATTTTTTAATGTTTCCTACAGTCCTTAAGATTTCTGTTCAGAGTGTACTTCCAAATATTCCCATAAGCAATGCTTCTGATTGGATCTCATCTCTTGCTATCGTTAGAAAGGACTGCCAGTTTGCCACCATGTCTTAGCAGAGGCCAAAAATGGGGGTTTTCCTAGTGAAGGGCCTTGTTTATTACTATTTACTAATACAGGATATACTTCAGGTCAAGAACAGAAGCCTGTCTTAGCCTGTCATCTCTTCAGGACTGTCTTCTGGTGAAGGAAAATCTTGAAGTCAGTAATAAAATGACACTTATTCTAATGGGACTGTGATTTCACTATGAATGCTGAAAGCAACAGAAGTAAATACCTTTCTAAACCCTTCTAAGGTTTCCCATCAGCTCATCTGTGCAGAAGGGTTAATCAGTTTACATAAGTATTCAAAAGGAACTGGATGCCTAGCTGGATGAAATCTGAATGTTAATACTCTGCAGTAAAAAAAAATATAATAAGCTTATACACTTGTCTTTAGATTAAATTAGATAAAATATTATGATGAGGTGTATTGTAGAAATTGAAACTCCACTCCTGTGAAAGGATAACAAAGATACCGATACAAGTGATAAAGAAATTTAGGTGGAACATATTTATTCCTCATTAGACCATACATTAACTTCTACATTTTTGGGGGGAGAGAAAATACTAACATGTGGATGTCAAAAACTAACTAAATGAAAATGGACTGGAAGCACCTGCTCAGTGAACTTTTAGAGACTGCTCTGCACAGTTTATGTTTGGCAGATTGCCAGAGAGCTACAGCCATCAACAAATGCTGAGAAACTGCCAACATCAAGCTTAAAGAGTTAAACAGCCAAATGCACCAAACTATGGTTTTAAAGGTTTATTAATCTTTAAATAAGTTCACTGGAAATTAGAAATCCCATTTGTTCTGAGCCTTTCTGTGTCATGGTCCCAGGCAAATGCAACACTCCATATTTTAAAGGGAGGTTTATTAAACATCCCAGCTTCTCAAATTGTTGCTCAAATTTCACTCTACCAAGTTTCCTTGTGGGAATTGTGGCTGTATTTGGTCCTAAAGAGCTCACCTACTCCTGAATGCAGCTGCATATCAGGGAAGTTGAACATGCTCTGTATATCACTGCACCAGTCCTTCTGTAGCTGTCTCTCAAGAACTTGACCATCTCTAGACCTGTGTAAACTCATTCAGTGAAGTGGATAACCTCCAACAAGGGTTAATATCCTCTGTTGCACTGTTTTGTATTTATTTACAAGGTGTTGTTCCATGTTCCTCCTCAGGAGAAAATAAAACAACTCTGAAAACCATGTACCATCCTTGGTACACGGATCTAACATGCTGTAAAGAAAGCCCGTCACGGCAGGACTCATCAAGGAGTGCTGATCCCACTGAAGTGAGAAAGAGTGTGCCCTGAAGTGCAACAACAAAACCATAAAGGGTGTTTTGAGTCTGTGTAGAAAATATGCTTGCTGCTGAGTTGGGGCTGGGTTTGCCTTAAGGCAGGGCTATCTGTAGATAACCTGTTTGCAGCCTGAAAAGGCAGCAGCAGGACTAAAGTCTGCTCCTTTTCCTCTGACCTGCCAGGTTACAGTGGCAAGGCACTTCTGCTGTACTTCATGGATGAAAAGAGCACACAGAACTAAACCTGGAAATGCTACAAGGTGGCATCTTGCTTCCTACTGATCAGACTTCAGTAAAATTACCAGATCTCCATTAAAGCACTCAGTAAGTTAATTGCAAACCCTTGTCAAATAATGCAGATTATACTCCAACGCTATCACAATGGACTTGTACTGGCATTTAAAATTAATGATAATATATCATGTTCAGTGCCAAAAAATTTAATATTACCATAGTAACAGTTAGAGGCCTTCTCAGAACCGCTAATTGCTACATCTGCAGAATTTATTATTTATTCTCTTGAATTTCTTTCAGCATCTCCTAAACAGATGCTGAGATCTGATTGAACTGCAAAATATTCTTTTCTGCATGTTCAGTCATTGAGAAGTCCCTCCTTTTACTCCAGATGAAATCTTGTCTCTGTATAAGCCAGTGTCAAAATTAATGTTAAATTCATTATGACTTTGAATTTCACTGCTGGTTTAATTATGCACAGAATGCATTTATGAAATGTGACGTAAACTACAGAGCTAAAAGAGGTGACTGAAAAGATTTTGCATGACAGAAAATCAAAATGTAAACTATCAGAAAAAAAATATAGTGCTTAGGAAGTTTATTTGTCACTATCACCAGTAATTTATTTAATCTCTTTAATCTGTATATATGTTGGTTATGTTAAAAAATTAAGACTTTTGGCTACTTCTCAAATGAAAGGGGAATGTTCCAACACCCATTTTCAGCCAATCTGGTCTGAGTCTCTTGTTGGTGCCGAGGTTATCCAGGACTGTTAAATCTGTTTCACTGTTGTAATATTCACGTTAAAGACAATCAGTTGAATCTGACTGGAGAAAATAATTTTAAAACTGTGCACAGTTTGGTATTACAAATTTCAGTAATGGCAAAGTAATACTGGAATATTTTTCTTGAGAAAAAATAATAAGTTAAATCTCATTAGCGAGGTTAAAACTCTGTTAAGAAGTGTCTACATATTGTAACCAACATTTAATCTGTACTACCAGATGCTTGAACAACTTCGCCTGCAAAAATTACCCTGTAAGGTGCTGCTTCTCCTAGCAGTTCAGAAGTATGTATTATGTGTATTAGAAATTTTAGATTTGGTGGCTTCAGGCAATCTCTTGTTTTCAATGAATTGGATAGAAACATCAGTTTCATCTTTCACTAACCTTCTACAGTATTTCTTGCCCCCTCTTGCAACACCAGAAGATGATCCTTCTTCTGGTTGCTGCAAATCATCCAGCTTTCTGTGTAAATTTTCATAGTAATTATTAAATATGGAACCTTTAATCATCTAGTGCATCACCAAATGTTATTTCAGTGATTATTATAGTTATGAGCCAGGACATGTTACCAAAGGCTACCAGAGCATGTAGAAAGTAATTTGAAAGCAATCTGTAGGAAGGGAGATAAGGCTTTTATTCATTTAATCATGAAATTCCATTATTTTGCATAAAATTGGGGTACAGAAACTATATTTAGTTTGAAAACAAGTAGGTAATAATGTAAGTAAAATGACAAAGTATTACTGAAAACAAAGCATTTCTAGTCACAGTATGCAATAGCATTTTATTGGGTTGTTAGACAATGACTCTTATTACAGGCTCTATTTCTAACCATCACATGTCTTTAGTGAGATGGGTTTGTTCCATTGTTCTATACTCTGGCTATAATTGTTTGCTATTTTCTTTTTAAATTCAGTCTCATATTTTATCAACGTGTACAATGAATACAGTTGGAAAGATAATGTACCTAACATAGATACCAAATATTTAGATTCTCCTCTCATTCTCATTAGATAGCTGACATCTTCTTATGCTAAAACTTTTAGGAGAAAAATGGAAAACATGTAATTTCCGTGTTTTATAGCTGTGCATTACCACAAATGATTAATTTTTATACACTATTCAATCAATTAATTAATAATAAAAGTAACTACTGTGAAATGGTGGCAGTACTTCAACAGACGAGATGAAAAGTGAAAGAAGATATGAAATTATGTGGAACCTATGAAAAATTCTTTAGAGTACATATGGGATCAAAAAGCATGGTAAATAAAGTTTTGTGGAAAAATTTAAAAACTTGAAGGTAGCCAGCCAAAGCTAAGAACAGACACTGTCTGACATATGAAAACAAGAAGGACAGTAAATACAATTAGAAAAATTAAGTTTTTGAAGGGACTTGTTTTGATGTCTAGAAGGTACTGCTGAAGGACTAGTACTTTTCTGTCATTGAAAATATGTTTGACAAACTACAAATTGACATTAACATCTCCACTCCATCTCATGTATTTCTGCCTGTTGGTTCATGTACCTGCACCAGATTTCCATTTGGCTTTGGAAACAGTAATGAATGCAAATGCTTCAAAAAGAAGCACTCAGCACTAGACACCTCAGTAAGATCACTCCTTAATAGAAGTTTCTTCATTTTTCTCCTCTCAAAATCATACTGAACATCCTTGCCCTTAAGCAATCTAGACCACTTAAATAGTGTGCACAGAGGTTATATATCATACTATATTAACTATGTATTTAATTTACTGTAAAAAAATCATAAAACATTATTATTAGGTTGACTTATGTCAAGCACCAGCATAACCTGTCAGCTTTGCTGGTCCTCTGTCCTGTGGAAGAGTAGGTTTTCTCTGCTTGGTGCACAAATTTACAGAGAGTTGTAAGCTTTCTGACCTTTCTTCAAATTTGAAGAAAAATAGCAAACAGATCCCAAGGTTTTTGGAAGGAGAGGGAACGTTCATGGAACAGGCAAATGGACACCCTGTCAGCATTACCACAAAAAATATCATTCCTTTAGGATGCAAGGTTGAAAGTACAAAAAGACAAAATTTTACAGGGAGACATCTCCCCAGTATTTTCTTGCACTTTTTTTAAGGTTGTATTGCTTACTTTGTTTAATGGATATGGAATGTGGAGCTGAAGAGAAAAACTCCTCATGCACACAGTTATCAGTCGGAATAACCTTAATGCTGAGTATGGCATTTTTTTTCTTTACAGCTGCAATTTCTATTCCTGTTGGGTTAATTTGTTGTTTGGAAATGTCTTTTGCATGAACGAGCATTTTGCTAGTAGAGAATGATTGTGCCCTAGAGCTCTGCCTGTCTGCATTTCGTCATATTATGTAACTACTCCATGTCTATAAAAGCTATCTTCCCATGCACTGTGTACATCTCTCACCCCCCACAGACACATCTCCCTTCTTTGCTGACAGCTTTTTACTATTTGCACCATGCTTCCTTCCCTCTTTTCCATTTAAGCTGGAAATTAAACCTACATTATCCTTCTAGTCTTGTCAACCCTCAGAAGGTGAGCAGTCCTACTTAGGAATTTCTTTGAATTCATGTAATACTTCAATTACTTCTTCCTCTTTATTATGAGAAAGAGATTTTTTTGGCAAGACAAGTATTTTGAGGACTAAAGATTGTGAAATTAATGAGCAAAGACAGCATTAAGCACTTGTTTATGGGCATTACATATAAAACAATTATCATTCTTCAAAACTACAGGAAAATACAGAAAAAAAAATATTTTTCTTTCCCTCAAATTTAGAAGCCATGATGTAAGAAAAATGAATGCAAGAAGTCAATAAAATCTACAATTCAAAGCAAGTGGAGATGCATATTCATTAAGAAAATGGCATTGCCTGAAGCAATCTAGGAACTAAACTATGATTCTCTTGACATTGTTGTCTCGGAAATACGTGAATATAGTTAATGAATGCATTTAGCTGTCTGGTTTCAGGACATTTTTAACCACTAACTGTTTGCTAATAACTCAGTGCTGGAAAAGATAACATTGCCAGTGGCATAAATCAAAATCTAGTTAGGAAGAATACTTCCAATATGCTAGCCTTTATGTGAAATCAAAATTATTACTCTGCTTTCCTTAGACTAAACTTTGGTACTCAGCCACAAAATTGTAACACAAGCCATAATGAAATGTTAAATGTACTGGACTGACAACTTCCTATTTACAAGGATAACTTTGACAGAGTGAGAGAGAGCAGTACCTAGGACTTTTGCCAGTTAGATTTCTTTTCAGCCAAGCGGGAAAAAGGTGGAAGAGAAAACAATATTCTTTGAGTTTAATTCCCTCAAGGTGGCTTTTTACCGTCACAAACAGGGATTGTGTTTTAATGAGAAAGGTAGTTAGCAGTAACAGACTAGTAATATATGGCTGATACACTCTCCCCTTTGGGATGCTGAAGGAAGAATGCAATTTTAAGAGATTATTACAGGTGGACTTAGGAAGAAAGCTGTCCTTTGCTCCTGGGACTTGAACAATCTTAGACAAATCTGAGTCCTTCATTTGAGCTCTTTCAGGGGACAGAGCAGACGTACACATTGGTGTTTTTGCAGGCCTCTTGTAGCTGATCATTAAGACAGCAAATTTACTGGTTTCCCTCCTTCCCCTCCACAGCCATAGATAGCTCACAGTCTGAGGGAAATGTTTGATCTTGTGAAGACAGCCACTTAAATGAGATTTTGTCTGTGCAGGGCAAAAAACTGAACTTTATGTAATCCATACAAGGAGAAAAAGTCTCTTGCTTTATGAATAATATTTGTAAAGAACACCAAAGTCTCCTGAATTAACTGGCAGTCTTAAGTCTCTGTAGGAAAGCTTCATCATGAAAATTCTGAAAGCACAATCTGTGTGAAACACAATTTGAGGGAAGAGGTTGATTGAAATGGAGACAGGCCCACCTCAGCTGTCAAACCAGATTAGGACTGTAGCTAGTCCAGTAACATGCCTGAAGGAATAATCAACACTGGTGACCTCCCATAACTCCCCCTTCAACTATCCCTAGGAGATACCTCTTGGCAATGTGCAGCATTTCCTGTTAGTCCTAGAGCTCAGCTGTCATTATTTTTGAAGGCGCTCACTTGCAAAGAATCCCAACAGGCTCCTTGTGTCATGCTGTGAAGGCAGCCCAGGTGCTGGCCTTCAGCATCAGAGTCCCTCCTAGCTGCATCATTAGGAGCTCTTGTCATAATTACACAATGAATAATTTCAAAGATCAGAAAATGAGAAAAAAGCATAAAAAATGTTTTCCACTTATCTGGCACTTTGGTGACTGCATCTCCCTGGTCCCCTCCCAGTCTCTCCAGTCCAGGAAGGACACTGATGGGTGGAGTGTGGCCCCAGTCTAGTACTTTTGGGATGGTGAGGAGTCTGGGCACTGAAGTACCAGAGGCCAGGCTGAGCAAGCTGCCTTTGGTCAGGTTTCTCAGAGAAGCTGTGGATGCCCCATCCCTGGACATGTTCAAGGCCAGGTTGGATGTAGCTTTGAGCAACACAGTCAAGTGGGAGGTATCCCTAAGGAGGTGTCCCTAAATGACCTTTAGGGCCCATTTCTACCCAAACCATTCTATGATGTTATGATTTTTTGACAGTCAGAGAAATTTTTTTTTCCAACCCCATTTGTAATATCAGGAAGTGACTTCTGATGCTAATAGTCCCATAATACCAATCTTTGCCTTGTGACAATATTTCTAGTTGAAACTAAAGAAGGTCATTAGCCCCTTTCCAAAGCTCTTTTGTGAAAAGAAGGTTTTGAGGCAGTAGATTTGGACTGATGTGTAACCTAATGCGATTAATGCGTTGTACTGTGCATGCATTAGGGAACGTGGCACAAAGGGCAATGCATGCTGAAATCTTGTGAACTATCAGTCAGATTTGTTCAAGTTTCTCACTTCTATTGCACTGCCTGAAATTGTCATGCTTCACTCAAGCATGGTAAAGGCCAAGAGAGTTGTGCTGTAATGTTTTGAGCAGCTGACATGAGTAATGGCCTTCAATATAATGGCACGAGATAAAGCACTTGCAGTTCCCTGTGATGTGATGCTATGGCATTTCTCTGCATCTCATTTACCCACAGCCAGCCAGGCTGTTTACAGAGAGCACTGCACTGCTGGCCCTTGACTAGAGCACTTCACAAGAACCCATTTGCATGTCTATAAACTTTTGCTACATGTGAGCGCGGATTATGCGAAGTATCGGTCAGAGGTTTGCACACAGAGCCTTCGTAATGAAAGTCTGGAATTACACTGCTATTTCTCTTTTCATCTTATTAAATGGAACAAATAGAAGCCCATCTTCATGAACTCAAATGAGCTGAAACTGCATTTTTCTCATAGTACAAGAAATAAACAGCATCTTAATAAAGATCCTTTCATCTTACAGAATTAATGCTTAGCTCATCTGACCATTGTATTCCACAAGAATGATTCAAAATATGAGAATCTTGGTGGAAAATCAACTTTCAGTGCAAATTTAAATCTTCTGCAAAATTAGTGAGTTTGAAAAAGTTTTAACAGTGAAGTCAAATTAGATTTCTTCCAAAAACACCCAAGAGTGACTATAAAGCTTATGATTAAACTAGGATTTTGATATTAGGGTTAAATGTCATATAGCTTTAGTTTTAACTGTTATGACTCATGCCTGAATTCTGTATTACAGACCAGCTGCTCAGCATGTTACAAGTACCAACAGCACACTTCTGATGATTTTTTTTTCCTATTTGTAATGCACACATTAAATTTGATTCCTCTTTTTTTTTAACCAACTCCTCTGCAGTGATCACAAATTCCCACACAGTTTATGCTTAAATGTCTTGTTTGATTTATTTGCCAATGGTCTTTATGCATTCAGTTAAAGTAGAATAAAATAAACAGAATAAATAGAATAGATAAATAAATAGAACCAAAGCGATCTACTGTTCATGGTGACATCACGTTGATCTTATTTCTAAAGAAGTTATAGTACAATGAATAAGTGTCCTTTTTGTTCTTTTAAATTTCTTACATCTTTAAATACTGGTATTCTTAATAAGGCACATTATTTAATATAGTAATAACTTCTTTTGTCTAAAAATATTACTGAGCCAATGGTGCTTGGATAGAATTTTGAAGCTTTAAACAATACATATAAAAATTAAAACAACAACTTAATCCAGAAAGTTATCCTGAAATATTTATTATGTCATAAAAGAGTGGAAAAAAGGTGAATACGTGGAAAACGTGATAAATGTACTGGAAAATACACCTCCAGATTTTCTGGGGGCAGGAGGTTGGTATTTTTGCAGCTTTTTAAAATTTTATCCCTCATTTTGCATTACAGTCAAACTGACTCCTTAAAAAAATATTTCTACCCTCTCGCCATGTCAAAACTACCTTTTTCCAAAGCTTAATTTTTTAATGACTAATATTTAAATTCTTAAATATCTAATAAAAAAGGGCAGCAGTTTCATCTATGAGACGTACTTAAGAAATAAGAGTCTCAGTTGAAATTCCTTCTTTTATTGAGAGCACAGATTCGAACTTGGTTGTTACATATACCAAGAAAGTGTTCATGTAATTCAACTGATTTTCTCCTTAAATTTTGACCCCAGACAGCATTCTAAATCCTAGAAACCTTTATCAGTTAAATGGCTAAGTCCTTGCAGGGTTAGCTTTGACTGTAGTAATCAGCATTCAATGGAAAAAGTGGTTAAAATTTCAAAATAGAGGATATTTAGTAGTGGGAGTGGTCAGGGTTTGTTTGGGGTTTTTGGGTCCTTCTTTTCCTGTTCCTTGATCCAGTTGTGTGGTCATATGCATAGTATCCTATAGTGATATGTTGGTTTTTGTTCTCAATAATGATCAAAAGAAATGTTACCTAATACATAATTTATATAGCTTTTTGTTTTACCCTGGATCTATTTTGGATCATATTCCTGGTGTGAATTTATACATCAGGCATAGATTTTCAGTTTCTGAAATGCAACACAACCATACCTAGGGCAGTGACAGGAGTTATAAAACATCCTTTGAAGGTGAAAGGATTTTCCAGCCCAAGAATGGATCAGACATTTTCTTAACAAACTTGAAGATTACATTCCTGTTACTGGTTTGACTGCTATTATCAAAGCCTGCCTCTTGAAATATGTTACAGCACATGCCTCATGACATGCCTGTCATCTGGGCCCAAGAAATTTAAATAAATTATTGAATTTACAAACACACATGCACATCTTTAAAATATTAAAGAAAAAATGTTTTCTGAATTTTTATCCAGATTACAGCTAGTAGGACTTATCTGAAGGAAGCTTTTTGAGGCATATTGCTCATTTCTTGGTATAGAAATTACTATCTCAAACAGAAATTTTTTACTGAGCTTCCATCTCATTGTTTCCTTAGTTGGAGTGTGAAAGTTCTGGTCAATTGAGAGGACAGTGCTTGTTGTATCTGTGTCATGGTAAGAAATCTATCTCTGTTCCCAAAAATCCCAGGAAAGACCTGTAGTCGTTGTGCTGTAGAACTGGCTTTGTACAATGTTCTCAGTTGGGATAGCTCCTCTTTATGCTAACACTTAAGTATGAATTGATGGGACTACTAGTCTTTAGAAGAAAAACTTCCTGGATTCTGACTCAACACATTTGAACACCCTAATCTCTAGGTGCTTAGTTATTCCACAGTTTGGAAGAGGCTCTGTCAGTGCAGTTGGGTGATGCAGAAGAATTGGAAAAGTCTCATTTACAGATTGATAAATAGTAACAAAGAAAGACTAAGTCTCTTGCAAGCGGAATATAGGGAAATCTTTGGCTTTGTTTGGCTCGTGTGGAGTAGAAAATAATGATGACAGAAAACAAACAAAGCTAACCCAGGTTTTCCTCCAGCAAAAGGAAAAATAACCTCTAGCTTAGGTGTCCAAATTTTGCACTTTGTCATACAAAGGCTAGTTCATACTTTAAAAAATGCTCCCCTAACAAACAAAAGCATACTGTTGTGCTTTTGCTTTTATTAACATTCTCAAAACAATGTGGACACAGATAATTTTCTTTCCCTGAAGCTTTTATTTCTACATGTCGTTTGCTGGTGATTGTTTAGTAAATCTTTCTGAGAAGATACAAAAACATCCCAAGAACAATATAGAGTTTCAACACATTTTTAAACATGTTAGTTTCAAATGCCACAAGATTTTCCTATAGTCAGTATTCAGATGCCCTGGTGTCCTGACCTTGCAATGCTTTTTCTGATAATTTTCAAATTTTCCTTCTTTTTGTCTTAATTGCCTCTGCTTGGTAAATTTTCTTGCATACCACTTATAGCACTCAAGGAGGGACTGGCAGAGATGTCACTGCTACACAATAGGGGTTTCAGCTGCTTCTAATTTGCTCCCTCATATACAGAAGTGTTTTCCAGAGGCACTATTTCTTGCAATTATGTATGAAATATGAGTTGCCTAGTGGAAATAAGGGAATGACAGACATTATTTTCCAGCACTAGAGTGGATAACTTTTAATAGTGAAATAATTAATCCCTTCATACTATGTAACATCTTATTTTTGTATTCCAATTATGATGCTAAAAGCAATCAAGGCTCAGCAGTTATTTTACATTTAAAATGAAATTATAAAGTAATACTTGATGTTCTCTATAGCTGAGCTTTGGGATACATGGACACTGTTTCATGGCTGTCTTATCTTCCAGTTATTACACTTGCAGATCCAAATGAAACAACTGTCCCACTGAATAAAAAAAAAAAAAAAGAAAGAAAGAAAAGCCCTTTAAAAAAAATGCAGCATCTGCTGGAAAAAAAATGCTTGTAAAATTAATAAATTGGAGTCATGTTCAATTCTTAGTTCCTCTTACTGTGTATGATTTTTTCATGTTTATTAACAGTCGAGTGTCTTATTTTTTGGAATATTTTTAATTGCATTTGCTTGACATTAAAAGCATTATTAGTAGATGTCTGCAACAATTTTAAAATCAGCAGAAATAATTGATTTTTTCTTCCTGTTTGTATTTACATGACAGAAATGGGCATTTTTTACCACACCATTATTAATTCTAAAAAAGGAAAACCAGGTTCCCTGTTACAAAACTGTGTATTAAATATAGCAATATGACCCATAATTATTATTTGCTTCTTTAATCTATACATTATAACCAGCAAAACTATTATTGCCATCAATAATAACACTGTCATTTACAATATATTGGATTTAAGAACCTCGTTGAAATCTCATAAATAAATCAGATTTCCAGGAAAGCTCCAAAGAGAAAATCAGAACACACCTCTTGAGAGTAGCTGCCAATTTAGTGTTCAAATGTGGATGCAGTATGAAAACCTTAGGCCAGAGAGATGAGATCAGGACAGGCCAGAAATCATAGTCAGGATACTCAGTGTTCTGTCAAACAAATGGTTTGTTATGGATATAATCAGATCCAGACTCTGGGAAAACTGAGAGAGTCTACATGAAATACTGAGAGGATTAGTTGAAGGCAAATGTCATGTCAGGCTAAAGGTTGGAGAGCCAGAGGACCTAAACAGTAGAGAATATTTTTGGAAGAAAAATGAGGCTACAAACAAGAGCCAGTGCAGGGCCCTTGGACAGGTGGAAGCAATTGTAATAAGATCAGAGCTGGCATCCAAGCTAAGACCAGACCAGAAAAACCACAAGGAACAGGAATCTGACAAAACAACAGCACTTGAAAGGTAGAGCTCCTTAAAGAAGTGGAGGGAGTGATCCCTGTATTAACAAAAACACCGTGGAAAGAGATTGGCAGACCATTGCCAAGGTGTGCCTGACACGAGTTGACAATCATGACTCTGAAGTCTTTACATTCAAAAAACTAGAGAGCAGCCATTCTGTTTTACTCTGGAATTGCAATCTGTTGCTCCACTTCTTGTAAAAGGATGCAGATATTACCTGCCGTTCAGCTGGCAAATACTCTTCTAATTACATCTAATTACTAACACACATAAACTTTCTTCAATGCACAGGCATTCTTTATGATGAAAATAATCTCATATTTTTAATAGCACTTAAAAGAGTTCCAACTTTCACAAACCATCAACAAGAGAGACAAAAGGGCAAATGATAAAATGGATGATAAATATATAGTCCCCATTAACATTTGTACCTCAGCTCCTTCCAAGAAAAGATTATTAAATCAACAGAAAATAACATGCAGAAAACCAATAGAAGTTTGGTTGTATACTGATTTTAAGATTTTGCTTTATTTATGAGCACCACTGGAAATCCAAGTGTCTGATTGCTTACTAAGCCCTTCTATTTGGTTAGCCCCTCCTTGGAGGTGGCATGTCAAGTAGTAACCAGCTGGGGAAGAGGCCACATGTGTTGAGATCATGCCAGAGGGTGGAAATTAAGCTAATGTCTCTCTCTCTCATCCTCCACCAATTTTCAGTGATCTTAAGGAATTCAGTGTCTTTTGATCCTGGTTGAACTCAGCCAGTGGGCATAAGCATGCCTGCAGGAGAAGTGGAAGACTGGAAAGCTGGCAGATGGACACTGCAATTCCATATGTCACATTTCCTTAAAAAGGAAGACCAAAAAATACTCCAATCCCACACCTTTAATGTTAATTGTGCAAACAAAATCTGCTTTTTGAAGGCTTAATATAGCTTGCTGTATTATTAAACACACACACACACAAAAAAAACAAACCAAAAAAAAACCCCAAACAAAAAAACCCCACCAGAATTCCAAAATATTACTTCTTGCCTGCTTCCCTTTATTCTACTTTAGCTCTCATAACCCACTCTCCATGGGATAACATTTTATACAGATCAGAAGAAAAGCTGGAACTTTCACTTCAATTACATCTTGTGCCAGCAGCTGAAGCATGTCTAAAATCTGCTTTTTGAAGGCTTAATATAGCTTGCTGTATTATTAAACACACACACACACAAAAAAAAACAAACCAAAAAAAAACCCCAAACAAAAAAACCCCACCAGAATTCCAAAATATTACTTCTTGCCTGCTTCCCTTTATTCTACTTTAGCTCTCATAACCCACTCTCCATGGGATAACATTTTATACAGATCAGAAGAAAAGCTGGAACTTTCACTTCAATTACATCTTGTGCCAGCAGCTGAAGCATGTCTAATAGTACCTGCACAAAAGAAAAACAGCGACTGACTGCAAGAAAACAACTGCAACTGCAGAATATCCATGTATTGGTTTTCAACATCTTATTCAAGACTCATGCAATATACAGAACCATTTGCACACATAGCTCTCTATTTCTAGATTCCTGATGGTAGACTCATTGACATTTCTTTCAATGCTGAGCTGTTATACTTGTGCTAATCTATAATTTTCAGTGGGGCTATGCACAGCCTCTTTCAGACAGGCTGATCTGGGCAGAGAAGTTTTGTCATGCACATGCAAAAAGCCACGTTTATTTATATGTGATAATGGTATAAGATTTTTTTATTATCCTATTCATAACAATAAGTCCTTTTCTAAATCAAGAGGAGAGTGAAAAGGAAATATTTGAGTGTTTTTTCCTTAAATTATCAGAAAGTTTACATTATGCTGTAAATCCATCTAAGTGGTACTCTAAATGACTATCTGTCTGCAGCACCAGATGATTTCTCTAAGTGTAAAAAGAGACCTGTGGTTCTATCCTAAACAGTGGAAAAAATCATCAGAAATAGACATTATTTGCTCTGACATCATCCCCATCTGTTATTTGCTCAAATGTTGTTTCAACTAGGGAAATAAGAGTTAATCTGCCAGATTTCAAGAAAAATTTGTTGCCACAACAATTTAAAAATTTCAAAGATTCTATTTTTCCACTGGCAAGATCCCTACTTTCCTTCAGAGAAGAAATAATATTGTTTTCATGATGGAGGAAAGTTATATATATAGACTGATGAATATGCTGAATATATAATATAATGAATAATATGATGAATATGCTAAAAATAAAGTTTCAAAGAAGTTTGTAAAAAACCACAAATCAAAAGAAAAGCTCTCCTCCTCTAAAAAAAAATGTCCAAACACTCCTTTTTCCAGGTGGCAGATGCATTTTTCTAGAAGTCATGATCTAAGAAAGAGGTAAAACCCACAGATACCTAGTATGGTAATCTGTAGAAATGCAGCTGTAATAACATTCCAGGTTGCTGCTATAACTTGCTTACTTCTAGTTTTATGATTGCAGAATCAGCCTGAGTCCTGTCATGTTTATGCCTCTTATGTGCAGGAGTTAAAATAAAACACAAACATGCAACCTGCTTTCTACTTTCTGCACGCTGAACCTGCACACTCAGTGTGCCAACTACAGATCCTCTCTGCTAAGTAGCACCCATGTGATTTGAGAAGTAGAACCACAGCTGTGCCAAAAAGTTCCCTTACCTGTGGACAGAATCTTAACCACCTTTGGAAGAAAGGTAGGTATGCAGATGCTGCTTTGCAACCAGAACATTGTATAGAGGTCATGCAACCACTGTTTATCAGGGCATGAGGAAAATATACTGAAACAGGTTGTGTTAGTGGAGAAAAGCAAAGGGGCAACAAAGTGGGTTATAGTCTCTTTTGTGCCTCTTAATAATGTCTGAATCTAGAGATACATGCTTATGGAATTTGTCTTTAAATACTTTATTATAAGATATCTAACACTTGGTACTAATATCCCAGTCAGACCCTACTATTTCATAAATTGTGAAGGCAGCAGAAGAACTTTTAAGCAGTGTCCATGTACATGCGTAATATATTTTGCATATGAGGAATAGCAGACTGGTTGTAGTGATGGCTGCAATTTGGCCTATTCCAGGGAGTGCTCTCTCAGAATGCAAACAACCCTGCCCTCATGCCTGTAAATGCCACAGATAGACAACTTTCTAAACTGTGACAGGAATTCTTTCACTTGTCTTGGACATAGGAGAGTTGACTAACCTGGGGTCTGCCCAAAGGTGTTGCCATCTATTAAGCAACAACAAGAAGACATTTTACTGGACAATGACATACTAGCACTTTCAGAAAAGGTTTAATTATGGCTGCTATGATCATATATGTATTGATTATTTCCCCACATCATGAATCATAATTGGTAAAGCATGTTTACCACCAACTGGCTTCCAAAATCTCAGCCCTTCATGGCCAAAAATGGTTCTCCTTAGTGTTCATACAGTTGCGTATCTCAGTATCCACCTCAGGACAGATAATTCCATAGTCTTTTTGGAAATACCAGTGCCTAGAATCTCTGGGATCACCATTTCCTTTTAAAAAAAGGTTGGTTAAAGTGCTTTATGATAACAATAAAGACTGTTTTGCCATTATTGCCTCTCCTCAAAATTTTCTGAAAGTGACTGCACACTCATCCCAAAGAAGCCACCCTGAAAAGAAACCACCTTGTCTATGCCAGGAATTTAATCTGCAGGGAAAAAAAAATGTAGAGCAAATCATTCAGTGTCTCAGAATCTTTTATATTCCTGGATAATCTTTACAAGTCACTTTGTTAAATTATTGGTACTATACTCTCTTTTATTCAAAGTGACTAAATGTCAATAATGTAGAGACAGAATGTTATAAAGGAGCAGACTGAAAGGGCCTTTAATTGGACAGAGACTGTCACCTATCATACAAAATCAGTTGCTCAGTTGAAGAAGTTTTCTATCTAGCAACTGTTCCTGTGATTAGAGAGATTATTTCTGTCAACTGGGATAAACCTCATAGCACTGAGATGCATCCCTTTTCCTTGTTCTGCTCACATTCTCATCTGTTATTAAGGTTCCTACAGGTTCCAGATAAAATAAATATACTAGCAAACTAAGGATGTGTATAAACTATCCTTCCATTTTGAAAACAAGCTATCCCCTCATACTGTCAATTCTTCCGTGTTTGAGCTTTCCATCCTTTTCTTCACTCTGCTGTCGAGTCCTTCATCTGCCCACTCTTTCCCTTGCAGTTCCTTACAGATGTTACCTTCTAGTTGACAAATGCTTCATTCCTCTCCCAGAACAAAGGGAGAACAAGAAGCATGTAGTTATCATTTAGCACTTGTGTAATCTAGAAATTATTGTCAAATGTCATTACAAAATTAAGATTGATGAAAAGTCTAAATCATACTGTGAAAACAGTTTTATGACACCTATCAGTAGGTTGTTGGAAATTTGTTTCTATGAAGCACGTGTTAATGGAGAATAGTAGACACCCAGTCCCTTGAAAACAGATGTATTTATTTGCAAATACCTAGAAGGCATCCACCAAGCTTAGATAAGTGCTAGTAATAAATGACATTAATTCTCCAACTCCTGCAGCAGTCCTGAGAAATTAGGGATCACAAGACCGAGCTTTTAGAAATGCACATTTGTGAAGTGCCTGCACATTCTTGGACCAAACTGGCCTAGTCATGCAACTATCTCAGTAAAACTCAGGCCCTATGAAGCTACACCTGAGCCCTAATGATAGTGATTTTTCATTTGTTGTACTCACTTGTCATCAAGCTTGGCAATCTTCAAGAAGCAATATATTTTCAGGAAAAAAATATATTGTTGAATCAGACTCCTGAACTTGCATTGGCTCTAAGTTGCTAACAACTAAGCTAACTGGCATCATAGCCAGTTTTAGTGTGTCTACCATTATCACTCTGTAACTGAGTGTAAACAGCTGTCTTGTGATCCCAGGAACTACAAAAAAAGAAAAATAAAATTAATACAGGATACAAAAATAATTTGGACCAGTGTTTTGATGACCTTTAACATTTAACATCACTATACACAATAAAATAGATTACTTTTTTCTGACTTAAATCTTAATAAGAAAGCAAGAAAATAGGAATTCAACAAGAACACTCTCAATAAATTCGCAATACTTCTTTACAGATCTCTGAGCAGCAGTATGATGCAGAAGGAGGTCTTAAGTTACAAATCAAGTTGAAAAATAGAAATGCCACCGTGGTGGGTTGATCTCAGCTGGATACCTGCTGCCCATCAAGCTGACTCTGTCCCTCCCCTTCGCAGCTGGACAGGGGAGAGAACATAAGATGGAAAACATCTCGCAGGTTGAGATAAGGTAATTTACTAAAGCAAAAGCAAAGGTTTCTGGGTGCACAAGCAAAGAGAAAAAGCCAATAATTTTATTCCCTACTTCTCATCAGCAGGCTATGTCTGCAACTTCCCTGGCACCAGGGCTTCAGTAGATGAGGTTGCTTCAGAAGGTAAATATTGTAAATATAAAATGCTCCTTCTTTCCTCAGATTTACATCTAAGCTGGCATCATAGCATATGAAATATCCCTTTGGTTAATTTGGGTCTGCTGATCTCGTTGTGTCCCCTTCCAGGATCTTGCCCACCCCCAGTCCTTGGATAGGAGTGGAATATTGAGAGACAGCAATAAAGCTGTGCCAGTCCTGCTCAGCAGGACCCAAAACACTGGTGTGTTATCAACCTCCACAGCTACCAATGCCAAGCACGGCACTGGGAGGACTGCAGTGGGAAAATGAACTCCACCCCAGCCAGACCCCTTACATAATGTCTAGAAAATTTTAAAAGTCTATCAGTATTATCTTCATTATTTGCAATTAAGTTATTCTGTCTGAGACATCACAGTCCAAGCTATCCTGCCAATTTATCACCTACTGAAACAGGATCAAGAAACCATACGACTGTCTGCTTCTGTTCCTCATGTAGCACAGTCCATACAGCATGAACACACAAGCACATACAAAATCAACATTTGGCAAAAAAAAACTGTTGCAGGCTCCATTTTTTTTAAAAATACTGGAGTAGGATTTCCCCCACTCTCCTTAAGGGTACTCATTAAGGAAGACTGAGACTGGTTTCGGTCTTCCCAAAGAAACCAACCTCAGTTCTTTTCTCTACCTGCAAAGAGGAAATTAGTACCTTCTTCAGCCCAGAAGAGAAAAAATAGTCCAATTGGATGTTATATTAGATTTTGTGGTATTTTTTATCCAAAAGTGCTCTTCTGAGTACTTATAAGATGTAACAAAGAACTGAAAACTGAACTAGGAAGACAATGTAACAGAGGACATAGCTCTGCTGAGAGAGAGAAATCCTCTTTCCAAATCATAGTGCCTTCAGGTTTTCCCATGACTTTATTTGTTCATAATATCTTCTTGAAGAAGAAGGATGAAATGTTTTTTACTGTTTCCTAATTCAGTGCTGTAAACTGCATACTAATAGAAATGCAGATAAGATTCCTACTCCAGTGGCCACTCCTCCTACTCCAGTAGGATCAATTCAAGCCACAAAAAATAAAGAAAAAGATAAATCCCCAGCCTTGGGCTTTTATGCTATTTCACACTACATACCTCTATACACCACTGTACACCAAGTGAGCTGACCAGGTGCTGCTCTACTGAATATGTTGTCTTTTGGAGATCCCATTAGAGGCATCCAAGTCTCCTGTTATATGAGGCCTAGGAGATGACTTGGATTCTTCCACTTGAGTCAGACATTTGAGAGAATGACTGTATTATCTTTTACAATTAGCAATGTCCTCCAAACCTGAGTCAACCACCATAGGGTGCTCTTTCTCTCAGCAGGTGCAAAGACAGGAGAGTTATGCTATAATTTTCCTACATCACATAAAATCTTCCCAGAATTCAGTCAGTCTATGAGCACCCGGAATTTTCAAAGTAATAAAATTAATCATTGTTTTTCAGACACACAAGCTTGTGAAGTGATTCTGGTTCTGTTTGGACAGGAGAGGGAAAAGAAACAGCTGCTTAAAAACATTTGGTTATTATCTATCCTATTATATGAAAAAGAAAGGGGCCAATAACTTCTTCTAAGCTGCAATATTTGTATTGATTATTAGTTTCTGTGTGGGTTATTGCATTCAACTGACAATAAACTATGCAGCAGCAACACAGAGTTAGAAAAGTAGGATTTATGAGTGCTGGAAACTGCTCTGATGTAACTCATCATGCGTCTAGAAAATCCAGTTGTCCTATAGTTGGAGAGATTTTGACAATCCCTTTCTCTTGGTAGTCACCAATGAAATTGAGGATAGGCCCTCAATAAGACAGAAATTTCTGTCTAAAGGAAAAATAAATGTTTTGTTACAAGTTGCATCCGTGACCATTTCTGACCTGCTCTAGTTCTGAAAAGACCACCAGAAATGAGAAATTATGATGCCAAGCAGGAGAGTTCAGGGGGGAGGAAAAGAGCAAAATTTAATCACCAGGATTAAACATACAAATATCTCCAAATGACACCATTTTGACAGTGCCATCTAAATGACTAAACAAAAGCCATTAAAACTGGAACAAACTGATAAATCTGCTCCTGCTGTGTGTGAGTGAGTGAGTGTGTGTGTGTGTGTGTGTGTGTGTGCGTGTCCTTCTGGTTGAATCAGTAGGACTCTTAATTCTATTTTCCTTGCAAGACAATGGTAGCTGGGAAACAGCATTAAATTAGTGGCTGGGAGCTGTGTTTTTAACAAGCCTTACCTAGCTAGAGAGAGGGTCAATACTTCCTAAAGCTAGTCTAAGACTTTTTCTTTAATAGCAACCTCCTGGATTCTGGGCCCCCAAGAAAG
The DNA here is from genome assembly GCA_013398595.1 of Tychaedon coryphoeus. Taxonomy (NCBI): domain Eukaryota; kingdom Metazoa; phylum Chordata; class Aves; order Passeriformes; family Muscicapidae; genus Tychaedon; species Tychaedon coryphoeus. Next base: position 146,393 of record WBND01000021.1, on the reverse strand, counting down.
ATAGTAGTGAATAAAAATGAAAAGGCTTTCCATTCAAATCCCAGAGCTAACCTTAGATAAATCCAGAGGATTTAGAGAACAGCCCTCTGCTTCTACAATATATTTTTCCCCAAAAGGAGAAATGATACAGACCATCTGAAGGTTTAAAAATGCTAGGCTGAATATGCATAATAGAGAATCCCATAAGGATGCCAGCTGTGAATTTATGGGTGGATGAAAAGTATAGGCTGTGAGCTGTGCAGTCATTTTCTTAGAGATATTGAGATCTGCTGCTTAAGAGCAGGAAAATGCAGCCACAGAAACCACAGCTGACAAGCTTTATTGATGAAGGGCTTTTTTTTGGTTGTTGTTCATAGGCTTGATTTCTACACATCTGAAAAAGCAGAAAGGAGGGGAGAGATTGACGTGATGGGTGAGTTAGAGTGGAACAAATTCATATCAGGGGTTTTGTTTTAGAGGGGGTGGAAGGCAGTGAAGAAATAGACAAGTTTGTGATCATGAGGAGAGCACGAGTCAGTAAAACTGCCTGAGCTCTTTCTGGGTCACTGTGGGGGCCAGAGCAGTCTGCATGTCAGGAGGCAAAGGGAGCTGGGAGTTATAACTGTTGCAAAATAAAATTGTGATAGATATGTCAATGTAAAAAAAAATATATAATTCTAGTTGTGTTTTGAGGAGAAACAGAGGGGAGGGAGGAAAACATTTCAATGCAGTCCCTCCTTGCATTCTCACAAGCTCTTAGGGCAATTACATCTCACATAGCAGCTGGCATTCCCTCTGCCATTGCCTCTGCTGGCTGAGACACTGGCTGCACTCCTTTGGGAAAGTACAGCAGCATATTCTGTGGTAAACAGGGTGTCAAAAACAAGACCTAGGAGAAATGAAGGAAAGCTTCACTGATCTGTCAGACCTGTTCTCTTCCTGTCAAAAAATTGTTTCCTTTGATGCTTCAAAAACTCAGGAGAGCAGATACCAGCTGGTTAGATACCAGCCAAGTGAAACTCTGTATGTGCTGGCAGAAGGACAGGAGGAACCTTAAGCTGGGAGTGCCTCACATCTCCTGAACAAAAAGCTCTTCATTCCATCCCTCATATTTTTTCCACTCCAAAGTGAACTACTTTGCTCTCCTGCTCAGTGTCTGTCAGAACTTAAGATTTAATTTAGCCTATCATACATCAAGGAAGGCTTCAAAATATTTGCGGAACATTCATTGATTAACCTGAAGCCAAAATGTCACACTCTTTAATTCACAATCCTAGGACAGACCTGTCTGTTACTGGTGTAATTTAAATTTTCATTTAGTGTGACAACACTTGGTCATACTCTTGTTTAATTTACCTTCGATTAGAATGTTATTATAATTAAATTCCATCAGAAGTATTGGAACTCAGCTGAATGCAGTGAGGGATTTATACAGCCTTATTTTTCCAATATCAGAAGAAAAAAGATGTAAATAATTCACTTCACTTCTTTGCTTAAAAAATACAGGAAGTAAATAGCTTTGGCACAGGCATACATCACATCTCTAGGGAAGTATGTGGACACAGAATCATCATTGACTAAGGCTGCTGACAGTTCAGAAGTGCTGGCTGAATCTCATTTGACATCTCCACATCCATATTTGCTTCCTTCTCAGGTTTAACCACCTAGGGTAGCTTTTCAGCAGAAAGGTAAGCTGAGAAGATTAGTTAATATACTACTGGTGGCCCATGTTTGTTTTGCCTGGAGAACAATTTGTTGGATAACTGAAATATGCCTAAGTGGGCTGTCAGTCATGTACAGAGTAATTACTTCATCTTTTACAGTTTCATTTGGATTACAGTACATTTTCTGTGTACATTTTTTTAATCATAAATGGTCTGCTACAACAAATTCTGCTCATTAATACCTAGCAAGTTCTGCAATGAATATAATCAGCTGCTCTTGCAGGAATAGGTGATGTGATTAGCTGGAGAGAATCTCACTGCTGCAGAATCATCAGAGATTATAAAATTCCTTGTTAATTTAGCATGGATTTTTAATTATTCTTTTATATTGCTGGCTATACTCAATGAACACAGGAAATCTTCCCACTAGGGGATTCAAACAAAGGTGTCTTTAAGTACCAGGATATGAAGTGAAACCTATTTAATATGTTATATCTTGTTAAGAAAGAACATAAGACAAATAAAACTGTAACTCTTAAGTAAGTAGCAAGATTTCAGTATGGTGTTCCCATATGTGTATATGCAAGATTCACACCTTATTCTCATACATCTATCTTCCAGAAATATGAGGGACTGATTTTTAAAGGTATTATGGGAACAGTACTGTAAAATGAACCACATCAAATTTTTTCTGCTGTAATGCACTGCTAGGAGAAAAGTGTATTTCAACTGCAGAATTACTAAAAGAACAAATTTCTAAGTCCCTACAGGATGAAACAAGGAATATCTTTTCAGAAGATCATGTATATTATATGTACATGGTATCTATGGCATCTTTTAATCTATTAATTTGGGAAGAAAACACCAGAGGTAAGGAACTGCAAGCTAAGTCATGAATCAACAAGCTAGTGCTAATGACATACAGCATCCCTTAAATTGGAATGGTATTTTTATGACCTAGTGGAAAATTTTAGGGTTAGATTTTTATGTGAAGGAAGTAGAAGTATTTTTCCCTCAATCTCATCTTGCTATGTACAATAATTTATTTAATTTTCTGGATTTGTCCAGCACATCAAAATTAGTTCCATTGAGTTTTTTAAATGCAAGTTTTTCTGAACAGTGGCTCTAATACTGTGTGGAAGGTAATCTATAAGTCAAAAAGGTTATATTACCTTTTTCTACTGGCTAGAATCAAAGACAATGTTTTTATTAAGATAGAATATTCTCTTTGCTTGCAAAAATTTCTTTATTAGTAACCCATCTGCAAGACTAATTTTTAATGAAATTATGACTCTTTTTATGGTAAATTGTATAAATTTGATGGAGATATCAATACTTAATAGGAAATTTACTGCAGATTGCCAAGGTCTGGTTAAGAAAAGCTTCATGTCTGAAAATATACAGCAGATTAAGTATATAAAGTGTATTTAAGTTTATGGTTCTTTCGAGGTTTTCCTCCCCAAAAATGTCTCAGTCACCAGGCCATGAGAAAATGCATAGCAGGTAACAGCCAAGAAAACAAAGCTTTCTCTACCTTTTTTTTTTTTAACAAGTAAGAAACTCAAAACTGATTTTTACTTCATAAATAATTGGTATTGGTTTAGAATATACTTAGAATAACAGATCATGGTATAATGGGATAAAATACTGGAACATATTTTTTTAAATCATGTTCAAATTAAGCTCCTCTGGTAGATGTGGACCTGTGTGAGCTGTGTGCACCAATGAGAAACTTCAAGTCTTTCGGGCAGACCCCACTTCTGCAGATTACCTGAAAATACAGATAATTTACAGAATAATTTCAATGTCACAGTGCCAAAGATCCTTCTGTCTCACACAAATTTTGAAATCAACAAGAACCAGTTTGAAAGATGAAAGAAACCACACTTGGATCATATGCTATTTATTTTTTCCTAATTCAAGGCCTTGGTTATAATTTTAATAAGACTTATTAGAATATGGTGTCATAAGAGCATATGGTATATTTATTTATTACATTAATATTAGAGTTTAGTGGCCATAAATATCACGTTTACTATTGGCAATTCTTATTATATATTCTGATGTTACTTCTTAAATGTAAAAGTGATAACTATTTTGGTCTACTTTGTCATTTGGACTTTCCCCTAGAGGCTAGCTCTAAGTAATAACAGATTTGGCAGATTCTTTTCATTGCTTGTAGAAAAAATGTGGATATTTGATCAGATAAAAACACTTCTCTTTCTGTATCCAAAGAATTTGGACTGGGACTTACAATGTGCCAAAGATAATTTGACAGCATTCATATTTGATAGTTTGTTAGCTTGAGTGTGAAAGGAAACCAACATCTGTGTGTTGCCAAAATCCATTCCCATTGAGCCATGCTTGGATAAAACTCACAGCTGAAACAATTTACATAATGAGAAAAAAAACACACTATTGTCTTGCTCATAGAACAGTTTTTTTGTACCTTTCATAGTTTGTACTGTTCTTAAAACAGAGAAGTAGACATTGGATTTCTGTTCTTAGTATCAAGCTCTTCCTGTTTTAAAACTAATTTTTAAATTTTAAGTTAATATTCCATCTGCTTGAGCAATGCTAGTATGGGACACCAACCCTGATGTCTGAACACTGTGTATGGCCCAACACCACAGGAAGGTCAACCCTCTCAAAATGGAAAAAAAACCCTAACCACAGCACAGTCTGTCTGTGGGGTGCCCTTTCAGTAAACTTTGAAGACCATAGAAGCTTGGGACCATTTATTTATCTTCTTGATTATCAAACTCAGGACCTTCATTGCTGTGCAGTGCTTGGGTCACTTTATGACTGGTATTTCTCCATCTCAAACCTGTCTGCAGTCAGATTGCACCTACCTGACCCAGACCTTGATGACTGTAACACCCTGAACGATCAGCCCATAGCTATGAAGTGCTTCAGAGTGAAAAAACACAGATATCCATGGTGCTAGTTGTTCTTAAGGAAAGGGACTAGGAAGAACAAGAGATCAAGAGGTCACAACAAATGAGAAAATTACATTCCAGGACTCACCATTTGAGATCCCACATGATAAATAGTGAATGGTATGAACTGATATCAAAGTACCTTATTTTGTGAAATCAGCATTATCCGTTGTGAATTAAATGTATTTTGATTCTACTTGAATTTGACATTTCCATCTATGAAAGAGACCCATGTGTTGATATTGAATTTGGACTTGCATGTGGTCTCGTAACTGTGATCATCATTAGTTTTGTCTCAACTCACAAGCACAGTAGCAGAAATAATTGCTGGACATATCACACTTTTATACAACACTGCTTCTTATATAAAACTGGATATAAAGGAAAAGGCTGCACCTACTTTTAGAAAAGTGTTAATGGCACCATTTTCTCCCCAAAATGTATACATGCCATTCTCACTCATAAGCTGAAAGCACAAAAGGTTTCTTATAAGAATTGGTAAAGGAAAAGAAATTTCATGCATTATCAATTGATTTCCTTTGTTCTTTGTCTTCATGATTTTAGACACAGACAGTGAAACCCAGTGTCCTAGATCTTGACAATGGCATCAGGGTTTTAGATGTGGGCAGGAGAGACGAATTTATTACTTCTTCCTTTGTATGTTTTTTCATGCAGAACTGAGTGACCTTCTGAACCTATCCTTCATAAATGGTAAAGGCACTTTTGGTCTTTATGGGGGCAATTACCTGTTATTACAGGTCAGGTCTACACTCTAATTCTGGTGTTGAGCCCTCTTTAGAATCCCCACTTACACTGGATTACTTCCCTGAATAATAACTCATTGCTTTTTCTCCAAAAATATAGAAACCAGGGCAGACAGCTTTTTTTGTCAGCAGGCCTTCTTGCAAGAAAAATAGGAAAGTAACAACAGAGTCTTAATTACTTGTAAAGTTTATACTTCTAAAACATAATCCTAAAATCAATTCCAGCTAATATAAACAAATAAATTTCTCTAGATCTACCTTGGTTTTGGGTTATTTTCCTCATAAATAGGATATCCCTTGTTAGTTATATGTGGTAATATTTTATGAATTCAGTCAGAAATATTTACTCCATTCCCCGAAATACGAATCTTAATCATATTAAACTTGATTTTTTTTAATATGTTTCATCAAGTAGTGCCTTTAGACTATATGGTTTGGTTTCTTCTCTACTTCCACATTTTCTTCCATTATGTTGCCAATAAAGATAGATACAGACAACAGCAAAAGTATACAAAATAGAGCCAGAGTACAATATAGAGCTTCTTACCTTTGAATAATTCAGGTACTGCTGACTGTGAACAAAATTCACAGCCATCTGTCAGCAAGTAAATTTAATTTAGGTGAACATGACTATCCCTTCCTACTAGACAGCTGGCCACATAAACCATGCCACCACACTTTGGAAAATCTCAGCAGAAAGACCAGTTAGTGAGTGAACATGGAGTTTTATCCAGAACCAAAGAACAATACATATATTTCAATTTCTATTTTTATATATTTACATATATGTACTTAATATATATGTATAATGAAGAAAAAATACTTTCTCATTTTAGGAGAATATACTTAATGGAAAATATAATTCAATAATAATTACTTAGTTTCTTCTTATGTCAATATCTCAAACTGCACACTTCACACATAGATAAATAAAATCAATAAAAATCTCAAAGCTCTACATCCCCTTAAAGTTACCAGAATTTCTGCATTTCCCATTCAAAACCAAGTATTTTGAATAGTACTTGAGACTTTCACAAAACTGTTGGTGGAACTGCTGCATAGTAATTTCACATTCAGTTTATGCTTTCTTCTGGCAGTTTCTTAGCGGGAAGAGGATGACCCACTCTGCAGTTATGAGGAGTTGATCATAACTGTTAGAACCTATGCAAGATGAACTGGATGGATACAACACAAATATTGACTAAACAAAACGTTTATTTATCCTATCAACCTTTCAAACTATATTTTAAATTTACACCAAGTTTTTTATTTTCCTTGTGACTTGAAATCTTGGATCTGCAGAAGCAGGGCCATTTGTACCCAGAGGATGATACAGGGTACTGGTCTGAGTGCATAAAAGTAATGAATGTGTAAAATGTACTGAATGCATAAGATGCACTTAGAACAGACAGCAGAAAATCTGTTGTTACTAGTAGTTGAGAAGAGAGACTCATGTCACTACAGTAAATCACCATGATCACCCAAGCAATCTCTTCTCTTTAACAATAACAGTTTCATATTCATACTAAGGGATTAGATAAGTATCTGTGTTTAACTTGCATAAAATGCCCTTCGTCTAGCAGCTAAAAGCCCTGAAGTTCATGGAGTCATGGAATCACAGGATGGTTTGTGTTGAAAAGGATCTTACAGATTATCTATTTCTAAGCCACCTGCCATAGGCAGAGACATCTTCCACTAGACCAGGTTTCTAAATTCCCAATCCAACCTGACCTTGAACACTGGCAGTAGCACTTCCAGGGATGGGGCAAAGTTTTTGTGGCAGACTAAACATTCTTGTCATTAAATCTGTTTCTGTTTTTACACATAGCCTGATGAATTTAGTTACTCATACCACCTGCTTTGGAGTAATCCATAAAATATTCAAAGACAAGGGTGTAAATTTTAACCAGCCAATCCTTTCTCAGGTGCAGTTAAAGGAGGACACAGACCAGCCTGATGTGCTCTTACATGAAAGTAACAAAGAAGGGAGGAAAACAGCACTGAAATGGGATTTCTTATTGCCTTTGACTTCTCAGCATCTATGATTGGCCTTGTTCTTTACAAGGAAATAGACAGAATGCACAGATTATTCTTAGTTGGAATGGACCCACAAGGATCATCAAGTCCAGCTCTTAAGTAAATGATCCATACAGGGATTGAACCCACAATCTCAGTGATATTAGCCCCATGCTCTAACCAACTAAGCTAATCTCAGTGTCTGAACTGAACAACGGCATAAATTAAAATATGGTAGGATCATTGTCATTAGGAGGTGTTTTAAGGTGAAAAATCTTTAGGTTGGTAATGCTGACAGGTAACAGATTATGTCATGTGTGTGGGTAATGCACATGGATGAAAGACAAGTGGCATGACCCCAGTCTGCTGACTGATTAAAGAGAAAAACAACCAAACATGGGACTGGTCATAGCATTCTGCTTCTTCACAGAGACTATTTAGATTGGGAAATCAAGAGCTTGAATTCTGGAAAGAAGAGGTGACTGAACAGTGGCAGAGCAAGAACTGATATGAATTTCTGCCCATCCTTTCTGGGCTGACATTCACTCTTACCTGTGGGGAAGGAAATTCAAGACATGGGAAAAAAGCCCAGGGTAAGGTGAGGGAATCAGTGTGCCATGAACAAGCAGGGTAAAAGATTTGGTTCTGCTGGTTCTTAAATAAACACCAGCATGCAGCCCACTAGGGGGTTGTAATTTTACTTTGTTTCTTGCAACAGAAGAAAAATAATTTATATAATTTATTCTGGAAATTTCTTTTTATTATCGCAAGACTTTTTTGGTGTACGGTGTAAAAAAACCACTTGCAGATATAATTTCTTAGAAAATGTGATGTTTTGAGACTGATCCTTCCATCCTCACTCCTAAATGGCAAATTAAATAAATCAACAGAAAAAGATCTTGGAATAGAAGGGCAGAAGGTCTAAAAAAAGAAGCTTGCACTGAGTAACTTTTTAAAAAAATTTGTTACACACTTTATTTGATGGGAAATTGTTTTGACTGACTGTGCTTCAATTACTTTGGGGAATAAGATGGATTTCTTAGCAGAAAAACAAAATGAAGTGCTTCACCATAAAGTCACTTGGTAGAAACCAAAGTTTGCATTGCTTCTGGAGCAGCCCCTGGAGCCCTCACGACCCAGAGCAGGTCTCTGAGCAGGGTAAATACTGTCTGCATGTAGCACCTAACTCAGCCACCTAACTGAGACATCTCCAGGAGACACCTGTCCCCATCACTTGCTGTGCAGGTAACTAACAACACCAAAGTTTGATAGTTAATAAACCTGACTTGGATAGCTTGGAAAACTCTGTGCTCACTTCTTGCCCCCTTTCCTCAGAAACACTGCTGTGCACTCTGACCAAGGTCAAAACCCCAGGTACCCCATCAGAACAAGGATGGGAGCTTCCTTTCTCCAGTCTGACTCCCATATGACAGTTCAAGAACTAACCCCATCCACAGAAAGAGGATATGGAAGGATTTATTTAGCCTTCTTGGCCCATCTATGCTGATTTTTGAGCTTGTGTAGGAGATTGAAACATCATCATTGCCTCAAACACTGTCAAGGGCACAGAACAGCAGGAACTTGAGATAAGCAAAGAAGACAGGAATTGGCAACAAGAAGGTGTTAATTCCAGACCAAGTGGAGTTGAGATTTGGTTAACACATCCTAGTTAATGTATCCTGACAAAAAAAATCCTAGTGTGGCGAACTCTGAGAAATGAAGCAACTGCTTACACACATGGCACCCCAAATTATGGCAACATCTGTGACCACCCTGTGGATACCTAGAGCCTGGGAACTTGGTATAAAGGTTGCACCTCCACAGGAATGGCTCTTGACAACCCCATCACCAAGAGGAGCAGCAGAAGAAGGACCAATGGGATGCCATCTGCATCTACAGGTGGTGACATCTTTCTACTTAATCTGTCTCTCTCTGTCTCCCCTGCCCCCCTTTATTTCCTATTTCTTTCTTCCTCTCTACCTTGCATTTACTGTTAAATAAAACCCGTACTATTGACTTCAGCATATGGTCTCCTTTGCACCTTAGTTCAGGCAGACACACCTCTCAATAATCAGTTCATAACAGCTTGGGGCATCAGCAGCATGCTCCATATAAATATTTTTGCTACAGAGATATACCAAGTGGATACACTTTGTAACTTTACACCTCCTAACACATACAGGGTATAAAATTAGGATCTGTAACTGTAACTGCTATATGACCAAACCCAGCAAAATTAAATAAGGAAAAAGCCATGTTTTTCCTCAGCATTTATCTCTCAGAAGAGGGGAGAACATGAACTGAATTACCTTCTGAGGATACCAAGTATTGACAGTCAAGTTTTACAAAGGATTATTCTTTATGCTGATAAAATAATGTGAATTCTTTCACATTAGAAAAACAGTGGTTCCTTTGTTAAATTATTTCAATCAAGCTTTTAGTGCAATTAATTCCCTGTGTCTTGCAAACATAAGAAAGCAATTGCTACATGAGTTGCTGCTTGAGAGGCAAAGATTGCTGTGTCCTTCTGTCAGCTATCCAGGTAGCTCAGGGCAGTCTTACACACATCAACAAATAGCTATAAATGTTCTCGCCTGCCCACACTCTGTAAAACTAGGCCACAGACTTTTGGAGCCAAGACAGGTGATTATCATTTAGAAACTCTGCTTTTAGAGCATAGAGGAAGTTCAGTGCTTTGTGGAAATTTCACTTGGATAAGAGTATCACATCCAAAAATCCTAGGTAAGCCTTTGGAGCCGGCTGAATCTCCTCTCAACACATTGATGGGCGGATACGAACCTGAGGGTTTGCTGGGGGTGTTGCTAAAGCCCTTCCTGCAGGAGCAACACAGACAAGAAAACTAGCCAATGCTCACAGAGAGCCTGAAGTGACTATACAGAGTAGGAAAGGACTAGAGTAGTATAAGTTTCTCAAAGTCCTGTTTAAGCATCATAGCAATAAGTAATTTATAAAAGGGGGGTGGATGGAAGAAGATAAAGAGGGACTTGTATTTAGCATGCAGCCATATCTGAGACCATTGCTTCCTTGTTGTGTTGCTGTGACATTCTCACTCAGGGAGGGTGGTTTGCTTTGATTTAACACACACCATGTGTACCTTTTCCTGCTAAGTCCACTTCATCTTTTCTCTAAATTAGCAAAGGTAAGCCTGTAGTGAATATAGAAAATCAGAGTGCTACAAAAATATGTGTATCGCCTTCAGTGTAAGATACAAAACATTTTTTAGACCTTTTTTAAAATCAGAAATATATATCATATATCAAATATCAAATATCATATATATTATATATTATATATTATATATTCTATATTATATATTATATATTATATATTATATATTATATATCAGAAAATTCCAGGTAAGTCCTCATATCTTTCCTTAGGATTTTCCTAAGAAGCAGAGAAATCTATTAAAATATTTATTAAAAAACCTCAACATTTAGACATTTTAGTGCTTTTTAAGGAGGAATTCCTGACAGCCTTTTATCTTATGCTCTTTCAGCTCTCAGTATGTAAAGCCATTCATAGACTTGGAACATGAATATCGTGTGCATACAAGCTCCTTGTATAAAATGCAGATAAGTATTGTTGCAGCTGTATGACTATGCTTGTTTAAAAAAATACCTTCAAACTGCTTTAGTGTTCACTACTCAACTCATATAATAATGTAAGTATACATGACACTGTTTGCCTTTTAAAAAAAGATTACTTCTAATGGTGGTACTAAAATAGACATAGAAAACTATATTAGTGATGAGACACTAAATTGAGAGCCTTAAATGTGTTTTTCATTTAGCATTAGAGACAGAAAAATTAGCATTTTACAAGTTATTGCAGACATATTTTATAACAGATATGAATAAATTACCTCTGTAGCATCACCTACCAAGAATAAATAGTTTTATACAAAACCATAACAAAATCCTCCCCTTCTTTTTGATTAACCTAAGCAACAAGAAAAGCGTTTATGCAGCTGCACTCATCTTGAACAGAGCTTGCCTGAGCTGGGGCTTTAAGAATTTTAAGTTTCAAAACAAACTGCTTAATTTTTTTGTAAAAACAAATGAAAAATTTTCAGAAAGACACCACTTACCAGAAGTTTGATGCGTCTTTCTTATCTCTGCTGTGGCCTTTGGAACAATGACCAGTCTTGGGAAACATCAGAGGAGGGAGGTAGATCACAGATGTTTTCAAATTTATGGAGCAATCCATGGGAGTTTCATGTCTCTGGACATTGCTGTACTTTAAGTTGTAAACCAGAAAGTAAATCAATGTGGTGGAAAACTTCTCTACAGGACAAGAAGAAAGAGGATGATTACCGAGGAAAACATCCAGTACTCTCAAAAAGGTCGTGAAGAGTGGGCTTCAGACTGGAAGGACCTTGGGTCTTGCTCCTCTAGAGCAGCATTGCCATCACTTCCTCATCCTGCTAGGTTAGAAATACGTAACACATGACTCTCTGGACTTATTATGCAGCCAGGCAGGTCTATATTTTTTAAAAAAACAACCAAAACCAACTGAAAACAACCAGACAGGAAACTAAAAATAAAAAAATTAAAAAAATAAAAAAGAAATAACATTTCTTTGCAGTGTAAGGTGTGTAGCTCTGAGCCAAACCAAGGTGCAGGTCAAGCAATCTATTTTTCAGTAAAAATCTCCATGCACAGTTCTATGGGTTCCTACAGAAAGAAAAAGAAAAATCAATTCTTGACAATAGCCCAAGATTCTACTGAATAACTTGTGCTGGCTACTCTAACCTGAGATATTATTATTAACAGAATGTGGCTATTGCTTTCACAGGTTCTCCTGAGAGGAGAAGTTAGACAGAAGGCAGAGAGGTAAAAAATGGGGGGAAAAAAGCATCAGGCTTCTGTAATTTTCACTTAGAATTTAAAAGGCATATGACTGGTATAAATTCACAAAATTGTGCTTGTGATGTTGGGCCTGACATCAGCTGAGGATTGAAGTTGTCTAAAGGAGAGATTTTTCCAGTATTGGGGACTGCTGAAATGGTATTCCTACTGTGTCTATCTGGTTTTGTTACACTGTAATGTCCATGTCCTGATGCTGCAGCTTAAAAGTGATTGCCTTTTTAACTACAAAATTAATTGAAATTTCATATCACATAGTACATCTTTATTAATACTGAACAGATCAATTATTATAAAAATATTGCTATAGATAATAGAGGGATTAATAATTTAACACCTGTAAAAGAATTGGCATTTTTCATAAAATCTTACCTTTTCACCATTTGGATTGCCCAGAAAATTCCATGCACAGTAGCCCAAGGTTTGTGCTGTCCTTGTTTTGCACACTGAAAGTTCCTGCGTACACTAATTTAGGTCTCAAGACTGACCAGCTTTCCTGTCATAGCCCTGAACCTGGGAATTACACAAGCATTGAGGAGTTCCCACCTTAGGAACTGACTCTATAGTAGATTCCTTGTCTTTAAGTAAATGCTACAGTTTCAAGTCAGAATGCAGGTTTCAATACTAAATCTAGTCCAAGTCTAACAGTATGAGCGATTATATGAATAATAAAATAATTTTTTACATGAACATCAAATATGGTCTGACACTGATATCTTACTGCTTATTGGGAAAGGCCTAAGACAAATGAATTCAGTTATTGGTTTGGATGCCTGGGTGAAATTTTCCATGCATTTATTCCTCATCTTATCATTGACTTTGAAAAAAATGGCAATTAATTTTTCTTCCAGTCATCATCTGCCTTCACCATTTAAAATATAAAATGAAAGACGAGAGGGTAATGGGGACAAATCTAGATGTGTCCTGTTCTCATGCTCTTTCCTCAGCATGCTCTTCTGTCTGCTTTCACAGGGTGCAGGATTCTGTACTACACCTTTGGTCTACCTAGCTTGACTTTAAACTGAAAAAGGGTAAGTTTGGAATAGATATTAGAAATAATTTTTTTCCTCTGAAGGTGGTGAGGCACTGGAACAGGTTGCCCAGAGAAGTCATGGATACTCTGTTCTTGGCAGTGTTCAATGCCAGGTTGGACAGGGCTTTGAGCAACCTGGTCTAGTGGAAGATGTCCCTGTCCAATTCAGGGAGTTGGAACTAGATGATCTTTAATATCAATTCCAACTCAAAAAAGCTATGGTTCTATGATTTTAGCAGAAAGCTGAAAGACTGAAAAACATAAATTAAATATTGCCTTTACATACAAGGAAAGAAATGAAGAACAAAAAGGACTTGAAAAATAAGGATCTAGGACCTTGTGCCACCTGGAATAAAAGGAAAACAAACCTGACAGAAATCAGAAATGAATTTTCCTCCCAATTGTGCTCGACATAGAGCTATTAGTTATAACGACATAGTTTTCCAGAAGTACATTCACACAAAATCGGCAGGACTGGAGCTGGAGATAACACATGCACAAAATCCATTAGCAATTTGTAAGAGCTGAACCATGCTGACAGACTAATTCCTCTAAACAGCAGTTCTGGGCTAAGCTGTGCAGCACTTGCCACAGCACTTCACTGCGCAGCGCTGGCAGGCTTGGCACCTCCTGCCACAAGCACCTCTAGAAATGTCAGTAAATAACACCCTTTTTCTACTGCTGCTGACAGAAGTGCCCAAAGAGCTCAGGTGGGAACAGGTCCTGTATGTTTATGTGGGCATACATCAACATTTAACATGCCAAAGGGCAGGGGAGGGGATGCCTGTCTCTCTCTTTCCTTCTCTCCAGAGGCAGTAATGCTCCCCACCTCATGGCTTTGCCCCACTGCAGGGAGCAGCTAAGGCTGAAGACAGGTGTCCTGCACTTCTGTAGCCAGGACAGCAGTGCTGCTCTCCCTGCTCCACACCATGCTGGAGCAGGGAAGAACAAGGCTGTGGGGCCGCTGGGTCAAAAATCCTTTTCATACTTTTGGCAGAAAGTCAACACAATTTTCTGACAAACAATAATGCGCGTTCTAGCCAGCTGAAATATACCAGTAATATCTCTGTAGGTCTACATTACAGAAAGAGCATAAACTTCCTGTGGACTTCTGACAAGCAGTTTAGCTGAACTGCACCCGTTCCTGGTAATGAGTCTGCAGGAAGATCCTTGCATCCCAGGAACTGGAGAAATTGACAGAGTGGCCAACAGTTTCAAAATCAAGGCACATTTTATGTGCCTTGCTATCAGGCAGTCAAGCTGTAATAAGAGATTTGATTTCATGATGAGCATGTCTGAAAATCAAGCTCCTCAATGGCACTTCATGCTGGGCAGTAATAATCAGAGAGCCCTAAAATCAACCTATCCACCATTCATGTCAAAATGTCACCTTTTTAACCTAGCTCCTATCTAATTCATACAACTACACTTGAAGTACATACACTAAGATACAAGAAAAAGGAATTTAAAATACAGCAGGATAATCTTTCAGCTTTGCTTTATTAGCCTCATAAAGTAATACTAATTTTTTACTATTCTCATATAAAAATCCAAAGACTTTCTGTCACAAAGAGAACTGGCTTTTCAAATCACAGATTATACTCCAATTAATACGGAATTACTATGTTCTGATAAAATATGTGATGTGCAATATGTAATAAAAGAGACTTATTTAAAGGATAAGAGCAATGTCATACAGTACGTCACAGTATTTTTCATTGTTCTAAAAGAGTTATTTTAACTATTTCTTCAATAGTTAAAGTAAATGTTCCGAGACAGACAAAAAGAATGTGACTACATGACACTGTTCTTGTTTCTGCAGGCACATTAATTCATTATTGTTGGACTCTTAACAAATTTGTAACGCTATGTATTTGCTTTCAATAAAGAAAATTCGAACATTTTGTTTAAGTCCTATACTTCCAAATAATCATTTAAATGCAATGACATGAGGTAGGCTCTGGATACAGAGTCTAAGACAGAAACAATGTTTTAAATGCAAAAAAACTTACAAAATTTTGTGTAATCATGATTTCACTGCAGCTATATCTTCAATGCATGATACAGCCACAGTGTAAGACAAAGACGTCGTATTTGAGTGCATGGCAGAAAAAGAAATAAAGGAAAAAATAAAAAAGGTGCTCATCTGCTTTACAAAGGAATATCCAAACCCTTAATAATATTTCTATCACATATTTGAGCTTTTTTCCCAAAATCTTAGATGTAGCTGTGTTTTGTGCAGCTGGGGTACAAAGAAGGAACAGAAGATAGAGTTTGGAAGCAGATACATGAGATGTTCCTTCTACCATATGCAATGCTGGATTTGGAAACAAATGTTTCTGACACCACAAACAGAAAAAGCAGGTTACATTACGTTTCTCATTTTGAAACTTTTTTCAGAAAAATTTCATGTTATTGTCAAACTGCCTGTTTTGAATATTAGTAACAGGAATTTGGAGGCCCAAAAAAATCTTTCACTGGGATTGTTTTGCTCTTTTAATTTCTTGAAGACCTCTAAGTGAATTAATTCTTCATAAAATGTCATTAATAACTTTTCAACTTCTTGGTACATTCACTTCATTATTTATTTTAGTTTCAGCTTTATTTTGATTCTGTTTTTGTGGTTTCTTTTTGGTTCTCTTTCCCTCTCTCCTGAATAAGAGTTTACTTTTATCTCTCAAACATTCACCCAGGTTAGGAAAATAGCTACTCAAGTTTACTCTATTTGCTCTTAAAAATATTTCTTTCACTTTTTATTTCAGAGTGTACAGCAAAAGTGAGAAATAAACTTCTTACAAAAAAGACATTTGTCTACGTTTTCTTACTAAATCCTAAAATAATGTAGCAAGAGGAGTATCTGTGCTTAGAATATTTTAACCATTTTCTCACCATTTCATAACTTATGGCTGAGGAAAACACTGCCTCATGCATAGCAGGGCACATGAACTCTAATTCTTGTCTATCAGCTCTAGGATATCTCTTTACACCATAGAAAATGCAGATTACATTCTGAACTCCCCAGGATCCAGAGAATAGCAGTGGAAATTCACGTAGCAGGCAGGTGTCCACTGCACAGGTTCGGGAGGACAGGGTCATGGCCATAAGCAGGCATGACCCTGTGCACAACTGCTGAAGTAGAAAGGGGACTTTTTTTCCAGTGGGCCGTATGGGGTTTGTGTGGCAAGGTCTGGGTAACAGGAGCCCTGGAGCTGAGGTTCCCCTGCAGCAGGTGGGGCAGGCCATGGGGAGGTGGCTGTGTCCCTGCAGCCCACGGAGCTCCTCAGGGGAGCAGAGATCCACCTGCAGCCCCTGGAGACCCCCATGCCAGAGCAGATCCATGCCCAAAGGAGGCTGTTATCCTGTGGGAAGCCCACGGTGGAGCAGACTCCTGGAAGGACCTGTGGACCCATGGAAGAGGAGCTCATGCTGAGCCAAGTTTTCTGGCAGGGCGTGTGACCCTGCAGGAGACCCCTGCTGGAGCAGCCTGTTCCTGAAGGACTGCACCCCATGGAAGGGACCCATGCTCGAGCAGTTCTTTGAGATTTATTTTCACTGCTTCATTCAGGTTCTCTATTTTGAGAAGTGTTTTGTTTCAGTAATATGTTTATGTCCTAATAAATCAACCTTTAATAATTAGAAGCATTTTGGTGGGTTTGGTTGGCTCACTTTAGGAAAAGCATTAGTTTAACGTCAGGAAAAGAGCTGACTCCTGGCCCTTTTAAACAAACAAACAACCTTAGTCCACCTCTGGGGACACAGATATATACACTAAAGAGGGACTTGTGGTTGTTTTAGAACAAAAGTAGAATTGAATGGAACAGGTTGCCTAGGCAACAAAACATCTGAGCAGAGGTAAATTGTAGAAAAAGCTGGCCAGCAGGGAATGATCCTGGTGACAATGTCAGAGACTTCATCTGTAAAAACAAGAGAATAAAACAGTATTCCAGAACTGAGCAAACATTTTAGAAAAAAAAAACCCTACTGACTTTACTTAGAGGTAAAAAGATGTAAAACTTACTTCACCACATTGTTTTACAGCTTGGTCTATAGTGGTGTATGGCTACTTTTGAAGGACAATCTTCCCCGTGCTCTTTTCATCAACTTGCACTCCTTTTAGGATACTCACCAATGCAATCCACAGCTTCAAATAAAGAGGGAGAGGTATGCAGAAATTGCGTGATCTAAATATGTTTTTGTTTCAAATTGTGTTCCTGATAAAGTCAATGCCAAAGTTTGCACCGACTTTCATTAGGTGAAGAAATCAGTACTTTAAGATCAAAGTCATTAAGCTCTGGAGACAGCTTACATTTAGGAAGGCTGGCTTTGCCAGTATTGATTTAGGCCATGACTAAGTTCCTTCCTGTAATACACTTATATAAGAGGGGTTAAATTAACACTGCTTTCAACTTCTGAATATTTTCTAACTTCATACCTTTCAAATGAGTACAGAAAAGCAGTTCTAAAACAACAACAACAAAGCACCTCATTATGGAGTAAAAAAGGAGTTTCTATGACTAAGAAATGAAAAGATTTAATACATCAACTACCTTGCACATATAATCAGACTGGAGAAAACAAAAAGACAAAATTTATTTTATCTTGGCATTGAAGCTAAAGAACTATTTGAATAGAGGAGCGGTGACATATTTAGTGTCACATCTGTTTATCTGCATGTGGCAGTCTAAGGGGCCTGTCAGTGCTGTCAGGACTTTATAGGTGTGTGCTCATGGGCGTGGGGGCGGGACGTGTGTACCCACAATAGGAACGATAAGAGGAACAAAAGGAGGGAATTGAAGGGCTTCAGATACCTAACACAGATAATGTGACTGACAAAGAATAAGACAAGCAAAGGACAGAGAACTCAAATAGACATAATTTTTCTATTTACCGCATTTTAAAATAACCCATTTTCATGTGAGAGTGAGATTAGAAATAGAGACAGATAGAAAAACAGCCTGTCAGTAAATGGCATAGCCAGGTAAGTTAAGACCTTATGAATTTTAATAAGAGCGTTGGCCCTGTACAAATTCTTTTTAAGATAGTGACAAACTTTTTAAAAGGAAATAAGATTACATTTTTCATACTGATTATATTGCTTAGAGTTAGGTATATGCCAATCCTCCCCTTCCTCACCACACCCCCCTTCCCCAGAGCCCCACTCAAAACAAACCGAAATCTGGAATTATTCTGCTTATAAAGAATATTCATTATTAGCAGGTAGGCAAAGATTACAGATGATTCTTTTGTCCATTATGTCCAGTGATGGTACTTGTAGTTAGGCAAGAGACACCGTTTTGAGGTGGCGTACAACAAGGCAGCTGAAAGGCTGTTACTCACACTGAGCTCCTCAGTCGAATTTTTTGCAATAGTAGTATGGAAGAAAAATTGGTGCTGTGTCAGCTCACCGAATGTAAATCATACTGAAAGGAGGAAAATGTTGTTATAATGCAGCCCCTGGGAATAGAGAAGGTCAGAGATTAAGCAGAAAGAAATTCTAACAAGTATATGCTGAGCAAACTTTTGAATCTTACGCAAACTAAATCTGGCCTCATTTATAAGTAACTCCTTCTGTCCTGTGTCATTCTTGGACAATACATCTGGCCTACTTTTCAGTCAGCAAGGACATTTAGTTATTGAGGAGCGTCTTTTTATTCCCCATGTTTCACTTTTCTGAGAGAATGCTAGGCTTGGGGAAGGTGAGAAAGAAGAGGTTGATGGTCAAGAGCAAAATCATGAAGGTTTGCCTTTTTTTATTTTATTTTCTTTTTTGTTTGTTTGTTTTTGTTGTTTTTGTTTTATTATTTTAACTGGATAGATGGTATCTTTGTGAAATAATTTCCCAGTTACTTTTTGACCCAATGACAGAAAACTAAATGGATTTCTTAGCCACTTCCAGTCTTAGACATCCCCTATTCAGCAAAGCAACCAAGTGTCAAAATCTCGATACTAAACTCAGCTCAAAGCTTATTAAATTCAGTGTAGGACTTTCTACTGAGTGAAAACTCTCTGCATCTGCCAGAACGCAACAAAACTAAAGTATTAAAAACTAGATGCAATAAATATTCCTAAAAAGACAGTTGTCTAAATATCTACTTTATTGCTTATTAATGTTTTGCCATTCTTAAGGTCTTGACCTCATTGGAAACCTGTTTTCAAGGAGATGTATGTGGATAAAGGATATTGAATGGAGTGATTGTAAATACATTATTCATTTCTAGTCATTACAGATGACCTTATGTGTAACTTGTGAGTGACAGAGCATAGCACAGCTATGCATGATTGTTGTGAGGTCATCAATCAAGGGCAGAAATTAATTCTCCATCTACAAGTGCCTCGTTGCACATCTTGTGTAGTATAACCATGCTGTTTTAATATTTATGATTTTTGTAATCCACTATTTTTTAAAATTTAAGTATACTGCCTCGAGCAGTATAATATATAAAATATATAGTATATATATAGTATATATATATATATATATATATATATTATATATAGTATAAAAATATATCAACAGGTTTTCGTCTAAAAATGTCCTTTTTTACCTGGAACCCTGAGACATCAGAGTATTGTTAGGCTTTTCTGGGAAGGAACAGATTATGACTATAGCAAGTTGTATTTCTGTTAATGGGACTGTGTCATTGAATTTTCAATAAGGACAATGTCTCCGAATTTAGAGTAAACATTGTATTTGGAAGCAGTTTTTTAAAACAAGTTTATGAAAAGATGTTTTTTTTTTTTTAATTTCTATAGGAAACACTATTAAATAATTAAAATTATTATAGAGTTTGAAAATTTTAATATAGTAACATATAACTATTTACTTAAATACTTTCACAATGCATCACAGCAGTAAATTAACTCCCTATTAAGAAGTATGTGTGTATCTGTTGTGTATTAAGAAAAAACTGCTCTAGTATTAATGACGAATTTATAATGGAAGAAATACTTTTGCCCTTTTAAAATGCCTCAATGGCAGATGAAGATTTGTCTGTATTTATTCCGAGAAGTTATTCAAAATAAAAAATAGCTCAACTGATTCAATAAATAAGTAGAAAGATAAATTAAAAAAAAACATTCAAAATTAATGCAATTATTTATCAGTATGGAAGCAATTTGAATCCCCTGCAAATAGAAAGATTTTTAAGACTTAATTTAGATTACCTAAAATAAGACATACTGCTAAGCATTCAGAATTAGACTATTCCAATCAAGTTGCACAAATATGAAGATTCTAGGCAAGAATTAATATAGTGTGTGGCAATATATTGAAGCCTAGCTCTGACTGAAAAATGTTTATGGGGCACCCAGTGCAAATGCACCCACCAAGTAAAAGTATTTTCAATATATTTTACTAGGAGTCTTCCTAAGGGCAAGCTTCCAACTAAACTGTATTTTTGATCAAGTGCTCCTTAAAATGCATTTGATTAATTCCATAATCTAAGCTAGTCTGGATAGTATGTAAGAAGACTTTAATGTGCAGCCTGTTGAAAGTCTGGCTTGCACACTGAGGCATTGTGCAGACCTTTCTTCTGATGGTGTTCCTCTAATGCCCTAGTGGAACTCAATCACATCTCTGGACATTTCTCCACCGAAGCTACAGATTTAAATGGGACACAATATCCTGCACAGATTTCAAGTTACAAAATCTTGTGTCAAGCAAAAATCAGACCCTCTGAGCCTTTATAAGAAACTTGCAATTGAGAACAGTTTACCAAAGGGCTTTTCAAATGAACTTAAGCCAAATAATGCGGGGACAGGAGAACATTTCACTTTCATACTGGTAGCTGTGCAAAGAAGGGCTTGTCTGAAATGAGAGCTTGTTTGGAGACAATCACTCCAGAAATCATAGCTAGAGACAGTACTCAACCATGCACTGGTAAAGAGAAGCTGCTGCACACCAAGCACCTTGGCTTAGCAGCTGTGGGCCCAGATGGCTGCTCTTCAGTGCAAAGAGCAAACTACACCCCAATTTCTACAGGACCAACCTTAGACACGTAATGACTCCTTGCTGGGATTATTAACAAAGCATAAATTTTGTCTTTATAACTGACATTTTAGTTGATAAACCAAAATGCATCAAGCAATAAACATACGAAAAAAACCCTAAGAAGACTCATTACAGTATTAAAGGGTAGCTACTAAGAGGACAGAAGCACTCTCCCTTCACAGGAAGCCATTCACAAGGAGTTGACAAGAGGCAACAGGTACAAGTTACATGAGGAGAGGCTTCACCTTGGTTTAAGAAAGAAAATTTTAATGAGAACAATCACCCACTGAAAAAAACATCCACAGGGATGTGGTCGAGCACCCACCAGGAGGCTTCCAGGATGTAGTTGGACACAGTGCCAGACAAGCTTGTCTTGGCTCCCTTTCCCACAAAAAGCTGGACTAGATGACCTCTTGAGGTCCTTACAACCTGAGCTGAATTGTTTTATCATTCTATCACTATCTCAGCTCATCAGACAAAACTTTTTCAACAAATTTTCCTCAACATTTTAGAACACACCACAATTCCCCAATGTCTTTAGCTTGTCAGGAAACTATCTAAAAATCAATACTATAACTGTAATTTGGATTAAATACTGAAGAAAACCCCTGCTGCCTCTCTCTCTGTGCTGTCTATGGGAAGGAGGGAAAAGCTGAGAGAAAATAAAGGCGTTTTTAATGGCTTAGTTTACTTCTCGTTATCCTTCGCTGAGTTCGTTGATAATAAATTCACTTAATATCTTTAAGTCGAGCCTGTCCTTAACTCATGAACTCTTCATTAGAATTTCTCTCCTCTGTCCAGTTGTGGAAAGGAGAGAGTGAGAGACTTTTGTGGGTGCTAGGCATTTGGCCAGCATCAAACCCCAACAGTAGGCCATTTTATGGTTCTATGATTCTAGCAGTAAATTAAAAATCACAAGAAATTCAACAACAGATGATGAGATCTCATGAGAGATATACTTAAGCAAAACAGGTAGTCATTCCAGATCCCATCTTTTTCCAAAGAAGAATCTAAAAAATTGCAAAGCAAATCAAAGTATGGCCAAGCACTTGGACTTGACTACTCAGAAGGTGGGAAATAATTACAGTAGCAGTATGTAAAACTGATTATCTTCCAAAAAAAAAAAAAAAAAACCACAAACATTTGGACTTTCTTGACCTGATTCCTGCACAAATTCCCTTTAACATCACTGGGATCACCCTTCTCTACCCTGCTGCAAGTAGCTAGAATGATTTAGATAGCTCAGCTTGCCAATTAGGATTGTGGTTTGGCTTATAGTAACCAGAGCTGCCTGGAAATGTTTCATTAGCACATTGTTAATTCCCCATATATGCTTTTACATTAAAAAAATAAAAAAATGACATTGCTAAAAAGTCATATTTCAAAATAGGGAAAAAAGTCACCCTGAAACAGAAAAAATCCCTGTAAAAAAAAAAGCACAGCTGTAACAGTGAGCAAGAATATTTACCAAAACACCTTGCTCATTTTTAGGTCTTTTTTTAATCTCCTCTTTAACGCTTTTTTTTCATAATTTTGTTGGTTTTTTTTTTTCTTTTAAGAACAATATATAATTATTTCTGTACCTCCTGCATTTTAATTGGAAAAGTTGTTTTATTTCTCTGTATTAACAGAGAGCCAAGCACCATTCAAATTCAAGTCTTGGCACAACTTATTATCAACTAACAAATGCATATTGTACTTCATCTCTCAATAGACAGACTTTTCAGTGTCAATTCAAAGTGAAGACTGTGGCCTTTCCTTACTGAAGCACTACTGGGAAAAATTTTTTCTTTATATGCTGCTGTAACAGCTGCAGCAACAGTGGTGGTGAAGATGTGCATTCATTCATACTCCACCTTCAAAACTTTGAGATTTCAATTGTTCAGAAGCTTCATAGAATGTTCTTGTCTTTGGATTAATCTGTGGAGACTATCTCTGTGGACAGAAAGCAATCTCATCTTGAGATCCAGAGGGTACCACAACAAAAAGAGTAAACAAGTTGAAAATAAAATCAAGAGAGGTAAATACATAAATTTCTGGAGCTATATCTGGCATTACACCAAAGGACCAAGAGTTTCAATGTGAAATAGATCTACACAATGAAACAAAGATTGTTTGTTTTCAGGTTGAATATACTTTCTGGAAAATAAACCCCTCTTCCTATACTTTTTCTTCCTACTCTTTTGCTTCTACATTTAACAATTAACATTTAAATCAAAAGCAGGTCTAATTAACAGTTAAATCAAAAGCAGGTCAGGCTGACCTGTAAGAAGATACGTCTCAATATGTAATGCACATGTGTTCAAAGTATTGGTACATGGTCTCCTCATAGTCTTGGAAAATTAAATAAGGGCTAAGAACAAAATACATATGTTTAGCTTAAATAACACATATACCTCCACCAAATCCAATATGAGACAAGATGAGGAACAGGTCTGCTTTCTCAAGTTCAGTAGAAACAGAAGGTAGAGGAAGTGAGGGGAATTCACCTCAGCAGTTACTATGATTACATCTCAGTTACGGATGTTGAGCACAATATTACAAAGCTCTTAATATTTTCTCTTGTTAAAAAAAACCAAAACAAAAAAACCCAAATACTCTCAAAACCAAACTCATAAGAAAACTCAACCACCCCCACCTACCCCCCAACAACTAAAACAGAAACGCATTATTTGATCTAGTACAAAAGTTCCTAAAGTTTCAAGAATTACCTAAGTCCCGTCTGGTATCCTCATTTGAGGCAGATGTCACACCATCTCCTTTGGATGCAAACAGCTTCTAGGCTTGAGTTTTTTCATTTTCTGCAGTGAAGATCTCAATCAGCAGGGGCAGAAAACACAACTAACCTGGGGGACTTGCCTACAAGCTTTCTCGGACTTGCAACTGAATTTTGACATGTAAACTGTGTGGTGTAAAAACCTTTGGCTTGTTGGGAAAGCTGAGCAAATTGCATTTTGGAGTCTGTTGTCTGTGTAAGAACACAGTGGCCATGACTTTGTTCAGCTACTGAATATGTTAACGTACACAACTGAGACTATGAAGTTCACGACTTATGCTTTTTACCTGTCACACTTCTGCCTAATGTGAATTTGCTAGAATATTAATTTCTTTTTAAGGCATACTTCAAATATTAGTATAAACTGGTGCCTAACATTCATGTTTTCATGCAAACTTAGTAAATTTTGTCTTCTACATGCATAAAAGTACTGTTGATAGTAAAATGGCAAGTATTAAAGAACCTTGATACTTTTCTAAGCTAAATATTTACTTATTTGACAGAGGCAGGTAAAAAATAAATATCACCCTTAGAAAAGATGGTACATTGATTACACATCAAGACACATGATTAGAATCCAGGTATTCTGTTCTTCAGTATTTTACTCTTAACCAGCAATGCCCACTATCACTCTCCACAATCCACTGCATTTTTAGTATAATGTAATCACCCCAAAGTACTCACACAATTAGAGACTTTTAACTTCTTTATTACAGATGGAATTTGGACTAATTAATAATTCCCGAAAGAACACTCAGCATAATCTACATTTTGACAATAGAGCATGAAAATTAAAAGAACAAATGTATGCACATTTCCAGCTGCCTTTGAGTTATGATGGTGACATTAATAATTTGTTATATTCACTGCTCAGCATTTACTGAAACTACTCATAGGGCAAGACAAACATAATTAAAATTAATAGAACCTAAGGAATACACAGAGGATCAGAAGCCAATGTCAATCGTATTTGCTACTTACAGACAGCTCTGAAGTTGAAGGTTTGCTTTTATGTGATTGATAGTTGACTGGTGTATGATTAATTGTCAGGTTTCTTATTTTACTGCTACTGAAATTCTAGTAAGAGGTTACCAAAATGAAAGCAATTATTAATGAAACAATTCAGTAGTAACTTTTGCATTCACTCCAAAGTAGTTCTTGGAGTGATGGAACTTATAAAACTTTAATATCTTGCAATGAAATTCTCCTGACCTTTCTGACAGTACTGTGTCTTCAATTTTTGTTAAAAGCAGAAAAATTGACATATCTCTAATACAAGAAATTTTAGCTGTATGTTTATTATGTGGTCTCTATCTAAAATCAACTTTTGGTCCCTGTCTCAGATATTTCAAAGGTTTCTTCTAAATTACATTCTGTAACTTCAATAAATTCCTTGGATAGGCTTTGGGTCCCAAGCTTAGAGCAATAAGCTTTAAACTTGTGCCTTGCCTGTACTTGGGAAGTAGAAAGTTGTCATCCAAGAGTTTGCAGCCCAATAGCATTTCCACAGGCTATAATATGTAACATAGGACTTTATATTCACTTGAATTAATTTTTGCAAGGACAGGCTTGTCAGGTGCTATGGAACCTTATACTGTTTACAGGCAAGACTTACGAAAAATATTAGTTGCAAATAACACATCACAAGATTTAAGCAGAAATATGCAGTAGAACTACATCAAATCACTTTAACCTAAGATATGACCTGAATTCATTGTTGGAGGCAAGGAATCAGGGCTACTGGAGTTTCACTACCAAGTTTGACCAGCCTTTGCTTTAGAGCTACCTACTGTCTGTTACATGAAACACACCTCAGTGAACAGAAGAAATATTTTGCTGATGTGAAATGGGTTACCTCTGTCCTCTTTTTTAACCATGTTGTCCGTAATTAACATCTGGATACAGATGAGCAGTGTTCTATACAGCATCTAGCCATAATCATACGTTCTTCTGCACAAAGCATGTCCAGGTAATTTTTCTGTTTGTATGAAGAGTTATGGTTACTCACTGATATTCCAGGGAGAGTTACCCATCAGACCTATGTTGCTTTATGCCATATATGCTTTAATTTATTCAAACCTTTTGTTGCAAAGAGCTAATGATGTTGTAATAAGCTGTATATTTCTAATTTTAACTGCCAACAGAGTTTTCTAAAATAATGGAATCCTGAATAATTTTCATCTTGTTTCCCACTCAAAATTCTAGTTTCTTTGTATGAAATAAGAGAAGAAAAATTCAGGTTTTTTTTCCTCAACTTACATCAGCTACCAAGCAGCAGACCAAGAGGGTTACATATCATGTTTTTTTCCTGGCTGACAAAACCCACCAAACTGTAGTACACCATATCAGCTGGCAAACTGAGATGATATGCTCACCTTCCCAAGTCTTTTCATTGATAGTGGAGGTCCCCAATTCAATGCCATCTTGTCTACTTTGCACGGTTTTCTAGGGTGGGCACTTGTTTTTGGGCTCCCTGTGGTTTGAATGCATCACACTGAGCCTGACTCGTGCATGCTCTGAGTTGAGCTAGCCCTGCATGATGCCAAGTCAACAAGTAATTTTCTGTTTCCCCTAATATGTACTAGAAACTACACACAAAAGTGGAGAGTGCCTCTACCAAGGACTTTGGATGTCTAGCTAATCTGGATGTGAGTGACAACATTTTAAATGGATATAGTTACCAGAGGCTTAAAGTACCCCAAACTTCAATTTGACATTAACTTGGATTCAGTTCATATACTGCTTATAAAGAATACCAAGAGAGAGATAATTTATTTTGAAAGATAAATACACATACATATATACATAGAAAAATAACTACACATGGATAAGAAAAGCTTTGGAAGACAGAAAACAGGGATGCAAAGAAGGAATTATATCACTATAAGAGAGCTTTGTTTTTTATGTCCTGTTTTTCAAAGTTCTCATCTGGGATGTCCTTTTCAGACTGTTTTGTCTCTCAGCATATATGTATGGCAGAATTTTAAATGTCTGTGCAAAAGAATTACAAAGTCAGAAAAAGTGGCTCCAAAAATAATCCACAAGTGCCTCCAAAAAAAGATTATCTTCCCATTTAGGAAATGAGTACATTAAGAATCATTTAAACTATGGCCTATTATTAAATTCGACTTTCATCTGAAGGGCTTGATTGCTCTCATTGGCAACTTTTGAAATTACAATCCTGAGTACAAAATTGCGTTTGAAGACTTGCTCTTTTATTTTTTGAATATTTCCTTCCCCAAGGCTAA